>CANNZV010001234.1:42467-213324 GCA_947561585.1 Caprella mutica | reverse complement strand
GAATTATTTGCCACTCTAAATCAATATTTCAATAACTGCAACTTCAATATCACTTTAATTAATAGTTTTAAAATACATTCCTTTTCTCCATATAAAGATGTTCTACCAAAAGCTGTTCGTAGCTCCGTCATCTACAAATTCTGCTGTGAACGCTGTTCATCGGAATACGTGGGATCCACCACGCGTTCACTAATTGTACGGAGCTCCGAGTAATAGCATGCTGGACGCAGTCATCGCACAGGCAATAGATTCAGCAACCCATCAGCATCACAAATAAGAGAGCACGCAGAAACATGTGGCTCTCCCATCTCACTCAACCAGT
Source organism: Caprella mutica (assembly GCA_947561585.1). Taxonomy (NCBI): domain Eukaryota; kingdom Metazoa; phylum Arthropoda; class Malacostraca; order Amphipoda; family Caprellidae; genus Caprella; species Caprella mutica. The sequence goes on along the minus strand of CANNZV010001234.1, from coordinate 213,002 downwards.
TTACCATCTAAACCAATGCAATAAATCAATAGAATTACGCATTTTAGAATCATTATATATCCATAAATTAAAACCAAATTTAAATTCCATGCAAACTGCCTTTCCACTTTCAATAATCAATAGATAAGACAGTTATTATCCCCTTTCTTTCTCCTCATTTTTTTATTCTGTTTTTTTTTTTCTTTTTGTAATCCCATCTTTTTAACGCATAGAAAATACATTATATTTTTATGTTCATTTTTTTCTTAGGCTACTTTCTAAGGCTATAGGACTTATATTTTTAACTTTTAGTCATCTAACTAGCAACATACACTGTTTTTAAATACCTGCTCTTCAATCTCTCATTTCTTGTTTTAATCTCATCATATATGTACAAATTAATTTTATCTGCATTTAGTTTATTTGTATTTTTAGGAAAAGTATTTAGTTGATTGTAAATTTTTAATGTATAGATCATAAAATAAATTATTTTATATTTCAGATCCTGAAGATGACTATAAATAGTCGAAACGTTGAATTTTGTAAATAAATATTTTAAAATAAAACTTTTATAATGATAAGGTACATCCTTTCTATTCTTTTCATTCATTTTCAATCTTTTTATTCGCATAACTCAAAAAGTTTTCATCCAAATTGTCTGAAATTTGGTAAGACGATTGGTCATTATCAAGAAACCGGTTGATCATATTTTGGGCACGATCAGGTAAAAGGTATCCAAGAAACAAGGATTTATTCCGAGTTATTAAGAGAATGTCCCATGGAAGAAAGATTGACTCCTGGGACTCCCCTAATATCCAGGAATACATCCTTGTTGCCACGGATAAAGGTCATTTATAAATCAGAAAGTATTCAACCAAATAAAATTGCCTGAAATTTTGGTGGGTAATAGAATGAAATCAATTTAACTAATTTATTGCACTTTATATTCAGTTTAGAGATGAAAAATTCATGATATTTAACATTCAGAAAAAGGAGAAAACAGTTTTTGTTATGAGAAAACACTTTAAATCAATTCAATTTGAATTAGAATATAAATATTAAATGAAAGCATTGGAGCAAAGAGAATAAGTAATTCAAATCTTTCAATTTGGATGCCTTATTGTATTTAGAGGATATTATCTTATTACTGAATTAATAAATATATGCGATATTCTCAGGTTGAATTTAAAAATTGAACCTATTTCATATGAGCTACTCTCATTTTAACATGAAAATATTTAACGTTGGACAAAAAATTTATTTTAGAATCACAATCGTTGAATAGATTACAGATAACCAAAGCTTTACATATTTTAATGTGTTTTTGTTATTAGAAACGTTTAATGTTTATTGAAGCTAGTTGTTTTTATACAGATATTTTGAAAAAATTGGTCATAACCTTGTAGAAATGGCAGTTCTCATTGACTATGAAAGAGCCCAAATTGCTGGTATTCGTATGGCAGGCGCTAGAGTAACAGAAACTGATACAGTTGTTTGCCGTTACAAGAGATACTGTCTGAAGGTAATTACCCCCATTGAAGGAGGAAAGACGTCCTCAGTGTAGCACAGGTCTGTCCACAAGTCGAAGCTGCCTGAAAGAGAAAGTCGTACTCTAAATGGAATTGGTAGAACAAATCACAGTACCGCGGCTGTTAAAATCACTGCGGATCTGAATGAATGACTACACGGAACAGTTTTGAACAAATATGTTCATTGCGAGCTGTACAAATATGGATTACACGAAAGAGCTGCAAGATGTTTCCATTTATGTCCATCTGCTAGATGTCTCTTACATTATAGTGACAGAGTATAGCTTTGTATAACTTTCCTTGTTGCTTTGCATTAGTTATTGCATCCCTAATTTGTAATAGCAATATCCGTAGATAAAGTATGTTTATTACCTTCACAAGAACATCAACACTCTGGAATGAATTCAAAGGATATTCATATAAATGCTTGGGAGTAAAATTGAAACAACGGAACAAAATGAAACATTACATATTCAAAGATGATGAATTCGAAAGGGTGACAAAAGCCCAAACCGACAAAAGCCCACACCGACAAAAACCCACACAGACAAAAGCCCACACCGACAAGAGCCCACACCGACAAAAGCCCACACAGACAAAAGCCCACACCGACAAAAGCCCACACATACAAAAGCCCACACCGACAAATGCCCACACATACAAAAGCCCACACCGACAAAAGCCCACACCGACAAAAGCCCACACAGACAAAAGCCCACACCGACAAAAGCCCACACATACAAAAGCCCGAACCGACAAAAGCCCACACCGACAAAAGCCCACACAGATAAAAGCGCACACCGACAAATGCCCACACATACAAAAGCCCACACAGACAAAAGCCCACACCGACAAAAGCCCACACATACAAAAGCCCGAACCGACAAAAGCCCACACCGACAAAAGCCCACACAGACAAAAGCCCACACCGACAAAAGCCCACACAGACAAAAGCCCACACCGACAAAAGCCCACACCGACAAAAGCCCACACCGACAAAAGCCCACACCGACAAAAGCCCACACATACAAAAGCCCGAACCGACAAAAGCCCACACCGACAAAAGCCCACACAGACAAAAGCCCACACCGAAAAAAGCCCACACAGACAAAAGCCCACACCGACAAAAGCCCACACAGACAAAAGCCCACACCGACAAAAGCCCACACCGACAAAAGCCCACACCGACAAAAGCCCACACCGACAAAAGCCCACACCGACAAAAGCCCACACAGACAAAAGCCCACACCGACAGAAGCCCACACCGACAAAAGTGCACACAGACGAAAATAAAATTAGTATTCCTGCAATATAAATAATCCATATATGTAAAGTTACCATTTGTAAATTTGTATTATGCCCCAAATTAGGGCGCTGTTATCGCAGAACTTAATTTTAAAACACTAGACTATGGAAACTGCGAGTAAATATAATAAATAATTGTAGGTTGATGTGATGGGATAAAAGTCAAAGATCAAGGTCAAGGTCATTTGTAACTCAATAACGGGAAAACTATTCAACCAAATTGCCTGAAATTTGGTGAGAACCAGTTTATCAGATCTGGGAGTGAACGGGTCAAATGTTAAGGTCAAGGTCATTTATAACTCAAGAATTATTTGAAGGTCAAGGTCATTTATATTGACGATGAAGTTATGCGCTCTACCGAGATTCAGTTCTAGTTAATTGTATTTGGATGTGATTATTTGGTGTCCGGACAATTCGTCCACGGAAAATTCGTCGCTTGGACAATTATTCGTCGCCGATCGAAAATAACAGAGATATAATTTATAATATAATTATATTGGTCGGAAGTGCATTCTTTTAATGGGAACTATTTTTTTTTTTTTAAACAAAATAAGTGGTTGGTATAATGCACTTTTACCTCATAATATGTTGATAATTTCAAATGAAATTGATACCAATATATAATTATATTTTTATTATAATAATATTTTTATTGAAAAGGATAGTACTATCATTCTACTCGTCATTGAATGGTTCCCTAAGTATAATTCATCCACATTTTTGGGTTTTCATTGATGCTTGAAATTTAAATAGAGAAGAAAACTAAGCTCTTCCACCAAAAAAGAAAATACATGAATAAGAATAAACATATCTTAAATGTGATCAGCAATTACGATGCAGATAATAAAATACCTTTTTGAAGGCCGTTGCTCACAATATAAAATTTTTACTAAATTAGGTTAATTTTCATATCTTAAATCTGAAATAATGTTGCCTAGAGTTTACAAATTTTTAAAATAATTTGTTACTTTTTCTTTGTTTTAAAATTGACATGGCAATAATGAATTAATTGTTTGTACTGCCAACAAAGAGAAACAGTTAACATTGTGTTACAGTTTAGTCTTGTTTCAGTGATTTCAACATGAATTATAAGTTTATAACATTTTCTTTGCTATAACATAGCAATGTTAGTTAATATCTTGTTTTCTATACTGTCTGCATGAACATTTAAAATATTATGTTTTTGTTAAAATTAAAATGATTTTTTATATATGCAAAAATAACCAGCTCAGTAAAAATAATATTATACTAAAAAATATAATTTTCATTTACTAGTTTTATTTGTAATTTTCAAAAGTTATAATTATATTATGAATTAGATCTCTTTTATTTTCAATCGGCAACAAATTGTCCGGCGACGAATTTTCCGGGGACAAATTGTCCGGCGACGAATTGTCCAGGCGACGAATTGTCCGGCGAAGAATTGTCCGGGGACGAATTGTCCTAGCACCGATTATTTACTGCATAATTTAACTATATCTGTTTATATTGCAAAAAAAATTCTCGTTTCAATTTTTTTATAAAACATTTCAGTGTGCAATCCTCAAATAGGACACGTGACTTTTTCTCATTTAGTTTTCTCCAGCAAATCAATTCACCCGATTTTTTCCCACCAAATGCCATTCCACCTCAAAAAATTCATATCAAATTTCACCTCAGTCCCCTCTACATGATATATATTATATATCTCATACCTTCATTCCTTTAGTAAACTCATGAAAAGTATTTCATTGCTTCATTGACTGATACGTTATGACCCTGTAATAAGAATAATTTAATTAATAGCTAATTATAGAAGCTATTCATATTGATTAGCTATAGTGCACTATATAATTATAGCGTTAATTTTATAGGCTATACTCTATAGTTCCTTTACGCATGTTATACCTTTAAATTGAGGTCATTTATTTACCTTGATTAAATACTTCACTGTAACATGGATTGTGTTTTTGACGAAACGTTTCGTCGACATACGTTTCGTCGACAGACATTTCGTCGACAAGACGTTTCGTCGACAAACATTTCGTCGACAAGACGTTTCGTTGACAGACGTTTCGTCTACAAGACGTTTCGTCGACAGGACGTTTCGTCGACAGAGGTTTCGTCGACAAGACGTTTCGTCGACAGACATTTCGCCGACAAGACGTTTCGTTGACTGAAGTTTCGTCGATAGACGTTTCGTCGACAACCGTTCCGTCGACAGACGTTTCGTCGACAGACGTTTCGTCGACAGACGTTTCGTCGATAGACGTTTTGTCGCCAGACGTTTCGTCGACATACGTTCCGTCGACAGACGTTCCGTCGACAGACGTTTCGTCGACAGACGTTTCGTCGACAGACGTTTCGTCGACAAATTTTCGTAAAGGGGATATTTACACACTCTAATGTTACGAAACATGTACTTTAACAGAATAATTTATCAAATTACAAAATAGAATAGCCAATGGTAAGGAGGAAAACTATTAAATAAATTTAAATAGTTTTTCTACTTTAATACTAAACCAAAACTACTTATTAATACCAATTTATTTTGAAGTAACTTTAAAAATTGTATAAGCAAGACAAAAGTTAACAAATATATCATTCCAAATAATGAAATCATTGCAAGCTAAAGGACTAAATTCACACACAAAGAGCATTCTTAAAGTCAATTCTTTGTCTATAAGTAGCCTCGTGTCACACCTGCCTATTAGTATTTTGTCGTGTTTGCTCGGGTAAAGGACATGTGTCTTTTCGAGTACTTTGAGAATATTAATAACAATATATTAGTTCTAAATATTAAACAATAAACTCATATTTTTATTGGAGCCGGGAGAGGATTTTTAATATTTTGTTCTCATAGGATCAAATTCGAAAATTGGATACCGTTTGATAACTTTGAACCTTTTCGATTTTAAGCCAACTTCTTGTTTCAAAGAATCACTTTTTGGTAAAACAGTTGCCTGAAATATCGATAAATATTCAACGGCGAGTTTTTTTAAATAAAAAATTGTCATTCAATCTAGGATTATCATTCAATTATCGAACACTCACAGTAGTCGAACAGTGGGCATTTACCGACTGAAAGTGACTTGTCAATGCCAAATCCGACAATATAAATCTTATTATTATGAAACGTAAATTATTGAGAGGAAATTGTTTTAGATTTTAAAAATCATAAAAGTAATTAGACCCAAAATTATTCAATTACTTCAGAATAATTTGTTATTATTGAGTGAGTAGTTCTCTCTGATTTAGTATTGAAGTAGAGAAACGATTGAAATTCATTTAATAGTTTTCCTCCTTACCATTATTCTATTTTGTAATTTGATCGTTTGAAACATCATTCTGTTAAAATGTTTTATAAAATTAGAGTGTGTTTATATCCCATTTACGGAAATTTGTCGACGAAACGTCTAGAAAATATCATATCTAATCAAATAACCTAATGCGAAACACATCTAAATTGTGTAAGTGTAAGATGTTTTAAATGTGAAAATGTGTAAATATATATAGGTACATATTTAGGCTGTGGTTTTGTATATTTCATAACCGGGAGCTATAGCCAAGGAATATGCCGGAAGCAATATCCCGAAGACTATAACCTAAAAATAGCTTGACATGATAAATGCATGAAGTTGAGTGAGTTATCGAAGAAAGTAAAGAAAACAATATTGGTATTGACTATCTGATAGAAAATAACAAAATATCTTTTTCTATAAACTGCAAAATCAATTTATTGAACGAATATAAAGCAACACAATCTAATGTGAGTAAATGACCTCAATTTAAAGGTATAACATGCGTAAAGGAACTATAGAGTATAGCCTATATAACATTAACGCTATAATTGTATAGTGCATGCACTATAGCTAATCAATATGAATAGCTTCTATAATTAGCTATTAATTAAATGATTCTTATTACAGTGTGATAACGTATCAGTCAATGTAGCAATGAAATACTTTTCATGAGTTTACTAAAGGAATGAAGGTATGAGATATATAATATATATCATGTAGAGGGGACTGAAGTGAAATTTGATATGAATTTTTTGAGGTGGAATGGCATTTGGTGGGAAAAAATCGGGTGAATTGATTTGCTGGAGAAAACTAAATGTAAAAAAGTCACGTGTCCTATTTGAGGATTGCACACTAAAATGTTTTATAAAAAATTGTAACGAGAATTTTTTTTGCAATATAAATAGATATAATTAAATTATGCAGTAAATAAACACATCAAATATAATTTTCTAGAACTCACTCTCGGTAGAGAGCATAACTTCGTCGCCAATTAATAATGACCTTGACCTTCAAATAATTCTTGAGTTATAAATGACCTTGACCTTAACCTTTGATCCATTCGCTCCCAAACTCTGATAAAGTGGTTCCTGGATAATGACCAATCGTCTCACCAAATTTCAGTCAATTTGGTTGAAAACATTTAGAGTTATTGAGTTACAAAAAAAAACTTGACCTTGATCTTTGACCTTCGACCCGATCGCTTCCACAATCTAACCATATGGTTCCAGGATATTGACTAGTCAACACATCAAATTTCAGGCAATTTGGTTGAATATCTTTGGAATTATAAATGACTTTGACCTTGACCATTGACCAGATCACTTTTAAATTTTACCAGATGGTCACTGTACATTGACCATTCGTCCCACCATATTTCAAGCAATTTAGTTGAATTTTTTTTGAGTTATACGAATAACCAGATGATAAATAAGTATATGCCGCCAAAAATATAACCTTGCGCTTTCTGCGAGGTAATTATTTCAATCAATACAATGATCATGAAATTAGAGTATGTGAAGCTGTGCAGGTCAGTACCGTAAGTGTATCCCTTTGTGATGATTCAAATCAGATACCTTTGTGATTCAATCCTTCCAATGCTTCGAATATTCATCTTTTCTGTGATTGAAACACTACTCCCTTCTACTGCATTTGAAACACAAAACTATTAATGGTTTTTGCTATTTTAATGTCTATATTCTAAAAGATTAGCCGATTTTTATATAGCTTTCATTTTTTTACTCACAAATCAATTTTATCAATTAGTATTTATCTAAATTTTAATCAGGAAAACCTGCACAGTTTTAATGTATAAAACCTTAATGATCAAAATTATACAAAAAGAAAATCACACAAAATTGTTAAAAATCTTTTGCGATGAGAATATTCGCAAATTAATAGAATGTTTAATTAATGTGCATGACGTTAGAAATTACATTAATTAAGCAAGTTAATTTCACGCAAATTATATCTAAATTGACTCGCCATCTGTAAGTAAATTAACAGAAAAGTCTCCTTTTAATACATATTACATAATTAGTTTTACTTAATACATATTACATAATTAGTTTTACTTAATACATATTTCATAATTAGTTTTACCTAGAAATGAATTAAAGCGGTGATGCAAAGGGGAGATTGTTTGAATGCGAAACAAAAGAAAGAGGTACACTTGACACACATTCTGCCGAATGAAATATAATCTTTATTTATTCTCTGGAAAGTAATAAAAAGATTTTATCACCACATTATGGTGAAAACAACAAACTGGGTCATAATACTTTAAAATAGAACTAAAGTTATTTTGATGATACTGCATGTTGTATCTTCTTCTATATACCAAATTATATGCACTTTATACTCATGTTATATTTATAAACTCTCTTTTCATTAGCTTTTATTTTTTCAAGCTATTCCATGTTTAATTTGTTTGTGGATTAGATATAGATATTTAGTCCTTATATACCATATATATTAATTAATTGTTTACATGACAATTATAAGCATCTTCATTAATTAAATCCGAGAACATTCTTTTATAATTAAGCACAAAGTAAAATCTTACTATGCTCTCTGCAATAGATGATATAGGAGTGGGATATATATCTAATACACAGTATATCAATTAGTGCCGTAAGATAATTCTCTGTAGATAAGGCAGTGTGTCCTTATTAATGGGTGACTCATCATTTATTGGATCTAAGAAAGATGGAACCTGAAGAGATACCATATAATAACTTATTAGAACTGCAAATAAAATAGAACTATACTTAGCCTGCTTAAGGGCCGTACACACGTAGGGTTTTTTCAGTGTTTCCACCAGACTTTTTGCTAAGCTCCTCCTACTTTTTCCACGAGAATATAAGAAAAAACGATATAATTATTGTTTATTTTAGTTGGTGTCCATGGATACCAACTAAAATAAACAATAATTATATCGTTTTTTCTTATATTCTCGTGGGAAAAGTAGGAGGAGCTTAGCAAAAAGTCTGGTGGAAACACTCAAAAAACCCTACGTGTGTACAGTAATTTTCATATGAAGTATTTTAACATAACATAACAGTTAAACATTAATTAATTATGATACGAATTATTTCGACTGAAACACTGTAATTTCAGATAATATTAGGTTTTTATTGGTTAACATTAGCTCGATCCATCAATCGATAGATGGCGTTGTTTACACTATTTCTAAAGATGTCTTGAATCTTCATAATGTTTACAAAATGTCTGAATATCTTTGTAAATAAATATATAAATTGGAGATATGTACATATACGATATATACTTATAACTAATAAATAATTTCTAGAGTTATAAATAATTATTAATATTACTTTACTATATACAAACGTTTATTGAAATGCAAGATGGCGTCAATGACTCGTGAAAAACTTCAGCTATTCATATATACCAGATATGGCGCTTATCCAAAATAAATGAATGTTTCATTTCTCTAATAAGTATTATTTTGATAGAAAGAGTATAAATATTACATAACTGTATATGATGATTCCAATAAAACACATATAAGCAAATATTTTATATTATACCCATTGGTAAAGAATTAAACATAGCCTCTAGACTAGAAGTTAAAAATTAAGTTAGGTTTTACGTAAAGTTTATAATATCATGACAGAGCAAATTCATAGTAATTTACTAATTATTCCCTACAATACTACAAAGCAAATCTTATCGATTCATTTGCTTTTAATTAAGGAATATATTTGATTATGCAAAAACACGCACCTAAAATATTTGCCCAAAAAACACAAATCCCCGTGATTTTTAAAGCTTGTTACGATGTTCGATGTTCATAACCGTAATGAACTAATTAAGGATTAACTCTTTGCATGCGTTAATTCACATTATTTTACTCACATGTCAATGTTATCAATTAGTACATTTAACTTTTAGATGTAAATTAAAATCATTTCATCATTTCAAGATTAATAATTTGAAAACGATCACAAAATGTGTGTTCATTTTGAAGACAAATCTACTTGTGAATAATCTGTTTTGATAAGTATATACTGCATGGGCCCCATAATTGTTATTGACCCTTTTAATAGAGATATACCTTAACTATTAGATTATAAATTGTAGGGTGATAAGAATATTTTTTAATTGATGAGGAGATTTTAAAGTTGTGTATCTAATATATCGACGGTATCACTAATTTTGCTAATTTTCGTAAAATGCTAATATTCAAAATTGGGAATTACACACAGAGCAGAGAATAAAAATTGTAAAGATTCTTATCGATAATTGCGGTACAAAGAAACTACAGACGCGTTTCTAGTCCTTCAAAGAAGAATATATCAGTATAGTGTTAAAATATAAATAAATAGGTAAAACAACGATTTGGCGTACCAATTAAGAACCTTTCGTTTTGATGTTTCTTTTCATCGTGTAGTAACTAGCTGTATACCTATCGATACCAAACATCAAACAAACGATTTTCAACACAGTAAGGAATTACTAAACCTCATTGCAGCCTATTTTGCAAAGAGATCTGAGTTACTTTTAGTACAGAATTCAAATACTCAAAAGGCTACATCCAACAGACTGACATAAGCTGTACTCTATTTGGTGAATGGTTTTCTACAGCTTGCAGCTCATGAAGACTTAGTAATTACAATCGTAACTGATGCTCCTTTTCACCTCATAATTGGCTCTAAGAGTCAATGGAAATGATGAAGGCAATCTTCCCACACAGATTAGTTTCTTTATTTTTTGGTGACATTGAATGGCTCTCTGGATCTTCAGCCTCTTGAGTTTTTTCTTTGGAGACATTTAAAGCGGAAGATGTATATTAAAATGCACAATAACTTATAAGACCTGAAAAGAAAGATAATTCATGAAATCAACATAATTGCATTACGTACAGCAATAAACAACGGTGTCTGGACAATTCGTCACCTTGACAATTTTTCGAGCCAGACAATTCGTCCCCGTACAATTCGTCGTTGATTGAAAATATAAGCGATATAATAATTAATTATAATTGGTAAAAGGGCGTTCATTTAAGGTAGTTAATTCTTTTCAACAAAATAAGTGGTTGGTATAATGCACTGTTACTTAATAATTTATTGATAGTTACAAAAAAAAATTAGTATATATTTCTATACTCATCATTGAATGGTTTGGTAGGTATAATTTTTCTTCATTTATAATTTATAAAAAGAAGAATTTCTAGCTAATGATAAATTTCAGCAACATTCTCGAGGTGCCGAAATCCACCAAAAAATGAAATACAGGGATAAGAAAAACAATCTTAAATGCAATCAGTAATTACGATACTAATTATAAAATGTCTTTTTTGAAGGCTGTTGCATAACAATATAAAATTTTGAAAAATTTCTTTAATTTTCACATCTCAAATCTGAAATATTGTATCCTACAGTTTGCATTACGGTTAACATTACGTTACAATTAGGTCTTTTCTTCAGTGATTTTATATATGAATTGTAGCATTTTATCTGTTATAATATAGCAATGTTAGTTAAAAGTTTTTATTTTCTATCCTGTCAGCTCTTGAAATATTACTTTTCTTTAATTTAATCATTTTTCTATATTTATCATTTTCTATATATATAATGATCGATAATGACCAGCGCAGTAAAAATGATATTACAACAATAAATATAATTTTATATTTACTTGTTTTATGTGAAATTTTCAATAAGTTATAATAATAATATAACTTAATATTATTTGTTTTTAAATGTTTAATGATGGAAAGAGTTTTTTTTTAATAATAATATTATCATTTAAATTATATCTCCTTTATTTTCAATCGGACACCAAATTGTCTGGAGACGAATTGTCTGTCGATAAATTGTCCGGAGACGAATAGTCCGGCGATGAATTGTCCGGAGACGAATAGTCCGGCGATGAATTGTCCGAAGTCGAATTGTCCGGCGATGAATTGTCCTGGCACCAAAATTATCACCATCGAATAACTAAAATAAATTTATCTATTCTTTAGTTTATAATTACCCTCTTATCTCTATACCATTCATATAGTTTTATAGTTACATATTTTGTTTTTAATAAACAGGTTCCGTTTCTTCAGTGCCATTTAACTATCTACAATTTAAAATTTATATAGGTTAACATTATGGCTCTATAATTCACTTTTCTTCAAAATTAACTATATATAATGTATATGATTCAGTAGAGAAATGTATACTGTATATGTGTAAATTATGAACCGATGTAAAGGCCTCTTCCAAACAATTTCTTTATTATTTTAATCAATACGGCTAATGTCCCATATTATGATCCATATCATATTGCTAGATGGAATATCAATATATTATTATAAGCTGCAAATATTTTTATAATGAATACATTATTATTTCTGCTTAACTCAAGAGTTACTGATTTAAAATTAGAAGGAGTACGCGCCCTTTGTTTGAATGCCAGCAAGTTTAAGTACAATAGAGTGAATACTGGTGTGAGGTTGAAAACAGGAGAAAATGATTTATAAACTTTAATTCAGGTAATCATTGTGATCTCAAACGAAGGCAGAACATGCAATGTTTAATTACACAATTCGAATTGGAAATAGAAAAATATTCACCCTTATTTCAGGTTCCTGTACTTTTGTTCCACACTGAGTAAGTATCAAAAAATATAAAAGCTTGTAAAAAACACACTGAAACAAGTTTGATGCGTCTTCAGATTATTGATCCTAAACCTCTGCTCTACTATATTATGTTCTTACTAATTTTTTGACTTATTCAATTTGGATAAATTTGGTTTAAGATAATTATTGTTATACTGTTTAAGCAAACATTTATTTTTTATTTAAATTAGATTGTTTAGAATTTTCTACAATTAATGAATTTCAACGAGAATTTTATTTCAGTTTTCTTATTATATCCACTTTCAAAACTTATTTAACTTCCTTAATATTTATTCGATTTGAATTTTGTTGTATTCAAAACAATCTAAAGAATTTAGAATTTTCATATATCATATAGTATATACGTATCTACTTTAATTATCCAAGAACAATTAACGGTAATGACTATTCAGCAAGAACGACACTTGTTGAATGTTAGACAAGATTTTGCATTTACAGGATTTTTTCATCATCCATTGTTTTCTGATGAAACACATATCCATGTCCACAGTGGATTAAACTCTGATATTGTCGTTACTGGTGCACTAGTAACCCTCACTAGACAGCAGAAAAGCCACTTCATTGACCTCCAACAACCGTGTGGGTGATCATGTGAAATAGGGGAATTTTCGGTCCCGGTTTCATTGGTATGAATGTTGGTAATTATTATCATCATCATTAGAAGTACAAACATGACTTTGTTTGAAAATAAATTAACTGCAGTAGGTAATTAAATATAATTAAACATAATTAAAGGCTAAAAGCTAATTCAGTATTATGGAATAGTATTGCTATGATGTTCCTGTGACTTTAATTAATGTATTTTATTATTGTAACTAGGTAACGGGCACTCGTAGAGCGCCTACCTTCACCACCGAATAATATGACCATTCAATAATTTACCTACAATTTTAAATGACCTTGACCTTGCAATTTGGTCGAATACTTTTTGAGTTATTGAGGTATTAATAACCTTGACCTTGACCATTGGCCGGATCGTTCCCAAAATATTACCAGATGGTTCCTGAACATTGAAAAACCGTCCCAGTGAATTCCAGGCAATTTTGTTTAATTCTTTTTGAGTTCACAGTACCTTACGAATTTGCGAAGGTAATTAACTCTAAATGTTTCGTGATCAAGACCTGCTAATTGTTAGACCTGCTAATTGTTAGTGTGTAAAAAATGTACATTCCATAGGATGGGTTGGACCTGTGATTTAGTTGTGACTTGCGATAGATGTACTTATTCCGTCCTCTAAATTTAGCTTGCAATTACCTTTAATTTATCATCTGGTCAGACTCCTCAAGTTTTTTATTGGAATTTCGAACAAAAGTATATGTACATATTTCAATCACATTGCTCCTCCATTCCTCAACTACTCATAGTTGGTTTTTTACCAATATTTGTAAGGCGAATTCTACGCAGATAAATTGGAAAACGAAAACATTTTAGGTACATTAACCTTTTCATCGCTGAGTTTTCCTGCTCGAGATTGCAATTCCTCAACGTGTTTTTTTTTTGTTGCTTTGGATGGTATTAAATGTTTCAAGAAAGATGGCACCCTTTTTTCTCCATTTATTACTTTAGAACTAAGCCACATAATTATTTTCGCACTTGTGATCAGCGGCATCAGTAGGATATCCGGAAAAGATCACCCGAAGGAAACACTCCTTCGTTTAAAATATGCATCCCCCAGAAATCCTTGACCTAAGGTTACCGGGTCTGTTTGGGGGGTTCAGAGGGGGGGGGGTATTGCTATTATTATCAAACTTCTGAATATCAAATACTATTTTAATATGTGTTTATTGAAAACCAGACTGTTTAATAACAAAAATAACCATTCATAAATGTTTTGGTTTGGGACACATTTACCTTCAAACACATAAGTCCCAGTTACCTAATTATACAATATACATAATGTCCATATTTCTGGTATATTATTCATGACAGTGGATATATTCTATATGAATGCATATTCAACTCTGCTTAATATGAAAATAAGTACAAAGAATAGCTATCATGAGCTAGAAGATGTAGAAATCAGTCTAACGTTTTGAAGATAGACTCTCCAATCATTTCGGTGTGAACATTGGACGTATTTATTCTATTTAAAGTTACTAAAATATTTGGACAATATATGTCACAGTTGCAGTGAAAGGTTAATCAGTTCGTTTGTGAATTAATGGAGTAGCAATACTAAATATTGGTGATGATCTTTTATTGAAGCTAGGGAAAAACATGTAAATTATGTGCCAAAATTAATCTGCTGTGACCGGGAATATGTTAAAAGGAGTTAATTGGAAATCTAGTGCCATCAAAAGCGGACAAATGTAAATATAAGTGAATAGGAATTTAAATGAACCCTCTTTAGGACATTGCCAGTATGTATCATTTTCATACTAATGTCATTATTATGGAAATTAATAGGAACATTATAACTAAATGCTCCCAGGGGCTCTATCCTTAAACTGTCTGTGGTGAATGGAGCAGACGAGGGTGGTGTCCCTTAAGCCCCAGACTGTTGTAATTTGGTTTATACATGTTATGGAATTTTCATTTCATTATAAAAAAATATGAGCAACTAATTGGTTGTAGATGACGTCACTATAGCACCCAATTACCTCATAACTAGAATACGGATTTATAGTTCTAACGAAAATAGTCGAAATAGCACTAAAACTAGTTTTAATAGTTCTAAGAATTAGTCAGGTTGTTGCAAAAACAGTTGTTATTATAGCAGAGTTTGTTCTAATATTTATCCATTTTCATTTAAACCACATTAAAGAAACTATGGTAATTATTGTTCCAGAGTAGCAAGTCATTCAATATTTCATGTTTATTTATAGATAGTTATTGATGATCATTTTCGTAGAACTTACGCCTCATTCAAGGCAGCAGTGTATTTATTTGTATTTGACAGTTGTGAAATATTTAATAATAAATGTAACCAAAGTTCTAAATTTACACGTATTTCTATATTTTACAATAAACTAACAGCAGGAAATGTATCCAAATAAAAGTTACCCGAAAACATTGTCAATGTTCAAGTCGCAGCCAAATAAAAAAATACAACAATAAACCTCAAATAAAATCACACAAACCAAACACAAAAACAGTAACAATAATTCTTAATGTGATAAACATGTCATTCTAAAATTACAACATTTCTACAAAAAGTGATGAACATTTATTAACATTTTTTGCTGTCATGCTTAGCCTTTTGTATGTCAAAATGAATCCTAACTTTGAAGGCTACTTTCAGGTTGAATTCATTTTTCACATTATTCATATCAGTTAAATTTGAAAAATAATTATGTTAGTACGTATTCTGTTGATGTGAATGATATGTAGGGTTGTGACAATATGCGTTTAAAATCATAGATCCTGAAAATATCAAAACGGATTGAATTAAAGACTATACAGGGTGGCGCAAAAAAAAGGAAACCCATTTTCAAAATAGTTTATTTTTCAAACTATCAAAGCTAGAAATTTTCTGAAAACATAGTTTTATTCGTTTACTTTTTCTGCATCCATATTGAAATTTGTTTTTTTTTTTAATTCACTGCAGGATGTTCAATTTTTGTCCTAACTTTTAACAGATTATCACGATAGATGCAGAAAAAGTAGATGAATAAAAGAGTTTTTAGAAAAATACCATCTTTGATAGTTTGTAAAATAAACTAGTTTGAAAACGGGTTTCCTTTTTTTTGCGCCACCCTGTATAATCGTTCTAAACCAGCAGTATATAGTATTCGATACCATTTCGTTTAGTTTCGTCTAAGATATTCTTAAGATCTATGATTTTAAATGCATATTGTCACAACCCTGATGATATGGCATACTAATTTTTATTATAGCAGAAATTATATCGTAAATATTATATTCCGTTATACAGATATATCTCACATGTAAAGAATGATCCATTATAGTTTTTATAGTTGTCTATAGCATAATTACTAGTTCCATCTCTTCATTCCTAGTCAACATAGAATATATGGTAAAAATAACGGTTACGCAATACGAACTTTACTTTTATGGTCAAAAATAAGTCAAAATTTATGGTCAAAAAGTACTGTATCCCTGGATACGGATCATGTAAGAGATACCAAGCCTCATATCTGTTTCCTGAAATTCTTCGTCAAAAAGAAAAACCTACCCGTGTATTCACTAGAAACACACTTCTCTGATTTTTATCTCCAATTCATCGCCGTTTCCCCGTAGACTTTTTCAAGATGAGTTGAAAGGTTTAAATGAATTATAAAAGGAACTCTCTTTCTATCAAAGACTGCTAACACATTAGATAATAGTAATTTAATGACCTATTTAAAGAAGCTTTGAACTCAATATTTTTTATGTTAACGTCGGGTATTGCATAATGTGATGTTATAGATGGCATTTATTATTTATTTACTATTCATCTTGTTGCTCACATACTCAAAGAGTATTCAATCAAAATGCCTGAAATTTGGTGAAACAATTGGTCATTATCCAAGAACCAGTTTATTAGATTTTGGGAGAGAACAGGTTAAAGGTCAAGGTCATGTATAAGCGGTGGCGAAGAGGTGTGCTCTACGAGTTTCGTCATCCAGTTTTTTATTACTTTAGGATTTAAAAGTTGTCAACTACTCGGCTTATAAGGAAATAAATTTCAAGAAATAATTTACGTAAAGAATTAATTTATGTTAGAATTATTTAGTTAAGATCAGAAATTTTAGGATAATTAAAAGGATAAAGATAAATTAAAGAAGTTGCCGATGTTTATTCAGTTATCTGGAATGTATAATTTTTAAATTAGAAGATAGGATAGAGCTTACTTCAATATGTACACATTTACCACCACAAATTCTCACAAATAATATATCTAAATATTCGGGATATACCTTCGAAAAGATATGCCAACAAGGATTTATTTTAGGTGAAAACGGCGATGAGTTAGGCCATCAATAGGTAATGCCGGCATGTTCAACAGTCACCAGTTTATTCTAAAAGCATTAGAAACAAATAGTTTTAATAATTGTTCTCCACAAACCAGACGCAAAATATTAAGCAATAATTCAATTGTGTAAAGACAAAGATTGAAATTTAATACTTAATAGTGTAAAGCTCCTTCAAGAGTCTACCAAATTAAATGGTTAGACATAAAGTTAGTTTATTTTTGAGTTTAGGATAACTCTTAGCAATATTTAAAGGAGCTAGAAAGCTCACGAAATAAGCTCGTACTATTGTACTTAAAGAAAAATGTTCGAACATAGAAAGGCTAGAATTTAAGAGATTTCTATATTTTTCAAGAATAGCAGATTTATTGCTTAACTACTATACAAATAATAGGAATTAAATCTATTAAATTTATCAACACCATTCAAACGGTATCAACTTATCACAGATCAAGTATTGGTTAGTTACTGACTGATTTGAACAGAGTGCACTAATTTATAGAAATTAAAGTGCTATAAAGCCCTATCTGGTGGTGGTGATTTTGGTGCGGAATATTTAACAGGCGACCACAGGTAACCGTGTCGACCCAGATCATGGATGGCATGAATAGGCACCCATGGATAAGAGGGGTGTAGGTCATAAGCCCCCCCGGTCAAGAGCCCCCCCCCCCCGGTCATGAGCCCCCCTAGGTCATAAGCCCCCCCCCCCAGTCACGAGCCCCCCTGTTTTTAAATCCTCATTTACCTATATTATTTAATCCTTATTGACACTTTTGTAGTTCATTACTGATTAGGCATAAAATATATGTTTCGAAACCCCTGCCAGGTCATTGAACAATCATGAAGTGTGCAGTACAACAAACTAGTGGATAAAACAAACTACATTAGCAACTTTCAGTTATTTCTATCTAAGTAGTTCTTCATTTGTTTAACTTGGTAAATAAGGATTAAAAAAACAGGGAGGGGGGGGGCTCGTGACCGGGGGGGCTTATGACCTAGGGGGGCTCATGACCGGGGGGTTTCGTGACCGGGGGGGCTCATGACCGGGGGGTTTCGTGACCGGGGGGGCTCATGACCGGGGTGGCTCTTGCCCGTACCCCGGATAAGAGACTTACACAGTCAGTCTGCCTACCCTTGAATATGAGACCTACACAGTCAGTCTGCTTACCCATGGAATAAGAGACCTACTCAGTCAGTCTGCTTACCCATGGAATAAGAGACCTACACAGTCAGTCTGCTTACCCATGGATAAGAGACCTACACAGTCAGTCTGCTTAACCATGGATAAGAGACCTACACAGTCAGTCTGCTTACCCATGGAATAAGAGACCTACACAGTCAGTCTGCTTACCCATGAATAAGAGACCTACACAGTCAGTCTGCTTACTCATGGATAAGAGACCTACACAGTCAGTCACCTTTCCAATGCTAAATTATTCGTAAATAAAAATACTATTTTATCACAGTTTATATTTAGAGTTTTAAATCTAGGGAAATTGCCTAAATCGCATATTTAGCATATTTATATCAATCAATATATTAAAAAAGAACTTAAGACCATTAATCCAAGACTACGATAAACAAGCTCTCTACAAATTACGAACAATTTCTAGAAAATCAATTTTCGCAAATAATTCACTGCCGTCTGACCAAGGAGTTTGCAATTGGCAGTTACGAGTCACATACCGAGTGATATTCAGTCAAAGGTTAAATAATTGGCCCGTGAGACAGAGCCCACTTTGTTCATGGAACCACTTTCCTTTCGGGCTGCTTCTTCGAGTTCCTTGTATTTTATCTCATTTTGACACCAGTGATATGGACTTCGGTTTCGAAGCAGACAATTTTATTGATAAATTATAGCAAACTAACAATCTTATAAAGAAAAAAAAATTGTATATGTTTATATTTATTTGGCATTTTAAGGAACATACTTTTTTGTTTATGTACACACATGGTTGTTATAAGTATAGTCTGTGGTTTTCGTTTTTTCAGTCAGTTTACACAAGTCAATTATTTACGTAATAGATTATACTAAATAGAAAGTATGTAAAAACTATTCCGTAAATAGCTGGTGAAATGATACACGGAAAAACACCAAGGCAATTAATCGGTCCGTATTTTGCTGTCTAAAAATAGACATCTAACGACCAGAACTTAGATTAGTTTGCCTTTCACTGGATATAAACAACTAATTGATAACACATAGAATGTTATATATGTTTTCATTTACAAATTATTTTAAAACCTTATATAAAATTATACATAGTCTAAAAAACATAACTCACACATATATACATATTCACTCAATGCTATCTTGCCATGTAAAACTATTCTGTTTGCAGAAAGAAAGTATTTTATATTATTTTCTCTCGAATTTGATTACTTTGATGATTTTTAGCCAGAAAAGGAAATCTACGTGAAAATCTTTTTATTTGTGATGATACAAACGTTACATAGAAATCTCACAAGTAAATGGAATATGAACGTATTTGGTAAAAAATAGTATTTAAATAACTGAAAATATATTCAATATTCACTCTTCTGAAAAATATAGTTTTACAAAGTAAACTGTATCAATTACCTAATACATAGTAATACATATAAATACATAGTACTATATATCACAATACAATTTTGAAATGGTACCATTGACAAATTTTGATCACTTCTTAGTATAATATTCTAAACAAACTCCAATGACTTCATAACCTCCTCTCAATCTTAATATTGCATGAATTTAATGGGCCGAAAAGTTAAGTAATAAAATGAGAAATCTTTAATTTATCTATTGCCTTCTTTGACATTCATTGTGACAGTAAATTCGAATTAGAGAGAACTGAAAAAAAATTCTTAGATCTCAATTGAAATTTAGTTTTCTGAGTAGTAGGTATTTTTATTTATCTATAGGTACAACTTTTTTTAATGAGTCAGAGTTTGATGTGAGGGTCTGCTTCATCGCTGTCTCTCGGTCCAGGTGGCATAGAAGAGACGAGTCTGTCAACTAGGAAAGAGAAAGAGTAGGTTTAAAGATTTTGAATGAACTAACGTGAAAGTACATGAGACTTTATTTAGTATCAATTTGTGAAAATAGGAAAATTTAAGTATAAACAAAAATTGAATTGAATTAGATAACAGTTTAATAGTTTATAGGATTTAAAGAGTTTAATAGTTTATACTATTTTAATAGTTTATACTATTTTAATAGTTTATACTATTTTAATAGTTTATACTATTTTAATAGTTTATACTATTTTAATAGTTTATAAGAGTTAGTAAAACCAGTTTTTAATTATGAAAATATTAATTATTTGTAACTTTTGAACTTAGAAAATATCCCAAACTGACATTGTTTATGGGAATAACACTTCAATCGGATCTGGTGGCTGCACACAGGTCATCGTCGTTGAAAATTATTTGCAAGAACAGTTCGGCCGCAGAATTATTGCAATTGGACATAGCATTGAGTGGCCTCCAGAGTCTCAGACCTAGTACCTAGTAATTTGTATTTCTGTGAAGATATTTAAAGAAAAGTCCATTTATCTCCACCTAATAATTTATATGACCTGAAGAAAAAATCACATAGGAAATTAAAGACCTGAAAGTTAATTAAATGTGAAAGTTAATAAAAAGAACCCTGACATCGATGAGAGCAAGATGTGAAAATGTGTCTATAATAAGTTCTCCCATGTGGAATAGATCTAATATTTTTTGCTAATTTCATTATTATTGAGATTATTTTTAAACACTTTTAATGATTGATACATAATAATATTTTTATTATTATAATCGGTAGTTTTAAGCTTTTGAATAAGTTTTACCTGGAACTTACGTTTTACAACTGTTTTTTTAACTCAACGCAGAGAGAATAAAAAATATTACCAATTTAACGTCATTTGCTAGAGTGGTAAAAAACACTTTTCAGAACATAATGCAATAAACAGAATTAAAATATATAATATCAATTGAATACAGGTTTCCTTTTTTGTGGTCCATACTGTATATAGCAACCAACCTTCGATACTAATTCTGCCAGCTTATATAATGATATGTATATATATGTAGATACTTTGTCCGGCATCGTCCTGCCTCACTCCTCGCCTCTTACTTGTAGGCAAAATCCCCTCTTGTAACTCTTTTTAAAACTCTTTTACACTATGATATTTTACGCTACTGTTGGTAATACATCGTGTTACAATGCGAGAAGTTTAAATAAAAAATGAAGGTTCCTCAAGGAATTAAAAGTTTGAGAAGATTATCAAATTTTAAACATTTTCACGAAAAACATATTGAAAATGAATTAGAATTTTTTTTGTACTATTATATTACTCGATCTAAACTTGATCTTATTAGGCTTCCAATAAAAAAATCGAAATATTGGACATAAATAGCTTTATTCGATACCATTCATTATTTTGTGGGACCTTTACAAATCATTAGAGATCAATATATTTTTCTGAGTGTAATTTTGAAAGCAAGGAGCCAATAATAGTCAAGGTGCAAATACAAATTTTAAAAAAATCGATCCTCCGGCTAGCTGATTGCTCCAGCCCTTGATTATGTTTTCTATTATTGGTGATGTTGCCATAGCATAAATATAATTGGCCATAAGGGTCACAGCGACTGTTCAATATATACTCGTTATATCCAGAATAAAAAAATATATGATGACTAATTGAAACAATAACTTATAATATGACAAATAATCACCGTCAAAGTTTATTCATATTAAAGTATACATTAATTTAATGTAATAATAAATATTCTAATATATCATAAGATATATATTATCAAACAAGCAAATTATTATATAATTGTGTTACAACATCAGAGCATGGGAATAACTTTATTATAGTGCAGGATATCATTCTTTGTTATAATTCATACGCAACACTTCTGATAAAAATAATATAATTTACAATTGTAATTACCTGCAGCATCAAACTGGAATAAAATGAAAATGTCATTTGCATATTAACTCAAATTCAAAGACTTATTTAATTGAAAACAAGAAGATGAATAAATTCAAGCAAGGAAGAGGAAATTATCTCATTTCTGTTTGTATTTACAACTTATTTACCTATCCTACCTTTTTACTGGAACAGAAGAATAGTGTTTACTGAATAAATAGAAAAATTAAGATCAAAATTAAATACATTCCACTTGTTCAAATGGATTACAGGTAAGTTCACGCCCCCAATTCACCGCCGGATAATTTCACCGCGCTCGATTCACCGCTGAAAAGTTCTTCCCACTCGATTTACCGCATGGTAAGTTCACCGCTCTCAATTCATCGCATGGTAAGTTCACCGCTCTCAATTCACCGCATGGTAAGTTCACCGCAACTCAATTCACTGCGTGGCAAATTTTAATTTCAGTAATGTGTGTTGGTATTCCTTTGAATCAAGATCAAGAAGATTTCCATCAACTATGTGCATATATTATACTTAATATATAACGCATTCGAATACTTCATACATTACATCTAAAACACTCCACAAACATTCGATTTATTAGTATCTGTGGCAATAAACTGACTATTAGGATTTACCATTCTTCTAAATTTAAAAAATAGATATATTCAGTTCGCTTACGTGCAACAGGTAGTATCGGTTCAGAACGTTGTTTATAGTTTCATATATGTGCTATGTAAACATTCTATATTGCACGGAACTTCACACAATTCTTTCCTTTTACCATACCTACTTGTGAGTATTAGTATCTAATTTATATAAGATTGCTAGTTTTCGCAGCTCAACTGCGTAACATTACACTCTTATTTCTAAGTCGATAATACATCTCGTAGTTTTTGTTTCAGTAGCTTATATGTAACCAAATACTACACAAAAAGAAATTGTTGTCCAGACAACACCCATTACTTAATTTATATTTTATCATACATTCGCTAGTATTAATTCAATATTCCTGTACCTATTTATTTTATTTGATTAGAAAAGCTTCATAAATATTTAGTGAGTCCTCAGGCCTGTAACTACGCCTTAAACCAAACTGTACTTTCACTCAATTGATGTCTATTTAGTAGCTGATACATTTGTTTTATTTCAAGTTTTTGTATTATTGTCATATTTTGAATGCAATTAGCTTTGCGGTGAATTGAGTTGCGGTGAACTTACCATGCGGTAAATTGAGTTGCGGTGAGCTTACCATGCGGTAAATTGAGCTGCGTGAACTTACCGTGTAGTTAATTGAGTTGCAATAAACTTACCATGTAGTAAATTGAGTTGCGGTGAACTTACCATGTAGTGAATTGAGTTGCAGTAAACTTACCATGCAGTGTATTGAGTTGCAGAAAACTTACCATGCAGTGAATTGAGTTGCAGTAAACTTACCATGCAGTGAATTGAGTTGCAGTAAACTTACCATGCAGTGAATTGAGTTGCAGTAAACTTACCATGTAGTGAATTGAGTTGCGGTGAACTTACCAAGCAATGAATTAGTTAATTGAGTGCGAGAATTTTCCGGCGAGGAATTGAGTGCGGTGAGCTTTCCGGCAGAGAATTGAGGACGGTGAACTCGCCGCACACTGTTCAAATGTTCCGAATAGAAAGACACGGTACATATACATAATTCTTTCATTGTTTCATATTCAATAAATAACGAAAAACAATAATCTATTTGATCTTTCCTAACTATTTAAGTTTGAATGGTCTGTTTCATAAAAACTTTTTATGAATGTTACTATTATGTTAGTAAAGTTTGTTGTCTTCCTACTTAGGATATACCTATTTAGGTATTCTAAATAATATCTCAATCATCAATCATGCAAAATAATGATATCAGTTTCATTGAGAAAAGTTTTTACCCAATAATACGCTGCTTTGATAGATAATGTAACACTGCTAGTCTTTGGTAGATAATGTAACACTGCTAGTCTTTGGTAGATAATGTAACACTGCTAGTCTTTGATAGATAATGTAACACTGCTAGTCTTTGGTAGATAATGTAACACTGCTAGTCTTTGGTAGATAATGTAACACTGCTAGTCTTTGGTAGATAATGTAACACTGCTAGTCTTTGGTAGATAATATAACACTGCTAGTCTTTGGTAGATAATGTAACACTGCTAGTCTTTGATAGATAATGTAACACTGCTAGTCTTTGGTAGATAATGTAACACTGCTAGTCTTTGGTAGATAATGTAACACTGCTAGTCTTCGGTAGATGATCTAACACTGCTAGTCTTTGGTAGATAATGTAACACTGCTAGTCTTTGGTAGATAATATAACACTGCTAGTCTTTGGTAGATAATGTAACACTGCTAGTCTTTGATAGATAATGTAACACTGCTAGTCTTTGGTAGATAATGTAACACTGCTAGTCTTTGGTAGATAATGTAACACTGCTAGTCTTTGGTAGATAATGTAACACTGCTAGTCTTTGGTAGATAATATAACACTGCTAGTCTTTGGTAGATAATGTAACACTGCTAGTCTTTGATAGATAATGTAACACTGCTAGTCTTTGGTAGATAATGTAACACTGCTAGTCTTTGGTAGATAATGTAACACTGCTAGTCTTCGGTAGATGATCTAACACTGCTAGTCTTTGGTAGATAATGTAACACTGCTAGTCTTTGGTAGATAATGTAACACTGCTAGTCTTTGATAGATAATGTAACACTGCTAGTCTTTGGTAGATAATGTAACACTGCTAGTCTTTGATAGATAATGTAACACTGCTAGTCTTTGGTAGATAATGTAACACTGCTAGTCTTTGGTAGATAATGTAACACTGCTAGTCTTTGGTAGATAATGTAACACTGCTAGTCTTTGGTAGATAATGTAACACTGCTAGTCTTTGGTAGATAATGTAACACTGCTAGTCTTTGGTAGATAATGTAACACTGCTAGTCTTTGGTAGATAATGTAACACTGCTAGTCTTTGGTAGATAATGTAACACTGCTAGTCTTTGGTAGATAATATAACACTGCTAGTCTTTGGTAGATAATGTAACACTGCTAGTCTTTGATAGATAATGTAACACTGCTAGTCTTTGGTAGATAATGTAACACTGCTAGTCTTTGGTAGATAATATAACACTGCTAGTCTTTGGTAGAAAATGTAACACTGCTAGTCTTTGGTAGATAATGTAACACTGCTAGTCTTTGGTAGATAATGTAACACTGCTAGTCTTCGGTAGATGATCTAACACTGCTAGTCTTTAGTAGATAATGTAACACTGCTAGTCTTGGGTAGATAATGTAACACTGCTAGTCTTTGGTAGATGATCTAACACTGCTAGTCTTTGGTAGATAATGTAACACTGCTAGTCTTTGGTAGATAATGTAACACTGCTAGTCTTCGGTAGATGATCTAACACTGCTAGTCTTTAGTAGATAATGTAACACTGCTAGTCTTGGGTAGATAATGTAACACTGCTAGTCTTTGGTAGATGATCTAACACTGCTAGTCTTCGGTAGATGATCTAACACTGCTAGTCTTTAGTAGATAATGTAACACTGCTAGTCTTTGGTAGATAATGTAACACTGCTAGTCTTCGGTAGATGATCTAACACTGCTAGTCTTTGGTAGATAATGTAACACTGCTAGTCTTGGGTAGATAATGTAACACTGCTAGTCTTTGGTAGATAATGTAACACTGCTAGTCTTTGGTAGATAATGTAACACTGCTAGTCTTGGGTAGATAATGTAACACTGCTAGTCTTTGGTAGATAATGTAACACTGCTAGTCTTGGGTAGATAATGTAACACTGCTAGTCTTTGGTAGATAATGTAACACTGCTAGTCTTGGGTAGATAATGTAACACTGCTAGTCTTTGGTAGATAATGTAACACTGCTAGTCTTTGGTAGATAATGTAACACTGCTTATCTCAGCCAATAGTAGATATAACAAGTGACACTGATACATATTAGTTATATGTTCATTAGTATCAAAGATGTTCTCCAAGGATTACATCAATCATTTCAATTACTTATAATAGCATTAGCTATGCAAAGCATTGAAGGGTGGGAAATATGAAGGGGGTGTGATGGAGAAACTTTTAATGTGACTTGACTTTGTGATTTTTGTTGTTGAATAGAGCTAATTGCACCTGTCCCTGATGTAGAACTGATAATAGTTAATATAGTATTTAAATCTAAGTATGATATTTATAGAAGGCCCCCTCCCCCCCACCACGAGGAGGATTAAGAGGAGGAAGTGACTTAGGTAGTATTTATTGGTGGATTTATATCTTTATGATCAATCATGCAAAGTGAGTGCTATGGTTAAAGGTCATACACAATGATACACAGATAGATTTCGCCTCAAATTTATGGGGTATGGAAATAGGATATTCCTCCAAAAAGAGTCGAAATATATTAATTTCATCGTTCTGATACGCAATATCCAACACAAAACACAACTGGAAGTAAAAGACTCTATATGAACGCTCACAATAAAAAAAACCGGCTCAAAATAGAAAAAAAAATAATATCAGTACTGATGAGGTTTACACTATCATTTCTCTCACTAAATCACTCACTAAAGTCACTCACTAAAGTCACTCATTAAAGTCACTCACTAAATCACTCACTAAAGTCACTCACTAAAGTCACTCACTAAAGTCACTCACTAAAGTCACTCACTAAAGTCACTCACTAAATCACTCACTAAAGTCACTCACTAGATCACTCACTAAAGTCACTCACTAAAGTCACTCACTAAATCACTCACTAAGTCACTCACTAAAGTTACTCACTAAAGTCACTCACTAAGTCACTCACTAAAGTCACTCACCAAAGTCACTCACTAAAATCACTCACTAAAGTCACTCACTAAAGTCACTCACTATAAAGTCACTCACTAATGTCACTCACTAAACTCACTCACTAAAGTCACTCACTAAATCACTCACTAAAGTCACTCACTAGATCACTCACTAAAGTCACTCACTAAAGTCACTCACTAAATCACTCACTAAGTCACTCACTAAACTCACTCACTAAAGTCACTCACTAAAGTCACTCACTAAAGTCACTCACTAAACTCACTCACTAAAGTCACTCACTAAAGTCACTCACTAAAGTCACTCACTAAAGTCACTCACTAAACTCACTCACTAAAGTCACTCACTAAAGTCACTCACTAAAGTCACTCACTAAAGTCACTCACTAAAGTCACTCACTAAAGTCACTCACTAAAGTCACTCACTAAAGTCACTCACCAAGTCACTCACTAAAGTCACTCACCAAAGTCACTCACTAAAGTCACTCACTAAAATCACTCACTAAATCACTCAAAAAGTCACTCACTAAAGTCACTCACTAAAGTCACTCACTAAAGTCACTCATTAAAGTCACTCACTAAAGTCACTCACTAAAGTCACTCACTAAAGTCACTCACCAAGTCACTCACTAAAGTCACTCACCAAAGTCACTCACTAAAATCACTCACTAAAGTCACTCACTAAAGTCACTCATTAAAGTCACTCATTAAAGTCACTCACCAAGTCACTCACTAAAGTCACTCACCACAGTCACTCACTAAAGTCACTCACTAAAGTCACTCCCCAAATTCACTCACCAAAGTTGCTCACCAAATCACTCCCCAAACTCACTCACCAAGTTACTCCCCAAAGTCACTCCCTAAAGTCACTCATCAAAGTCACTCACTAAGTCACTCCCTAAAGTCACTCACTGAGTCACTCCCCAAAATCACTCACTAAGTCACTCCCTAAAGTCACTCACCAGTTCACTCACCAATTCACTCACCAAGTCACTCCCCAAAGTAGTTTAGTAACTCTAGGTATGTTCTCTCTCCATGTCCCAGTCTCCAAACACGGTAGAATAAGTTTGGTGCCAGTCACTGGCTGGACCGGTACTCGCAAAGCAATAAGAGAACATGTACAACAATGCACAGACTCAATCAACCTTACAACTTACAAATAGTTTATCAATGCAATATCTCTCTTCTTATTTATCTATTTATTTATTTCAAGAGAGTTATAGCTTTCAATTGTACTAAAATAAATATAGAAATAAATTCGTAATATAAGTCAGTTCAATAACTTTCATTTGAAACATGCAATATCAGTTTTATGTTTAATACGAAAGTTAAATTCTTGATTTATAACACATATATCCTTAATATTTGAACCTATTTCATATATTCAAATTAACAGTAATTATCTTTAACTTTCTAATTAGAGTTCAGTTTGGAAGGAATAGATTTTACTTTATCTTTAGGGTGTCCAATTTGTTCCTGGACAATGACCAATCGTCCCAACGAATTTCACGCAATTTGGTTGAATATTTTTTGAGTTATTGAGTTATAAATGAACTTGACCTTGACCTTTGACCGGACCGCCCCCAAGTTCTAGCCAAATGATTCCTGGGCTAGACCACTAAATTCTGCCAATTTGGTATATCTTTTTTTGAGATGCGAATAACAATATGATAAATAAATAAATGCCACTAATAATATAACCTTCCACAAACTGCGAAGGTAATTACTAATTAGATTTGGATATATGGGAGTGTTTTAAATAATAAAAATTAACAGAAATTAACATTTCAAACTATATTTCTGGAGAAATATCTAGCCAGAAAAGAGAGCTCAACATCCAATCTACTGCTCGTCTGCTAGAGTTGTTCTGGCCTGTGACGAGCAAGGCGATGTTCGTCACAATTTAGTAATTAAATCTTAATTATTTTATGATATTAAATTTATTTTTCCCATTTTTTCTCGAATTACATTCATTTTATTGCAATGAAATTCGTACATTAAACTTATGGAGAGTATTTTAATAAGTATGAAATAAAAAGAGTTATATTTATGATTTAGGTACATTCTCTATTGGAATTATAATTTACCACGCGGTGAATTTACCGCACGGTTAATAGAGCTGCGATGAACTGAAGTCAGTGAACCTTACAGCGGGATTTGAGAGCTCTGAACTTATATGTAATCATTATTTTGGAACAAATATAGAATTAATCCTTCTCACTGAATCACATTTAAATTGAAAACAGCAAATATAGCCAGTAATCATTTATATACAAGTATCACTGTTGAATAGAATGTTAATTCACAAC
This sequence comes from Caprella mutica, assembly GCA_947561585.1. Lineage (NCBI taxonomy): Eukaryota > Metazoa > Arthropoda > Malacostraca > Amphipoda > Caprellidae > Caprella > Caprella mutica. The sequence continues at coordinate 183,287 of CANNZV010001234.1, read as the reverse complement.
TATTATCCTGTCCAATCAGTCAGTTTTACTCTTCCCTGATATCCGGATACCAAAAACTAATAATTATTTTAAATAACCTCGTCGTCAATAATTAAAAAGCTAAACTCCTTTTGTACTGTAAACTTTTAGTGAAACTATTTTCAAAACTATTTCCTTCAAAGTTCAATTAGATCACTTCTGATCTCTATCTTTCAATCACATTTTTACAAAGAATGCTTCCCACTGTGGGTTACATTTACACTGTAAAGGGCTGTACACACGTAAGGTATTTTAAGTCATTCCACCAAACTTTTGCTAAGCTCCTCCTACTTTTTCCACGAGAATATAAGAAAAAGGAATATAATAATATTTTTTTTCAGTTGGTATCCATGATACCTTCAAGTACAAACTGATATAAATAATTATTATATCGTTTTTTTCTTATGCTCTTGTGGAAAAAGTAGGAGGAGCTTATCAAAAAGTCTGGTGGAAAGACTCAAAAACCCCTGCGTGTGTACGGCCCTTAAGTGAGAGAACATTGAGTACAAAGTAGCGTGGAGTCATGGCAAGTTAGGTGTGCCATTACTATAAATCCATTGGATGAGCTGAACAACTCTCCAAGGTGTCATTTAGCTCTTAGGACATCTTCACAAAGGCTTTGGGGACTGAAACACATGCTGTCTCTGTACCTGCTAACACATGAATAAATAAGCACCCAAAGATAGTCGATATTATGCGGAATACATTGGGATAACGCGCGCAATGGAAATGAGTAATATTATATCAATCATATACATATATTATAATATTTGTGTAGTAAGGAAACAGGTCATTAATTGATATTAAATTGCCGATGATTCCTCAATTCTAATAATTTAAAGTGGTGACTTTAAATGAGTATTTGTCATCATTCTTTAATATCTTGATGATGCAATTTGAAAACCATTCGGTAAGGAATTTGTTAACTAACAATATTGACACTTATATTATTGGTAATTAATGAAAAAAATATTATTTTACAACGCTTCGGAAATGTACTTTTTCCATATTCAGGCTAATTTAAATTTCTCTGCAAATTCACATCTTTTTGAATTATAAATGACCTTGACCTTTCACCCGATAGGTTCTAAAATCTAATCAAATTATTCCTGGATTATTATATGAATAACAATATTACAAATAAATATAATGCTATCAAAACATAACTTTCGACATATTGTGAAGGTAATTGAATAAATCAAACAGTGATATAAATTACTAAAACTCAAATGAAACTACATTCGACTCACAATTTCGACATTCAAGCCAACTTCAAGGCATACTTGTCAAGTAGAAAATGACTCCCATTCTATATAAACACATTTTATGATTCACTGAGAAAACATTTATCTATTTCTTACGAAACGATTTAAAGTTAAGATTAGTTCCTAATTGAACTGATTGATAAACTCTGCTAACTGGAATTAATGTCAAGCTGCAATAACAATGGAATTCATCTGCTAGACTTTCTTGTCGGTACATTTTCTCCGTGTGTACTTGATTGGAGTTCCCTAAAGTTATTCCAACTTTAGTTTGGTCTAGTTTAGTCAAGTAAACTCTTTCTAACGATCTTCAAGTTAAATCGAATCCAATGAACAAATTAGCTTTAGAATGAAAACAAAACAACAAATTCTATTTTTACTCTTCACCCTAGATTCTAAAAGAGGAAATACCGTTTTAATGTACGATTAGGTCACCTTTATAAAAGTTTATTCTATTTATTTGCACATGTTTTGATAGTTAAAATAATTGATCATCAGATCATAGGTAGACTGATTGACTGCTAATGACTTCAGAGTGTTTTAATATGCCTCATTGGTCACATTAAAAAGTTTATCGTAGCTCGTATGGGTAGAATAATAACTAGTATCTAATCGCCTTGCCGCTTATATAAGTATGCACTGATAATATACCTACATGATAGTTTGATTATTTGGAAGTTATTTTTAGCAACATTTTCATTTAAGTAAGGTACAATTGTGCACTGCTAAATATAATTATCAGAAATAGCAAAGAAGTGTCCTACAAGAAAATAATGAAAATCTTGTTATAATATGCTGCTGTATGTTGTCTATTGTGCCATTTAGTGATACATCAATGGTAATAGTGAATAGCATGCCTATGCCATAGAAGACAATGGTAGCTCTAGTCGCTCTAAGCCACAGGGTCAGTGTTCTACTGCAAGGGAATCTATTGCTAATTGATACAAGAGTGGCAAGCTACATTGCAACAAGGTGTAGCAGATGCGAGGCAATGGTATCATACTACAATAAGATACACTTCTCTCGCAAATTTCTGATTCAAAACTGTTAGCCATATAGGTTTGATAGCGGTAAATAGCATTGAAATATTGCAAGGACAATAGAGGTATTTTGTGTACGTGATGTACCATAACAGCAACACTTTAAAATCCTATTTAAGACAATTGAAGTGCATTATATTATAAAAAATGTTTATCAATTGAAATAATAAGAAAACAGTAATAGATCCACTTAATTGTTCCAACTACTAAACACCTAATTTTCTCTTTAAATTTTTTCCCTTGCTTACGTCACGTCACAAATCACTCAATTGTCGCAACCTATCAATATTGGTATTCTTACTCGGGTAGGTATTGAAGAGTAAAGCTCTGTGAGCTGTTGTCACAAATCGAGTGATTCGTGACCGTGACGTCAATAAGGCAGCACACATAAATAGACAATTAAGGTTAAGCAGTGAGAATAACATGAATATTTCTTATAATGGATGGAAATAAATAAACTGTTTTCATAATGTTACGTTTTTCAATAGTCTTAAATATGATCTTAGAGTGTTGCTGTTATGACGTCACGCACATAACATACCTTGATTGTCATTACTACATTTCAATTCTATTTCCCACTTTCGAAACCAGATGGCAGTGCAAACCCATTTGAAACAGAAATTGGCGAGAGTGGTGTATCTTACTGTAGTATAATATCTTTGTGTAAAGTATGCGTAAGGATGGGCAAAGTATGGGCAAGGTATGTGCAAGGTATGTGCAAGGTATGTGCAAGGTATGTGCAAGGTTTACGTAAGGTATGGTTTATATTATATAATGGGTGTATACGTAATACAATGAAATACGTATCAACATTTTAAGAGAGAAGTCTCAGCATATATTTGTAAACAACTAAACTTTGAAAAATAAAAAAAAAGTTTGATAAAAAAAAAATTAGCAATATTTCTACGGTATTATTTTTAACTTACTTTTGATTTAATATAATATGTCTTTTTGTATACATATACTTCTTTGCTATATATTTGTCCTTATTGATATGTTTTATTACTAAGAAAAATCATTTATAAGTATTTACATTTATAGGTTTTAAAATTACTGTTTAAAAAAATGATTTTATTTCCTTTCTTGGTTTCACCGTTTGTTGCAGACATATTCTGGTCGTTAAGAATGACTAAAATTAATGAGCAGCTAGAAGAGATAATTTATAATATCTCGTATCAAAGGCAACTTTACTAGATTTACATATCGCTATAATTTATTCGCACGGGAATTTGTTGACGCCTTAAATTTATTATCGCAAAATAGAATCAGAAAATGTATCACTATATTAGGGATAGAAAATAAGAATGCACGAATTGAATTTAGTGGGAATGAAGAAATTGAGTCTCCTAGAATAAAGTTACAAAATATTTATTATTATAATTATTTTTAAAATAATTATTTATTAATTTATTAGAGGCACAATATTGATTAGAAATTACCTGTCTTAACTCTAACAGGCACGGATATCAAAGCTAGATGTAACACCTTCCAAAGATGTATTTATTTGATATTTAATGTTAAATATTTTAACGAGGTGAGTTCCAAGTTATCGGAGAGTTTCACAATTTTCGATAATATACGAAAACCTAGATGTAATTTGTTTCCGTTTATACATATTATTAACTTGGTATGTATGATACACATTTGTGCCTCTACTATAAGAAAGACCCTAGAAATCATATATCTTTTTCTAGTGTGTTTAATATGAGAAACGAACTTTTCTCCGCCGGACTTTTCCCCGCTTGGACTATTTCCGCCGGACTATTCCCCGCCTAATTTTTTTCTAAATATGAAACTCTGGAAGACAATTTAATATTTAGATTTTTTAATTAGTTTTTGAAAAAAAATGTTCTGACCAACAAATCTATTGTTGTGAAATTGTAAATCAAAGTCTGCCGTCGAAACTAACCAAGTTTTTTTTAATCGTTGTTGCATGGAAATTAGTCCCTTACCAACTCTCTGAACTAAACCAGTTTTGTAACTACTCTTTAGATAATTAGTTTTTATTGGAGATTTTTAGAGAAAATGTTCGACTTTATATCTAAATCGTCCTCAAATCTGACTACTTGAAAAGTCTTGATTTCTACACTCTAACTTATGTATTTTTATTATAATGGTTAATCCATTGTAATTTATTTAAGGTATAAATATTAAATATGCATAATAGAAAAAAAAATACTATAAAAATAGGCCAATATTAAGTGTAATAAATAAATATATAGTAGAGTTATGAATTCTGTAATATATTAATTGTCAAATTAATGAATTACACTTAAATTTATTAGTGTGCTGGAAAAGTATATATTTGAACGAGAAGTAAATAGATCACCATTTGTTATGATAGCTGGCAAAGAAAATAATAAATTCACGATATGTATAACTTTAGAGCTGGAATAAACTGAATTAATTGTAGCTGCATAGACTAAATTGCGACATTTGGCAATCCCTTAGAATTACCTAATGTTTGAACTTTGTAGTATATTTTAATTATATGTAAATATACGAAGGGAAATCAAAGCTAAAAATGAGACTGTTTTTGTGTAAGTCTGTTAATAAAATGTGTCTTCTATTGATAAAAGGTTTGTTTTTATCGAAATTATAATTTAATAGCCAAAAATAATATTATTTTTTTCGGCGGGGAAAAGTGCGCCGGGTAATAGTGCAGGCGGGGAAAAGTCCGGCGGGGAATAATCCTGGCGGAGAAAAGTCCGGCGGGGAATGGTCCGGCGGGGAAAAGTCCTAGTGCCGTTTAATATGTATGATGTAGTGAAATTAAACAGTTAGCTAACAATTTGTAAATATAATTATCTGTGTGATTTTATGCTCAACAATATTTTTCAAATGTTTTGCTTGTAATTATAATGTAAAAAAGAAATCAGAACAGTTATTTATATTTAATGAGTTAGAAGTAAGGAGTTAGTACAGTATATTTAGTAATGTAAATTAGGATTGATTTGAACTCTTTCTGGGTAAAATGTTTCAGTGCTCGGACACTCTCAGTACTCGGGAAGCTGGTAGGTCATGACCCAATCTGACCTTTCAAAACATAAAATTGATCTAACATGACCTATACTAACAATTACTGAAAACTGAGATGTGGCATAATATATTATATATAGTTTGTAATGAGTTAAAAACATTATAATTGAATAGCACACTGTATATGAATGATACTATTGCAATTTACTCACCATTTTAAATGAACAGACTGTTTAATTCATTACTGTTATTAATATAAGGTAGTTTGTGAGTTAATATGATTAGTGTCCTGTTATTCCCATCCTATATATGAAATAAAATACAAAGAGTCATAAACCTATTAATTTCTTTGTATTGAAACATCGGCACCATTTTCAATTATTTCCTTTATTATTATAGATTTTAAATGATTTCAATTTATGTATATAAATGATACTACAAAAATAATTGATATAATAAATGATGGAAAATAATTCTCGTGATCGATATAAATTCCACCGTGAAATTTCTCGAAGTGGGATTTATCGTATTGAAATTTTTCGACATTGGAATTTACCTTGTGGAACTTTCCACGGGGGAATTTACCTTGTGGAACTTTCCACGGGGGAATTTATCTTGTGGAACTTTCCACGGGGGAATTTACCTTGTGGAACTTTCCACGGGGGAATTTATCTTGTGGAACTTTCCACGGGGGAATTTACCTTGAATCATAATTCAATACATATTTGAATTATGATTACGATTCCCTCTTTTATCTAATATTTCGTTCAATATTTTTAAATCGAGATCTTTGATATGGGTATTATTTTTGTAAGAATCCATTGCAGGGCCGTGGATACATTGAATGTAATGAAGTTTACCTCTGTGTACTGTATTCCTGAAAATAATTCCTTTTTGTAATTTAAACTCATTTTATCACTCAGTCGTTTTAATTAAAGGTCTCCTCCACGCTGAATTAAAATTTCTCTGGAAAAGTTTTAAATTTGTAGAACCAAGGTTATACAGTAGTGTAACATATGACAGCTTGTTGAAAAGAAAATGATCAAGTATTCATTTCGTAATTAATTATATATAAAATATTCACTCTCAAACTTAAGTGTCCGACATTTCTATTAGATTGAATAGAAGAACAAGAAAGAGATACGAACTTTATCACGTATTATCGTAAATTTAATGGTAATTATGTATTTAGGTACCTAATGTTTTTAAGGGTAATGGTTTTCAGGTAATTAAATACATAAGTAGCCATTTATAATTATAATATGTCTATCGGCTTTATTGCTGGTTTGAATTATTCAGAGGCATCTTACTGTTTTTCTTTGGTTAGTTAGCTTAGAAAGTTAAAGGGTAGTGCAAAACCCACCCATGCAACTTAAATGACATATATGAAAAATTTAGAACAAGATTTGAAGTGATTTGCAGTCTTATAACCATTAAACCTTAGTTCTAATGAATAGAGTAATAAAAAATCTTTTAGACAAAAACATCCAAGCCCCTTTCGAACGGGCATTTTTCTCATGCCGTGGCAAAGAAAATGGCGCGTGAAAAATGCTACGAGTGACTAAACGTATGTGTTTTGTATGTTGAAAAAAAATGCCCCGTGGGAAATAGGCCTAAATTTTAATTACTCAGTTCAATTCTAGAGATCCATTTCCTTTCTTTGGGTAAGTTTCAAGGTGTTCCTTTTGATTGAAAATCATAAGCAATGGTAGGTAGTTACATTCACTCCATGTAAAATTTATTATGAATTGAGGACATAGGAGATGTGAATTATGGCATCTCATATTTTCAAAAGTCAAATATTAGTAATTGGCACAAATCCGTTGGTCCTGTTGGAAGTAAGAATGAATGCGCCAATTCGTCTTGATATTTACTGCTCAGTCTGAGACAGGACTTCATTGCTTGCAAATCCCCTTCATGAATCAATATTGCAAGTTGGAAAACTTCAAGACCTTCAACGGGCTTATAACTTTTTGTTCGTACGTGCTGGATATACGAAAGCTTGAAGTTTCACTCATGTTCTGTTATGATGGGAACAATGATTGATTTTCATTCTTTTCCGAGTTTATGTGGGTCAGTACAAATTCTATTCACGGTCGGTAGTATTATCACAATAATTCGTTGGCTACGCAATTCTACAAAATGCATAATTGTGAATAAACTGTGTGCATTAACTTGTCCCTAAAGCTATTCAAATTATCCTATCACAATTCTATAAATGTGTCTCTTCAATGAATACTCACACCGCAATATCAGAAAACGGAAAATTCAATCCCAGAACACGATTTCAGAACCAAATTCTTATCTATATGATAATTTGAATTCACCTGTAATTCATAAAACCCCGTCTCCAGAAATCAATTTTCCTATTCTGCCATGAAAATGTGAAATGCTGAATCAGTTTTTCCGAGTCTTTGTTGCCAGCTTATTTTATTACCATAATCAAATAATACTCAAGAAATACTTGGAATTTGAAATATTTGACTAAAGAAAACCACGAGAATAAAATATTTATAAATTGAGAACAATAACTACAGTTTCATTCTCAAAATAGATTTATATGTTTAGTAAATATTCAATACCGTCACAGTATAAATTACTACTTTTTCTTTCAAAATATGCCCTGTAATCACATGGCAATTGAAACTTATTTGAAACTTGTTAGTGCTTAAAATACTACATATGTGTTAGTGACTCTATTCTATGTACAAGTAGAAATGGAGTATGTATTTGTTCTAGGGTATTATATGTAATTGTCCATGTAAAAAAGATTCTTTAAAAGACTACGAACTATAGATATGAATTGAGCAGCTTGTGTAGAATTTGAAACTTTGTAAATTATATAATTTATTTCCTATGTTTAAACAGGTATTTGCATTTATTTATTTCCTTTTCCAATAGAAACAAAATCTTATATGGGTTTTTAAACTAACAATTCATATTAAATTATTATCTGGTTTTAAATATTTATAGGGTACATTTGTTTTAAATAAATGAATTAGAATTGTTTAAAGTCCGGAAAAACTTTAAGTGGAGTATAGAATATCTCAGAAAGAATTCCAAAAGAATCATAAGATAACTGTCTTCAGTAGCTGGTGTGAATTTATAAATAAGTATGCAAAATGATATAAAAATATAATTGATTCTAAAGCTATCACCTTATATACGAGAAAATCTAAGCTCAGTTCAATAGTGTTTCAAAGAACAAAAGATTGGAGAAAGCTAAGCTTCTTTTGGAAAAACTTACCCAAGGTTTTTACCAAAAGTATTTTGGCTTTGTATGATCTGGAATTATTTTAAGATCATTATATTTTCAGTGCGCGTAACTCTTTTGTCTAAAATCACAGGTTTTTAGTTTTAATGATATCAAAGAAATATATCATATCACATGAAAAATCTATTTATTTATCCTACTTGTGCAAATTTTGAAAGTATATACAATGTATCACAAAAGAAAAAAAAACACCTGTAACTTTTAAATGACAGTTAGTTTTTAAATTAACAAAAAATGATGGCAATTTTATAATGAACATACGTATAGGGATATGCTCTAAATGTACTGTAAGTTAACTTCCAAATTTCAAATAAACTGAAAAGTGTTCTACGTATTGCGGCTAACTCACAAACATTAAGCAGGGTTAGATTATCTCTCTCTCTCTCTCTCTCTCTTAGGTAACTACTACATAACTGAGCTAAAACATTTTTCCATATTCTTTCTGTTGCAGTGACCACTTGCCTATACACTTGGATTTTCCGAAATGGTCCACTGTGAACCATTGAACCACAAATAATATCAAAGAGAATCACTCTTTTTTGGTTCGTGAAGAATTTTAGACTATTTTCAGTAGTTAAATAGTTTCCTTTTATCATCAAAATGCGTTTCAATATATTTATTCCTTTATTCATCATTCTAGTCTATAGGACTCTATACTATATAGGTATCAATATGTATTCATTGCCTGATGTTTCGTTATAATTATGGAAGGTGGCCCGTGACTCTATCTGAATTTTAGAAGGAAGAAACATAACCTCTCCGGCCACACCGTCAGATGTCAGCTTCATTTATCATAAGTGTCACCCCCTACCATGGAGCAGCACCGACAGTTCAGAGGAGTTAGGACCTTTGTACTCGGTGAAAGATTCTCTCCTTGCTCACCATGAATTAGACTCCATAAATTGGACAAATCGTCTGAAAACTATTCACAAAATTTTCACAATTAAACACAAACAACAAAATATCAAACAAACATTCAATTATCATCAAATAGCAAAGTGACATTCAAATATTATAAATTATTAAACAAACATTCAGCTATCAAGATTTAAAGAACAAAACAGCTAGATTAGGCACTAGGCATAATCGATAATTAATTAACATACAAAAATAAAGTGCAAATTCACCAGCTGTTTGAATTAAATGTACTGGAGAGTTAAATAATTAATCTTAAAGTTCTGGCTTTAACAGCAGCCTAACACAAAATAACTAACTTGAGAAATAAATCTTCAAACTTCTGTTTTAATGGTTTAGGATGTAGCCTCAGAGAGTAACTATTAGCTTAGCCTTGTCTGGTTAGGGGGAATTGAATACTGTCTTGGGTGTCGAAATGTAGATATTTAGTATGATGGAATTCGACTGCACTTCTATTTTATTATAATTATTCGATATTAAATAATAATAGTTGATTATTTTAGCATAAAATAAGTAAATTGCTATAATACAAATTGAAATGAAATTATCATGTCATCCATTTTCGATCTCGGTTATGTCATGTAGCCACATTCTTTAGTTCAGTTGACAACACAGACCATGGTACATATAATAACTACAAGGTATGCTCGCGCGCAGGTACTTTGAGACGTCATTGAAGTGAGAGAATAAGTGTTTAGTTTTTACAATGCTATTTCAAGGAAAAGGACCACTGAAGATATACTCTTGTGATCTATATAAATATATGACCTGTAAAATATTTTAATTAATTCCCTGAGACTTTATTATAGAAAACATTTATTTTTGAACCAAAGAAAAATAATTCAAGTAATTAATGTTTATTTATTATTATTTATGTTTATTGAACCTTCTTTAGCAGTTTTCTGATTGCTTAATATTACCTAAATAAACGAAAAGAAACTATGATAAAATACTTTAAACATGAATTTGAAATACGAGTGACAGACAACCATACAAAATACAATCGTCTATGACGTCACGAGGAGACTGCGCAGAAGAAACTCAATTTCGTCAATTTTGCGGTCATACCTTGTAAAGTTATTATACCATGACACAAAACTCTGTTGTGAAGAGAGGCAGTGAACTTTTCACCTCTGTAGGTACTCTATTTCCTTAGTTTCTGTATGCTATTTAGTTTGTGCCAATTTACTGTTCACTTAGAATATTATCAATAATGAGTCAAAGAGAAAAAATATTACAAATACTTTTAAATGCCTGATATACTAAAGAGAAGTCAGATTAAATTAGTCGATCCGTATTCAAATTTTACCCTAAATACGTATGGAAGACTCTAGAAACTTCCAGAATATATTTTTTTGGGTAAGAATTTAAATCATTGCGTACACATTATAAGTTTTAACGACTTAAATTAAACTTTGACTCCTGTATTAATATTTCAATTAATAAATTGATTGAAAACGAACTTTTTTATAAAAACGTAACTAAATTTAATTTAGGAAATTCAATAGCTATTATTGAATTAGTTTTTATTATTCTGACACAATAAAGTTTCACAATCAAACCAACCCTACTATCACTGCATCGTACAACGAACGGATATTTGGTCGACATTTGGTTCAACGAAAATTTGGTTCAACGGACATTTGGTTCAACAGAAATTTGGTCCAAAAGTACCAATTTTTCCAACCAAGAAAATTGATACTTTTGAGCTTGTTGATATTGGTTATTACATATATAAAGTTATTGTATATTATTTTAGAAAGTTATTATTTGTTATTTTATTAATTGATAAATGTCCGTTCAGCCATAGGTATGTACGTTCGGTATGTGTCATTCGGCGAAGTGTCCAAGTTACGTCCGCAGCCAGAAAATTCGCCATCATCTATATGCGTTCTTCGAGTTTGAAGCTCGCAATTGCTCGTCCTTCTCTATTAAATATATTGAGTACAGGCAGACCCGCTTTTATTGCCAAATTACGACTCAGTCTTCTTACCAATGCTAATAAGACAAAGGTAAGACATAATAACTATATAATTGCTATTATCCCTAATTCAACATTTCATTTTCTATGAATTATGATGAAAGAAGATTGTTATAAGAGTTCGAATAAGCCTATAGAGTGTTCCAGTATTTGTTGCCAGAAATAGTTCATACTCTGTGATTTTAGATCAAAGAAGTGAATGCATTAAAAGTTTTTAAATTCGACTTTACTTAACTCTCACTCATTATAGATAGACGCGTAATTGATAGATACTTTGAATTATATAATTGTGTTACATTGATCAAACAACAATTTTATACTTTGTGAAATATGTTCCAAGATATTGGTTGGTTCTACATTTTCAGACATGTAAGAAAAGAAAATATTATAATTATTATTTAACTTTTTTCTGATTGGTAACATTATAACTGAATGTACAATCGATACCAATTGAAAATAAAGTTAAATAATGATTATTATATAAAATTTTACGAGTCCGAAAATATGGAAAAGTGCGATAATACGGAAGTTCCCTAAAATGGGACATGTTGGTTAGCACTCCAAGTTTAAATTGCCTATAATGTGAGTTTTAATCGCCTTATTTGCAGCTCTTCATTATGACTTCAAAGAGGGAAAAACAGATAAAAACAAAAATAATTGTTTAAAGAAGTGAAAATATCTTTCGTACAGAAGATAGAAATAATAAACCGTGTTTCTTTTTCATAATGACTAATTTCTGAACAAATTGCTTCTAATAACTCATCTGGATAATAATATTGAAGATTATTGTAGTCACCGTGAAATAATCACCACACAAAATTGGTTCCATTTTTTATATCTACGAACTATAATAACATCGAGTCATGCCTCGTAATTATTAGAACATTTATAAAAGCGGGGTGCAATAGAAGCGGGGCCTATCTGTACAATAAGTGAAATACAATTTAATGTTAATATGATGTACAGCTCATTCCAATCCATTATTTCATTAAATAGAATAGACTGTAGCGACATTTTTCTTCGATGTCATACCAAGACCTAACCAATCACCATATCTCATAAAATGTAACTGATAAACTAAATAACTTCAACTTCTTCTGTACAATTTAGTATCTAATACGTACATTTAACTTCACTTTAGATCTATCTCTAATTCAGATTGTATTTAATGATCTTTTAATTGATCTCAAATAAACTTTTGAATATTCCACAATTTCATATTACACCAAATAAGTAAACCACTTTAAATATATTACATGTTTGCATTTTTCTACACTTCTGCATTCTGTTGCCTGATAGTTTTATTAACTGAGTCTATAGCTGAATGTTGTGTTGCAATTAGTAAATAATTCAATATATTGACCGAAGTAACTTAATTAGAGCGACATAAAGAATTTTACAGGTAAGTGTACACGATGAATATACCCCTCTGTTATTGACTCCGTACAAATGAATGCATTGGCAGTTAAAAGAAATTAAGGTATATTGAAACGATATGAAATGCCTTTAGTGATTTTGTAATATTCATACTGCACTAAACCATGGATGGGACTGTACTATCAAAAAAGAATCGGTCTTTTCTGTGATAGTACATCATCACAGTGAATCTGTTCTCTGATAGTACATCATCACAGTGACTCTTTTCTCTGATAGTACATCATCACAGTGACTCTTTTCTCTGATAGTACATCATCACAGTGACTCTTTTCTCTGATAGTACATTAACACAGTGACTCTTTTCTCTGATAGTACATCATCACAGTGACTCTTTTCTCTGATAGTACATCATCACAATGACTCTTTTCTCTGATAGTACATCATCACAGTGAATCTGTTCTCTGATAGTACATCATCACAGTGACTCTTTTCTCTGATAGTACATCATCACAGTGAATCTGTTCTCTGATAGTACATCATCACAGTGACTCTTTTCTCTGATAGTACATCAACACAGTGACTCTTTTCTCTGATAGTACATCACCACAGTGACACTTTTCTCTGATAGTACATCATCACAGTGACTCTTTTCTCTGATAGTACATTATCACAGTGACTCTTTTCTCTGATAGTACATCAACACAGTGACTCTTTTCTCTGATAGTACATCATCACAGTGACTCTTTTCTCTGATAGTACATCATCACAGTGACTCTTTTCTCTGATAGTACATCACCACAGTGACACTTTTCTCTGATAGTACATCATCACAGTGACTCTTTTCTCTGATAGTACATCATCACAGTGACTCTTTTCTCTGATAGTACATCATCACAGTGACTCTTTTCTCTGATAGTACATCATCACAGTGACACTTTTCTCTGACAGTACATCATCACAGTGACTCTTTTCTCTGATAGTACATCATCACAGTGACTCTTTTCTCCGATAGTACCTAATTAGAAAGCACATCTCGTGCAAAGAGAATAAAATTTAAGCGGAAGTAATTAACTTTTTGACGTTTCATTTGAGGCCAAAACTAAAATTGTTGTATAGACAGAAATGAAGGAAAGTATTTCTCCAAACCGTTAAAGTGTTCGCATTTGACATTTTCAGTTCTTTTCAGCGATGGCGATTGTCTGTGTGCCACTGGGAATTCAAATTAGAAGTAATTAAAGTTTGACGAAGATGCGCCTATCTTTATTTGAACAGTTTTCCGGCCTTTAGGGAGTAGATGGGATTTATATTCTGCCTGCTTATGAATTAGGAATAAGTTGCTCTAATTACCAGATGCAATATTCAGTGATTGCATCCTATTTAAGTTTCAATTGCAAGCATATTAATTATTTCACCGTTGAACTTTCCTTGGGTGAATTTTCATTACATTTATATGCATATTAATTTACATTTTCATATGTTAATTCCTATATAAATTAAATGAACTAAAGAAAATAATATACATTAGCTTACTAATTAACAATTATTCAAACCATAACTCAACTTTTTAGCACTATAGTCCATCCTTTTTAAATACAATGTTATGCCAATTCTAAATCTACTCTTCAAAGCGATATAACTCCCACATACCAATATATTCAATTTTCTGACTTATAAAGTACACTTCAAAAGTACAATACCATTTTATAGAGACACTCGAAACCCACTATTTGACGTCAATAAGACGTCACCCTCTAAACTTCTAAAGCAATATGTAACAATCTAGTGCAACAAAAGCTCGTTAATCAATATGATTCGTAAACTACTTTGCAAACTATTTCAAGAAGACTAATATGGAGTAAATAGTTCTAGATATTACAATATCACGCTACACATGATAGTGTGAGTGATTTACCCTGACATTACTCAGATATAACAAAACACTTTGTTTATTTGTACACGTGAATTATTAGACTCGTTAATATTAGAGAACTTGTCAATTTATCGACTTTCTGTGCAGTATTCATACCTATTGACGTCAAACATAATAAAGTATGAATAGTTAAATATCACTTCAGGAACCATTGAAAGGAGGCTGTACTTTTAACTGTCAATCACCCAATGTCAGAAGACATCCTTTACAACATTTCATCTTATATTTAAATGACACTTAAATTGTATGAAGATTTCAAGTTCCATAGTGAAAATTAGAGACAGATTTAGAAGGTAATTACAGTCAGTTGCATATAATAATATCTTAATATGAATGCTTATGACAAAGTTATATTTAATCATGTGAATTCGTAATGAGTTAAATAGGAGATGATTGAAATTCATTTGATTTAGTTACAGCTTCCAATTGATTAGAATGTGAGAAATGTAATCCTTAGTCTGAACTTTGAGAGACTAATTTGATTGCACAAAGTTACATTTACGGTGCAGCCTTCGAACTATTTCTTAGAGTTATGGATTTGCCGTTAATTCGTGGTAATTAATTGTAAAAATAAAGATGAAATAATATAAAGGATCTCCAAATCAAAGGACATACAAAAGGTTTCCACTGCATTCTCCATAAAGGGAACCACTGCAAAATATCATTCCTGTTCGTGGTAGGCTAAATATTAAAAGGGTCCAATGTAAATAAACAGAAAATATTATCTTTTATTAACTTCAGGAGAAGTACTGAACAGTGAATCTAGTTATTTACTTGATGTTACTATTATTAATTCATTATTTAGTAAGGAAATATTTATAATTAGAATACAGTACAGTTATAATACAGATAAAAAATATAATAAAATTATAATTTAAATAATATATTTAATTTTAGTAGTAAATATAACAACCATGCGATGAATTTATCAACTCTTGATGTGCAGATTGTACAGGAGTGAAATCAGTGGGGTGCAGATTGTACAGGAGTGAAATCATTGGGGTACAGATTGCACAGGAGTGAAATCATTGGGGTGCGGATTGTACAGGAGTGAAATCATTGGGGTGCAGATTGTACAGGAGTGAAATCAGTGGGGTGCAGATTGTACAGGAGTGAAATCATTGGGGTACAGATTGCACAGGAGTGAAATCATTGGGGTGCGGATTGTACAGGAGTGAAATCATTGGGGTGCAGATTGTACAGGAGTGAAATCAGTGGGGTGCAGATTGTACAGGAGTGAAATCATTGGGGTGCAGATTGTACAGGAGTGAAATCATTGGGGTGCGGATTGTACAGGAGTGAAATCATTGGGGTGCAGATTGTACAGGAGTGAAATCATTGGGGTGCTGATTGTACAGGAGTGAAATCATTGGGGTGCAGATTGTACAGTAGTGAAATCATTGGGGTGCGGATTGTACAGGAGTGAAATCATTGGGGTGCAGATTGTACAGGAGTGAAATCAGTGGGGTGCAGATTGTACAGGAGTGAAATCATTGGGGTGCAGATTGTACAGGAGTGAAATCATTGGGGTGCGGATTGTACAGGAGTGAAATCATTGGGGTGCGGATTGTACAGGAGTGAAATCATTGGGGTGCAGATTGTACAGTAGTGAAATCATTGGGGTGCAGATTGTACAGGAGTGAAATCATTGGGGTGCAGATTGTACAGGAGTGAAATCATTGGGGTGCAGATTGTACAGGAGTGAAATCATTGGGGTGCAGATTGTACAGGAGTGAAATTACTGTGGTGCTAACTCCACAATCCACTTGCAGTTGATCCATACTATTTTATCCAATTTCATATGGTTTAGACTTTAGAGCAAAATTTAGAGTCGCATTGATTAAAACAATAAATCTTTAATTAATCTTCAAATAATTAACAGATCAAAGAAAAGTGGCCACAGGATTTTTACATTTCACAAAAATAGAACAGTTTTCTTTTTTCTGATTATTTGATATTTTGGATATTTATCATAGTGTACCCAGACCAGTTTTAAAATATCTACAAACATTACAATTAGTAAAATCTACTTTGGAAATGTGAAATTAGTAATTCATCACAAGAATCATTTTGTGAGAATGATTGCCTGTACATTCAGTGAGAAAAATTTAGTGTTTTTCTATGGTTGAAGTAAGGTACTGTCCGATAGATGGATTTGAAGCTTGTTTATTGTTTATAGTATACACAGCTTTATCTAATTAGTGTAAGTGTAAGCTGCAGGGATTTTCATTTTTCTCTTTTCACTCTGTAGATCACCAGTAAAAAGAATGAATTGAAGTCAAACATTGAAATAAAAAGACACCGCAGCCGAAATTGGATGTGTGAATTTTCCCAATGTTCATTGATTAGCAACCGCGGAGAGATGCTCTTTTTATAGAGAGAATAGTCGTGAAAATTATATCCAATCTTGGTCACTGTATTAAAACACAAATAATTGAAAATCAATCCACAAATAATTGAAAATTAATCAAAATTAAAAATCACTTAATTGAAAAAACTTAATTAACACATCCTATACCTTACAAATTTAAAAGTAAATCAGAATGATAATTTGTACTATTATAATTCTTTGAATTGGATTATATTACGCTTCCAATAATTTTTTTAAATAAAGGAAAAAAAAACATTTATTTCATATTATTAATTGTTTTTAGGAACCTTTACAAATCGTCACAGAAACAAATATTTCTCTTTGTTTTTCGATCCACTCGAGGGAATTTTTTTCTAATTGTTATATGCATTTTTTTGCATAATACGATAGATTAACTTTAATTAGTTAATGATAATAGAATTTTTCGACTGAAATCACTTCAATTTCAGAGAAAATAGGATTAAAATTAATTAACATAATTCTAATAGAACATCCGATAGACGAGTTTTTGCTCCATTAAATGTTTACAAAATGTCGGTTTATCTTCTTAAATCAGCTAAACTTATCGAATTGGAGAAATACCTGGTAATTAATAACTATATTGATAGTTATATAATTATTATATAATGTACCTATATTAAATAATAAACTGTTTTTATAATTTTATTTTATTTATAATCATTGCTTAGAAGAACAAAATATATCATATTTCATTACTGACTAGATGACGGGCACTCGTAGAGCGCATATCTTCACCGCCGCTTATAAATGACCTCGACCCCTTAACCGTTCGCTCCCAAAATCTAACCAAATGATTCCTTGGTAATAAATAACAAACAACCGACCCATCAAATTCCAGACAATTGGTTATTTTTTTAGTTATGAGAAAACAAAATGGCAAATAAAAATGTGAAATACAATATAACTTTCCACAATCTGCGAAGGTAATTATGATTATTTCATCAGAAAATGTATATTGCAAATGTTTGATATTTAAACCCCCATTTAAAGGTCTAGACCCTGAAAATAATACTCTAGCTAGAAAGTGTGTGAGAGGAAACAGGAATATTTATAAATAAGAAGTCATATTTATTAAATCTATAAAATGTGAACTGAAAATTTTGCCCACTTAGCGGAGCTCTTACCACCGGAAGTCAATATTTGCCAATTATATATTCCCAGTTAATTTGGATGGTTGATATCTAATTACTAGGTTTTCTATCTTCATTTATTGTTAAAATGGGTCGAAATTAATGATATTAGAAAGAAATGATTGTGCTTGCTAAATCGTAGACTACTGTACCACAATCTGCCAGTCTGTTTCAAACTAATTTAATTATAATAGGAATATAGTAGGAGTAATTCAAACCAAACTATTTCAAATGGAACATTAAAAATGTTTAACTATAACATATCTTGTAATGTACCTTTGAGTGCATTATACGATAATTTTGATTTACTTTTGTGTTTTAAAAGCTTGAAAGAGTTTCGGTGCGATGCATTAAGTGACTCTAAGCATAAATCGCTAAAATGAGTATACATATTTCCGTAGACTAATTCATACTGGACTTTAGAGAGCTGAAGTTTATCATACTGAAACACTTTGAAGTTCTTGTAAAGCATGAGTATATCAAAATTATCATATGATGGTACTTAGTATCTTGGTTTTGGTACTGAGAATAATATGGGTTTTCTTAGTGCTGCTAAAATTAATATCGCTAATTTTTTCTACTTGCATTTAAAATCGATTTAAATTTTCACTCAGTCTATGTAACGACATAAAAAATATGTTAAGTTCCCTAAAAGATATAACTCTGTACAATATTTACATTTTCCAATACCTCTTCTTTAATATGATAAATCTTGCCATTTTCATGGTATGTCATCCATTGTTAACCATTTGTGAAGCCTGCTGCTGAATGACATCTTTATTTCTTCATGACTCTGGAGTCATCCAATATTCTTCGTTTAAGTAGTTCCAGCTCAATAAATATTGGAGTCGACTGACATGAAAAAGAGTACGGCTGAAATGAGGATCTGCACATACGAATGCTTGAAATTCTTTATTGAAGAAAGTTCAATCTAAAAAGAGAAAACAAAATTAGACTTGGATAACATTTTGGCTAGTATCAAAGTAACTATACAAGGATACTATTTGATTGAAATGAACTATACAGTTACTATAAAAAGACCTTTTATAAATGAATCTTTTAAACAGCTTAAACTGTTCGTCCTAATCTACTTAATAATTATGAATGACCTATAAGAAACTAATAACGATAATGTAACCTAGTGTTAAATTTAGAACAAAAGCATTCATCTCAGGTAGGAAAATTGTGTGTAGTGTAAACCTTATTAGTAAGTTTTTACAGACCTCTTCAGGTACACTGGACTGAGGCCCATACAGTGATCACTTTATTCTACTACATTTATATTGTCATATATTTTTCAACATGTTTAGCAATTCTGCAACATTATTAATACAATCAACAGATATAAAAATAATTGTGTTATTGTCAAACATAATTTTGATAACTAATAATTATTGCAACAATCATATTACACAGATTAGTTTCTTATATGATATCACATATTGAATTCAAATATAATAAATATTATATATATTTTAACTACGGCATTAAAAGTACGCATATTTCGTTACTGTGAACATAAACTCTTGTTTTTTCTAAGATGTTACCTATTTTCTTAACATTAGATTCCAAATACCACCATAATGTTACAATTTAAAGTCGATAACCACGTGTATCTATGTAATTTCTCTAATAATATTCAAAACGTAATAGAATAACCACAAATGTTAATGACAACATTTTTATTATATAAATGTAGCACGATTTTAACATCTTGTGTAGATTGTTATATCAAACATGCGAGTTGCCAATTACCTTCTTTTATGCCATTCAAGAATCAAGATTTTGGCAGTTAACGTCGCTTGCTTCATTTGCCTCGGTGATTTGTAGTTATTCAGACACGGTGAATAGACGTCTCGTATACAGGGTGTCCCAGAAAAAAGGGTATCCAAATTTAAATTAGTATATATCAACAACTACTGAAGATACAGTTTTCTTTTAGGTGTCACTTTGTTTGTTGAGCTCTTATCCATCTCCAGTTAAATTTTCATAAAGGTTTATTCATTGTTGTGAATGTTATAATGATTTTATTGATGGGTGGTGAAAAAGGCCTTGCGCGAACGGTCAGCAAAAAAACAATGAAGTTAAAAAAGTTGTACTATTACTTTTATGAATTATTGACAATATGGAGAAATGTGTTTAAGTACAAAAATGAAGGCACAAGTTTTTATTTTAACAATAGTCATTCAGGCCACCCTTACAAAATGAAAGTCAGAGTGATGGTTTTAATTTCCACATTGATAAAGTCGTCAAAGTTAAAATTAGGATAGATATTTTGATGACCATATTTCTGAATTCTTTTCTTCGTTTAAATAAAATACAGCTTCGTCCCTCATGATTATATCTTACACATAACAAACATGTCTTTGCAAGAACCAGTTGACAAAGTTTATACGGCAAGAAGTTAATATCTGACTTTCATTTTTACGGGTGGCATAGTAGGTCATGTTTAATAATTCTATTGATTGAAGATTTTGAGATATTGAATGCATTTCTACAAACAAAATTATTTACATTTTTCAAAAGGAGCTTCTGAACAAAATTGATTTTATTTTCATATCTTGTGACCTGATAGACCCTTGTTGAAATTAAAATTTGTGCCTTCATTTTTGTAAGTAAACAGATTTCGACGGATCGGCAATATTTTATAAAAGAAATAGTTTTCGAATGATGTTAAAACATGGAAATAAATCTGTTTTATTGTGGGGCTGTTGTGTAAAAGATATTTTTATGCTTGAACTTACCGCATTGTCCGTTTGTGGACATTTTGCGAAAAGCCATTTTCACCACCCATTAATAAAATCGTTATAATATTCACAAAAATGAACAAAATTTTGTGAAAATTTAACTGGAAATGAAGAAGAGTTCAACAAACAAAATGATACTTAAAAGAAAACTGTATATACTAATTTGAAGTTGGGTACAATTTTTCTGGGACACCCTGTATAAAGTACCAGTACCTAGCTGGTTAATTCTATTGTGCCTTGTACCACATAAATAAGTGATTATTTAGGGTATTTCCATAGCACATAAACAAAAGCCAATCACAAATTATATAGGATCATTTGGTAATAATTTATTATACGAATTCGAAGAAAATGTGAGACAAGCTTCAACTCTTTCTTCTACTCGTCTAACGGATACTAAGGGTAAATATTTTCCTATCGTTAATTCGGATCAAGTATACTTTAAGGACCCCAGCTTAATCTGGGGTCCTTAAACTACACTTAAGTTAACACTGCGGTTCTTAAACTACACTTAAGTTAACACTGCGGTCCTTAAACTACACTTGTGTTAACACATGCGGTTCTTAAACTACACTTGGGTTAACACTGCGGTCCTTAAACTACACTTGTGTTAACACATGCGGTTCTTAAACTACACTTGTGTTAACACATGCGGTTCTTAAACAACACTTGGGTTAACACTGCGGTTCTTAAACTACACTTGGGTTAACACATGCGGTTCTTAAACTACACTTGGGTTAACACTGCGGTCCCTAAACTACTCTTGTGTTAACACATGGGGTTCTTAAACTACACTTGGGGTATAGTTTGAAAATTTTGGGTCCCTAAAGTATCCTTGATCCGTTAATTCTTATATCTCTTTATATGTATCACTAATTATATTATTTCTCCTCAACTCAAATCAGTACTTATTCCATTAAAATAATATTTAGGACATACTCCAAGCGGTGGCCGGTCAATTGATCCTGGGTCGAAACGATCCCGGTCATTTGATCCTCACCATTTGATCCCCGGTCAATTGGCCTCTGGTCAATTGATTCCCAGTCATAATTTTTGTTTGCTTATATACTTAGCACACAATAATTTATTACGATCTTAATTTTTTTTTCCGATCTAAATTTTTTTCACGATCTTTCATATTTTACGATCTTTTTCATTTATTAAATAATAAATAAGATTTGTGAAACAAATTGACATCTACTACATACATATTTATATAATTAATTTCATATAATATAATAAAAATTAAAAGAAATCAAACAGCTAGATATGATTACGGCAAAAAAAAATTATTTATTTCAATTTACAAATATTATCACTATAGCTACAAAAACATATTAAAGATGATAAAAAATATTAACCATATGAAATAATAACAATAGGAAATATTAACCATATGAAATAATAACAATAGGAAATATTAACCATTTGAAATAATAACAATAGGAAATACTATTAACCATAGGAAATATTAACCATATGAAATAATAACAATAGGAAATATTAACCATATGAAATAATAACAATAGGAAATATTAACCATATGAAATAATAACAATAGGAAATATTAACCATAGGAAATATTAACCATAGGAAATATTAACCATAGGAAATATTAACAATAGGAAATATTAACCATATGAAATAATAACAATAGGAAATATTAACCATATGAAATAATAACAATAGGAAATATT
This sequence comes from Caprella mutica, assembly GCA_947561585.1. Classification (NCBI taxonomy): domain Eukaryota; kingdom Metazoa; phylum Arthropoda; class Malacostraca; order Amphipoda; family Caprellidae; genus Caprella; species Caprella mutica. Next base: position 160,545 of record CANNZV010001234.1, on the reverse strand, counting down.
AACCATAAAATATTAACCATAGGAAATAATAACAATAGGAAATATTAACCATATGAAATAATAACAATAGGAAATATTAACCATAGGAAATATTAACCATAGGATATATTAACCATACTAACCTTTTATTCGCAAGCTATGTGAATATACCTAACTTTCAGTTAAGCTGTTTTCGCCGTGACTATTACAAACATTATGATATTATATCATTTTTATAACAGGGAATATAATTACGAGACATGTTCCTTATTTATTTTACTTGTCATATGTGCGGGTTGTAATAAGAGTTGGGTTTGCCAGTACCTACATTCTATTTCATCGATTTTTTTTTTGTTGCCGGAAAGTAAATTTGAAAGCATATAGCTAAATTATTAAATATACCTATATTCACTTTAGTGTCTTAGCTATAAGTTTGTTAAAATTATGAGAAAATTATTCTCATCATTTTAGCAAAGGAAAATTTGAGACACTAAAGTGCATCGAACTGATGCACTTTAGTGTGTCCAAACTATAGTTTGATGCACTAAAGTGTCTCGCTTTAGAGACAAAGCCATAGGGTGAACTCGCAACACCTGGGTGTATCAGTTGGAGTTGTTTATTTTTCTCAGTGTAGTTAAATACAATTATTATATTTTCCTTCATTATGTGTTCGAAAATATACACCCTAATAATAACTTGGAACATAAACCCTTCTGCTAAAAATATTTCACAGAGCACAAAATTCTTGTTTGTTCTATGAAACACAATTATATACGTCAAAATATCAAACTAATTACTCACCTATATATAATACTGAGTGAGAGTTAATCTATGGTCAAATTTTAATTAATGCATTCATTACTTTGAACTTTCATCACAGAGCTTTCATCTTTATTCTGAGTCGTGGCCTCAAAATATTTTCTTTAATTTGAACTCATAGAGAATGAATTTTTTAAGGAGTTACAATTCTATAAAAATTTGATCATCTTATTATGTACAATTTGTAATAAGAATAAGTTGTGATTTTGGTTATAAAAGCGGTGCTTGCCATTATAGTTAAATTCACTTTAAAATATCTCTAAGTATCTCCGAGTCGTTTAATATCAAAAAAAAATTTCAGTACAATGCATCCGCGGTGGCACAATGACAGAGGTACAGGTGACTGCAGGATAGTTGCTAAATGGTTGCAGGTTCGATGCCCAGACACATTACTTCAATTTTTCCCATTTAATTTGTATATAATATTATCTAACATTATTTATTTGATATGCACATAACCTAAGTATTATTATATCCAATAAAGTACGATGTTCAATTTTAATCCTTGAATTTATTTATTTATTGGATACGAGTGGATATCGTTTCGATGCATATTAGATATATAATTGGGCGTCGGTTCGATACAGGCTTCGGCAACGTTAAGTATTGCCGGTACCAATAAAGGCCAATTTACACGTATACACTCATTGCCTTCGGAATTCCTGTTTGAGGCACTAAGCCCCGCCCACTACAAGCCAAAATTGCCTCTATTGCGTGAGCGGTACTAGTGAGGAACACAATCCCGCCATATCAAGCATGTCTTGATTTTTGACTCATGAGCGGCAGTGGTAAAGAACGATGATGTTGATAATTGTTCTTGTACCGGGTGGGCCAAAAATCACTTTACCATTTTAAAATTTTATTACGCACAAACGAAAAATGATAAAAATCTTTAGTAAACGGCAAATGAAAGAAGAATATTTGAAGTTTTACTGGATATGAAGCGAAATCACGTACTATACCACATCGTATTTCAAACACACGTTTTAATGTGTGAAATCGTAAAGCTCTAAAAATGACTACGTTCAACTTGAAGAAAGAGGCACAATTTGTTGAATATTATTTTAAACAAAATGGATCATTTGCTGGAGTAATTTTCACTAAGGAGATGTTTTATCAGAAATGTTAATAATGGTCCGTCTAAATCTGCATTCTTGCCTTGGCAGAAAAATTCAGACGAACGGGATCATGTATACTGACAAAAAGCAAACTGAAACATCGAAGTCAGCTCACACTGAAGTCTTATTGTTACAAAGACAACTCAACATCCACGAGAAAGTATATTAATCAATTAAGATTATCTTGCACCTCACTACAGCGCATATTAAAGAGGGACCTAAAATTATATCATGACAAAATTAAATTGATACCAGAATTACAGGTCACAGACCACCAAAAACTATAAGAATTCGCATGATCACTTATGAATTTGGTAACCGACGAATTATTCATACCACATTCAATAATGCAGATGAATCTCTTATTTATCTCAGTGGACACGTGAATAAACAGAACTGTAGATTTTGGAACAGAGTTAATAATCAAATTGTTTATGAACACCTATTCTATTCACAGAAAGTAACTGTCAGTTGCGGATTATCAAGCTCTAAATTCTTTGGGCCTTGATACTTCTTTGAAGATGATGGAAGGCCTGCTACAGCTTGAATAATAATGGAAACCATTCGAATATTTTTTGAATAAAAATTTCAAATTTCTTCTTTTATTTGCAGTTTACTATGAATATATATCTTTTATAGTTTTTGAGTAATAAAATTTTAAAATGGTAAAGTGACTTTTGGCCCACCCGGTATAATGTCAACAGTGATGAAGCAAATGTTATTTTCATCGGGAAAACAGCTTTAATCAATTTTCAATAATTAATATGAAACTTTGGAAAATTTATTCGCTTCATGCATATTAATTAATAAGAAAGAAAGGGGGAGAGAGGCGGTGTGTCTCGTTATTATGATAGATAAACATTAATTATTTAGTAATATAAAATATTTCAGCTGAAAATACTGTATTTTCAGAGAGAAAATAAGTTTATTTGTTTGGTTAAACGTCTGCATTGGTTCTGTACGTGTAAAAGCGCACTAGTAATTACTCACGCTCATTGCTTGTATGGGCGGGGCCTAAAATTCCTCATAGGAAATGAATGTGGGGAAAAGAGTGTACGTGTAAAAGGGCCTTAAGTCGTTTATACGTGGTTATACCTACTGTTCAGGGCCGGTGGACATCCGTGAGGTGGCCAACGTCGGGCCTTCGCTGGCCCAATACACCGAGACCGGCATGACAGCATATTGGCCTAGAGTTTCGTTCTGAATTGGGCCAACGTTGGCCCAACATTGTAATGTTTACTGGGTTAATTATATAGTTTTTCTTATATTCTCGTGGAAAAAGTAGGAGGAGCTTAGCAAAAAGACTGGTGGAAAGACTACATTGAACCGGTGTATAATTGCACTGGCGTGCCAATGCCCGATCGTGTCTTTAATTTGCCACCGTGTGCTAGGTATTAATAGTAAATACCAGAGAGAAAACATCGGATCTTTCCTATTTGACGACCCCCACCAAATTTAATTCAAATTACTTTTTTTATATGTATTTTTGTCCATAGAATCCGAAAATCAAAACCGTTTTTTTGAAAAAACTAATAGTTTATTTATTTATTTGAAGAAAGTTATTTATTTTCTATGTCCCAGCAAACATGTCCGAATCCATTCGATATCGGGTTGTGTCTACTTCGTTGCGATGTTAGCGCATGCCGGTACCTAATAGATATGAAATACACTTAAATTAGATATCTAATCGAATGTATCTAAATTATTTGACTGTTTAGAAATCTAATTTGTTTCTACCATCAGTATCCAAAAATCTTCACTCTAGTCCGCATCGTTTATTTTCTAATCAGAAATCGTTTAATGCATATCGAAACAACACCAGTAAATAGATATCTATTCTATTATTCAATTCCGTTTTAAAATAGATATCTAAAATTTCGTATAATTTATGATCAATTCCAATATCTACCTAAATGCATCGAAACAACATCAGTAATTAGATATACAGGCATCCCCCGCTTTTATTTTACCAAATCACGACTCAGTTTAGTTACCAAACGGTAACTGAAGCGAATAAAAGTAACAAGAAATTTATAATTGTCACTCCTTGATTTAGACCTCATTTTCTATGAGTTATAGAAAGAAAATTTATTATTAGAGTAAAACGTATATAAGCATATTATTAATAATATGCAGTCTTCATTGTTTGTGACTGTGATGAAAAAGTTTAAAGTCGTGCATTTATTAAATGTTTTAAAATTCATCCATAACTTAACTCTCACTCAGAAAAGGTGAGTAATTATTATAGGGTTGTGACATTTTGTAAAAAATATAAATTCCATGTAATCCTAAGCGCGACATGAAAAATATTGTGTAGAACCATTCTGGTTTAGCGATAGGAAGTTCCAATACCCTAAATTTTGATGTCGTTTATAACATTCATGGAGTTTATAGTTTTAAGAGCATATTTTTACAAAAGGTCACAACCCTGGCTAATTAATAGATACTTAGACTTCTATAATTATTGTGCTACATTTAACAAACAGCAATTTTATGATCTATGAAATATTTTTGGTAGTAGGGTATTAAGTTTTAAGTTATTGGTTGGTTCAACAATTTCGGACACGTCAGAAAAGAAAATATTATAATTAGTATTTAACTTCTATTCTAATTGGTATCATGGATTCCCATTGAAATAATAGTTAAATAATGATTATTATATAAAGATTTTTAAGTGTTCGAAAATATGAAACCGTGCGATAACACGGAACTAACCCTAAAATGGGACATGTTGAATTTCTGAACCAATTACTTCTAATTACCTCATCTGAATTATAATTTTGATGTTTTTTTAGTTACCGTGAAATAATCACAGAAAATTGTCTCCGTTTTCTATGTCTGCGAACGGTTCTTATTTCGAATCATGACTCGAAATAAGAACCACTTTTACTAAAGTGAGTTGTACTTAAAGCGAGGCTTGCCTGTATATTATATTACGGAATTCCGTTGTAGAATAGATACTTAAAATTTTATACCATTTATGATCAGAATAGTGTTGCATCGCCAACCGAAAATGAATTTGAAAGATCAGATTTTTCTTTATCGTTGTTATTTAGAAACAATAAGTGAAATATAGTTGCATCATTTAGAAAGAGTACTGAATACTGTATATCGGTATCAATATAAATATCGGTATCAGTTAATAAATATTTTTGATTTAGATGTATGTGTATTTGATATCGATATGGAGTCTATTGCATTACTAAAACGCTTTCGTTTATATCTCTTTTTTATATATTTGAGTGCTGCATCTCTAATCTAAATATGTGTAAACGATGCGATGTCTCTTTTTGGTTACTATGTATTTTAGAAATGAAAAATGAAGATTCTATGCGTCATTTAGAAAGAGTTCTGACACAGTATAATGGGATCAACAATCCATCGAAACATTTCCAAATATCTTTAATTTAGATATGTTTTTATATCGCATTTGGTGACTTTTCCATTACTAAAATGATTTCGTTTATAGGGTATCTTTTTTTATTTATTTGAGTGTTGCGTCACTAATCTTTAAAATGTATCTGAACGATGCAGAGAGATCGATTTGTTTCTTTTTTCTACATCGAAAGTGTAGAGTTTAGAAATATAGTTGACACGACTATGTTTGCCTTAATGTAGTTTGTTATATCTTCTAGTTTGTTGTACTGCACACTTCATGATTGTTTAATGACCTGGCAGGGGGAAATGGGGGCGGCACGCCCCCCATTACACATATATCAGCATTGAAGAAATAAATTGAAAATATCACAGAAACTGAAAATATATTCGATGTATGTATTTCGAGGGGCGTGCCATGCGTGTTCGGCCTTTATTTTAGATATTAATTGTTTCCTAAAGTATATAAACGTTTCTATTATATGTTCATTCAATTGTATACATTTACACGAATATTAAATGGATTTATTAAACCTAACACCTAGTTGACAATCAAAACAAATGGTGTACATTCTTTTTCATCAGGCTGAAAATTTATTAAATTAGTAAGTCGGAAGTAAAATAGGTTTTGTAGAGTTTTGATTATAAAGATATTTAAAAGCATTTAGAATTCAAAATATGCTACTAAATTCGATTCGGTTTGCAGTAAAATGATAAGAAACATTAGCCCCGTTGAATAAGGCAATAAAAATATTTGCTTGGAGGGGACCTTTAAGTAATTTCTATGAAAACACGAGTTTTTTCAAAGTTTATTACTAAAGATGTAGTAAACTATATATGTCAAAATAATGTTACAATTCTAGTTACTGACGATATCGAACTTAACTAAGAATTTACCGTATTTTCTTTATTATTTGCTGCATTTATTAAAAAAATCAAATTGGTTAGTATTATTGCAACACGTACATGTTCTTAATATTTAAAATATATATGTTTCATTTGACAGTCTTTAAATATATGTTAGGTATACTATTTTGGTACTTTTCATGAGTTTGGGACTCGGGGTAGAAGTTTAGTAATCCTTTAGTAATACATAGGAAATAAATAACTTATAACCCTCATATCTCAAAAAATATTAGTTTCTACAAAAACAGTTTTGATTTTCGGATTCTATGGACAGAAATACATATAAAAAAAATTTGAATTAAATTTGGTGGGGTATTCAAATGGAAAAGAGCCAAAACATCCTATAATTTTAAATTCAAAATGACATTTTGGAGCTATTTTTCATAAAAATTTGAAGGTATTTACCTAATTTCGAAAAGTGAGTTACCGTGAGAGTGAGGTTTTGACTTTCGCGCTTCATTGCACTGTGCTGGAACATATCCACAGATTAGATATTTGCCATATAGCCTCTTGCTCACTCCGACCGCTAGATTGCATCGCTGTAAAGGAGGGTTAACGACTTTGTGTTTGTTACTGAGTTAGTATAATATAGGTTGTTTGTGCCAGTAATGGGTCACTTAAGGATAAATTACCAATAATAATTCTTATATTAATAATAAACGCTACCAACACATTATTACTATCATTAGAAACTTAGAAAGCTGAAACTTTTATCTTTCCAATCCGAATCGTAGGTAATAGCTACGAACATTTTGGCAGTTAATGCTGAAAGTATGTCAATGTAAAAACTTCTGAATTTCATTATAAAATTTCCAACCAGACTGTATCTCATGCCATGTTTTATAGTATGGAATCTATGGATAAAGTCGCCAGTATAGGGTGTTAAGTGTTTGTGCCAGTAATTGCCTAATCGGTCACTTAAGGATAAATTACAAACAAATAGGGAAATACCAATAACAAGTCACATATAAACGATACAGACGCGATGCAACTATCATTAGAAAGCTGGAATTTTTATCTTTCCAATCGCTTTACACATAAACACATTTATGTTATTACTTATGCAATTAATTTAATTGCATTTTACTTTTAATTGAATTAAAAGTAAAAATGTCCCATTAGTCTAAAATGCTAGTAATCGACTAATCGTCATAGCAATATCTATGTTCGGTCACTTCTAATTCTATTATCGTCAGGTGGCCAATCATAAGGAACTAATGTTCGTCATACTTGTTGATTAGTGACTGTCTGACTGATTAATATAATAGTAGGTATATACCAGTCTGCTGAAACTGGTAAAGTGTTCGTAGAGATCTCTTATTCTGTTCGTAGCAAAATTAATGTAACTATAGGGATTAATTCAGAAGTGTTTGTAGCAAAATTAATGCAAATATAGGAATTAATTCAAAATTGTTCGGAGAGATTATCCCAAATATCTCACATATTCTGCAGACTGGGGTATATATATAGTATAATTAGTTTCCCGCTTCTAATAACTAGTAATAGATTTAGTCATACCTAATATCTAATTATCTATAGTCTATACAATCAATGTGTATTTTTTTATTAATATAATTCCTACTGTACTAAGTAATAGTAAGTATTATGTTTATATTATTATTACCTACCCATACACACAATCAAACACTTCGTCAATGGTTAAAAATATGTTATATTTTAGTGTTGTCATTTCATTTGAAAGTTTGAACATGTTATACATTGTTGTAATGTTGTTTGTCATACAATGATACATCAGAATTGAAAATATAATTAGGTACCCGCTTTAAGAATCAACGGCTACTTTAAATTATAAGGTTTATCATATATTTGATTCGTCTGCCAAGTATACATAGATTATATTCAGATGTTTTAAAATTGACAATCAATGCTGAATGCTTAATTTATTCATTTGTCAGAAGACTCAGATTGGTATTCAGTAATATCAATTAATTTAGTTTTAGCCTCTATACGTTTTCTTTGATTAGAATAGTTCTGAAAAAGGGGTAACTATTTTAAATAAAAGCAAGCCGTAATTGTCATGCGCATTTCATGTCTATTTAGTTGCAGATATCTTAGCCTTATTATAATTCGAACAATAAGTCTATAACACATTTAATTTACTGATTAAAATTATTTTGAAATTGCTTTACCTCAATTAGATTTTCATTGAAATAGAACCAAAGCTAGGTTCCTAAGTAATTTTTGGCCCCTAATAGCTGTTGCTTTGTTCAAGTTTAAACGGGACATAATTCGAATGTCCCCTTAAAAAATAAATGCCGTCTACATTCCCTTTGGTTTGCCCTCTTCCACTATTGTGATGTAGATTCAACCATTCTTTGTCGCTATCAATGACGTCACAACCTGGAGTGGAAGTCCTGTTTTCTGTTGATTCTAAATCCTTCTGATTGAATTTTACGTATTTTGGTTATTGACAAACTCCATATATAATTTACACGTGACACTATATAAGTGGGTATGATTATGTAAAATATTGATATATTTGACGTTAAAGTAATCATATCTTGTTATCATATGTAATAACGTATATAATTCGGAAAATATACAAGCGAAACTATCTCAAAATTTATTCATTAACGTTATCGGTCAATGTAACGATCTAAATTAATGAATTAAAATAGCAGTTTGTTATCGGACGCATGACGGGAAGATTTTCCAGTAATCGTCAGAGTGGACGGATGGATTCTTTCTTTCATCGGCCAGTCTGTCCGAACATTAAAATTAGATGTTCTGATAATCTAGTGATCGGACTACCATTTTAAATAAAAAGTAAGTATTTGATTGCTTAGATTTCAAAATGCACTGATAGATCGTAAATTGTACATCTAGAAAAACATACACGTGGTACATTAAAAGCTACTGAAACACACTCAAGAGTTTCAAAGAAGAACCGTTCTCTTACGAAAAATACAACTAACTGACCGATAACTTGACTTTCCGACAATGATTAGAAGCTACCTGTTAATTTGTGTGCTTAAATGATTAGAAAGAATTACTAATCAATTATAGTGGTTGATTCTTTAATAACTTAGAACGTATGCCTCTATTCCTTAATATATTATATAGAAAATTATACTCAATGTGTCTGCTATTCCGATTACTAGAGGTATGCCGATTACTGGCACAAACACCCTATTGGCAACTTTTGAGTGGTTTAACTAGTTGAAAAACTTGTAAATAACCAGTAAATCACTCTTAAAATAGTCTCAAGAGATGCACATGCAGCAGGCATGAAGCATAAGGATGTTTCCAAGTGTAAAATCTAACCTAAGACACCAATTTTCTTCTTTAAAGTATCTTAAATGTGGCGACTTGGATCCATTTTCTCACTTAACTGGCAACTTTTGTGCCACACTTCAAAACATGGATCTCATGGTAAATTATATTCTGGCAAAGTCTATGGATTTTTAGTTATTTATTATTTTATTCCTATGTTACCATTAATTTTTGGTGGCAAAATGTTGGTGGATCAGCCAAATTACTGGAAATTGATGGTGGTCTGGTGGATTTTTAAAATAAAATAATCCAGTCTGCAGAATGTGTCTCTTCTCCTGCAGAGATTTTAATTTGTGAGACAGTTACTCTCTGACTCTCAGTATCAGATTCAGAATCTCCCGCAGCTAAATTAATGGTAACATAGGAATTAATTAATAATCTCCCGCAGCTAAATTAATGGTTACATAGGAATTAATTCAAGATCTCCCGCAGATATCTCCAATTTCTAAAAATTCAATTAAAAACTCCCGCAGAGAGTCTTTGAAAAATGTTCCATATTCTACAGAGTCCAGACTGGGATTTTTCAGCTTTTTCCAGTACCTAGTTAGTGGAATTTTGTTCACCAAATACAGACTGCCTGAGACTGGTTAAAATATAGAAGGAAATTAAGGATTATTCAAACAGAAAACCATATATAAGAGTATGTCAGTTAAAGCCAATTAATTGGCTTAGAATAATTTTAAAAGGTCAAAACTCAGATATGTCTAATTGGCTTTAAATTTTGAATTATCTCATATGTTCCCATGCCAGTCTGTAATCTGTATTTCATGGTAAACCAGTCTGAATTTGGTGCACAAAATTACGCTGACTTTTTGAAAAAGCTTAAAAAATCCACCATAAATTTCCAGTAATTTGGCTGATCCACCAACATTTTTCCACTGAAAATTAATGGTAACATCCAAGTAAAATAGTGTGTCTCATAAACTCACCATTTGTCTCTCCAAAATTCAACAATTTCTCTTCAAAATGATCAAATTATCATTAATTCTCTCCAAAATAACATTGTAGCGTAGGAGAAAAATAGATAAAATTTGCCATTTGCAATTCAAGGGCTCAAAATAACTGTCACAAAGTCGCCATTAAAATGGCGAGTTTGGACATGCTTTATTACTTGAGGTAACATAGGAGTAAATAGCTAGAAATCCACCGACTTTGCCAGAATATTATTTTCAATGAAGAAAAATTCCACCAAGGGTAATTCCCGAATCACCGTTCACATTTGGTGCACTACACGCATCTCCTCGGTAAAACAATAATATTGCGATCATAACAAACCCATATGAATTTTAGTGTTGCCAACGTATGAATGAAAAATCCTCTGTACCTCAAAAAATCCCTCTGCCTTCTAAACACATAAAAATATCAATTTTAGAATCAACCTAAAATACAAGCCATTCTCAGTTCACCGTTCAGATTCGCTTAAGAGATTCGTTATTCCGTTCATGATTCGAATCAAGATTCGTATTTCGTTCGCAAATGAATTGTGTTATGTAGTGTTCTGTATATGAATTTTTGTTTTGGTACAAATGGTATAACGAAAGGGAGTATTCTAATTACGATCTAAGCCATTGAAACGTAATTGCTAATGACTAGACAGTCGATTCTTACCTGTGAATCAGATTCCTTACTCCGAATTGAAGGAAATAAAACAATTATTATGAAGAACATTCTATTTAAATTTCATCATATTAACTAATAATGTATACTTTTTAAATAATGTTTAATATGCATCCTTAAAAGTATTATAAAATAAAATATAATCCTTCTTTGGTAAACTTTGAACTCCTAACACTTTTCACAACACAAAAAGAAGTGAAAGGTTTTAAATGATAATGATGAATGAAAACAAAACGAAACAAAAATGGAATATGAATAAGTAACATCCTATATAAGTCTAAATTAACTGGAAACAAGCAACGGCCATTTAATTGAATTGACCAGTAGAAGAAAATGTAGCGGTTACTTGTCAGTATCACATAACTACTCTCTATTATCACAATTATAAAGATAAACTATACTAACTAAAATTCAACTCCTAAGTTAACTTTTCAATTTGTTTTAAAGGTGGTGGTGAGAGGAGGAGCTACTTTCTATTTCTCTTCTTCAAGCAGGTATTGCAACTGAATTCGGCTTCTTCCAATTCTTCTAGTGACATAGTTTCATAGCCTCCTTCAATGCAATACTTATGATACCATCGGAAACAGTCTGAGCATCCAATCCAAACCTCTCCATTTTCGGATTCCTCATTTCCACCACATGCAGCACAGTTATTTTCTAATTCTATTGCGGGAGCCTGATCATCCTCGGAATCATCATAAACAACTCTGATACCTTCAACACTTGCTTCTTAGTCAGATCCGTCTGCATGAATAGGTCGATTTTTTTTCTTCTGTTTCTTGTTCTTGCTTTCTTTTTGTTCTTCTCTTTCTCTTTGTCTCCTCTCCTTTTGTTTTTGCTCTTCAGCTTTTTGCTCAAGTTTTTTCACCATTTGGTTATAATAACCAGTTCCACTTACAGCTGTAGGCCTTGAAGGCTTAGATTTTGGAGTTTTTTTTGGGTCCAGGAGCTGAGGATCAATAGTGAGATATTTTTTAAAAGGAGATTCAGTGAAGCTTTCAGCATAAAACCTAGGCTGAAAAGAGCTAGTGCTTGGTTGGGGATTTGTTACGGTGTTAATTTCCAAGTTAGAACTAGTCGATTGTTCCGCGCTGCTAGTTGATCGTTTTGGAGAAGTTCTTTGTTGTTCCACAGTTGTTTCAAGTGGATGATTTACAGGTGTTATTTGAACCGATGTGGAGTCAGTGATATCAATCTCAAAATTTACTGGAGATTGTGACGGTTGAGAGACTTCAGTTTCGAGTACTACCCCAATCTCAGTAGGTGCAATTGGAGTATCAGTACTATTCTCCTCATTTATGCTTCCCTGAAGATTGTTGAGCAGCTGCTGCACGTCTCTATAAAGGGAGTACACTATTCCAGCGTCACTATCATCTTCCTCATCGTACCCTTCATCAATCCTTTGCTTGAACAACGTTACTCTTTCAGTTCTAAGGTGCTTATCTAAAATCTTCATGCACATCATAACCCCAAGACGTTGGTCCGCAGAACAGAATGAGATCGCCTTCTGTAGTTTTTTGGCACTAGCCTTCTCATCAATTATTTTGGAATAATCCAAGGCTTCAGGATTGAATGGCAATAGCCCAGCTTTCCTGAAGCCAGAAACTACATTTTCTGGTTTTTTCTTCGCTTCTTCCCATGCTGGATCGAACACAGTAAAAAAATTGGACTTACTCATTTGTTCCCCGTACGTCTCTTTGGATCTATTCAACGCTGTATTCCAACCTTTCTTAAGTGGACCATAAACAGAAATATCCAGGGGTTGAATCAGGTGGGATGCATGAGGAGGGAAGCAGTATAATATCACACCATTGTTCCTGCAGAATTCTGAAATGGCTACATTTACGTGGCTACTGTGCCCATCCATGAAAACCAAAATGGGGAAATGGACGGTGTCTCTAATTGCACCAATGAATAAATTCGTAAACCACGAAAAAAAAAGATTCAGATGAAATCCATCCATTGGGGGTATTTCCGACATTATAGTTTTCCGGATCTGCGCCTCTGAAATGATATATTGGTCTCACTCCAGGGAAGATGACCAATGGCTTCTAGAATGAACCGTTTGCGGCAACACAACCAAGAACAGTGATCTGCTCTTTGGAATCAGTGGTCACACTGTAAACATTCTTTGACCCTTTATCTGTGACCACCTTCAACTTGTTGTTACCAGCTAGAGGGAATCCCGTTTCGTCTAGGTTGAACACTCTTCCTGCGTTCTCTTCTGTAAGAAATTCCTCCACATTTATATCGTGTTCTTCCTGTAGGAAGTCTTTCAAGTTTTTATACCAATTGATCATAGTTACTCTGGTGACATTCTTCCTAGCATATCCTAGATGTTCTGGTGTTCGAGCCGCCAATTCCTTATTTCGTTCAACAAATCGGTAAACCCAACTTTTTCCCCGGAATATTTTCGTTAAAGACTCTCTCTTCATTTGTCAAGGGGCCGGTATCATTCTTCTCAGCCTCATCAAACACTCGTTTGATAACCTTGGGGATATCAGTGCGTGAAACACCATTGCCGATTTTAGCTCTATAAATCAAATGGTTTGCCAAACGTAGTTCCTGCTTCTCTGTTTGCTTACGCTTAGCACCTGTTAATAAACAAATAGTTAGATTTATGAATGTACCTATTTTATAAAATAGAAATCACACATTTGAATTAAAATGAAATCAACAATTTTAAAGAGTTCTACCCAACAATAAATTGAAATAGTAGGTATATACCTACTATTTCAATTTATTTATTTATCATTGGGCTTTAAATATATATAAAATGACTTACCAGCCAAAAGTGGTTTGGGTTCATAGCGACCTTTAATCCTGTCCATAATTGTGGTTTGTAGAATCCCATACTTTAATGCAGCTTTCCTGGTCGATAGATTTTTCATTTTCACTTCTGCAATTGCTTCGAGAAGTTCATCATTCGTATATTTCTTTTTTTTTAATTGGTGCCATCTTAGTGGTAAGATGTTTATACTTTATTAGATATTATATTATTCTGGACGAGAAAAAAACGAAGTTAAAAAATAATCGACTAACATTACATAAGAAAACTTATTTACGTTAATAAAAACATTCAAATCATACTTCCAAATATGTAGTAATATATTCAGATATTATGCTAATATAATACTTTAATAAAAATATAACATTATAATCTTCACGATTTTATTGTTGTTCTTTTTTTCATTATTAATTATTCTTCAAAACTACTGACCGTAATTATGAATCTCTCAAAATACAGTGAACGAAGATTCGAATCAATGAAAACTGATTCGCTTCACGGTTCAGCGACTTTTACATTTTCATCCGTATTCATACAGAGGTAAAACTTTCAGATCATATGGCAACACTTGTTTACATCCAGTTTTGCGGCACTTCACGTCTCGAATGGTCATGGAACTCTAATCATACTAGGACATTTGGGAAGCAATTTATAGGCACTGGTAGTGATTTTCTCCAAGAAAGTAAATTATCTTATACAGTTTTTGAATTATTTTGTATATATGATACCAAAATCTCGTAAAAACGGTTATAAATGACAAAAATATATTAGAGGAAACGGTTCACATTCGTTTTGTGCACGTACTATCGATACTGGCTTTCCAATAGTAATTGAAGGTGTGAAGTGAACGGAATTACGAACCGAACGGTGATTCCGGAATTACCCAACATGTCATGATGTCGGTGGAATTTACCATGAAATACAGACTGGAATTGGTAAATACCACCGACATGTCGGGGGAAATTTTTCCCTTTTCAAAATAATATTCTGGCAAAGTAGGTGGATTTATAGCTATTTATTCCTATGTTACCATTAATTTTCGGTGGATGAATTGGTAAAAATGTTGGTGGAACAGCCAAATTACTGGAAAATGTTGGTGGATTTTTTTCAGTCTGCAGAATGTGTCTCTTCTCCTGCAGAGATTTTATTTTGAGAGACAGTTACTCTCTGACTCTCAGTAGCAGATTCATAATCTCCCGCAGCTATATTAATGGTAACATAGCCAGTCTGAAGAATATGGGAGATATTTGGGATTTTCTCTCTGAACAATTTTGAATTAATTCCTATATTTACATTAGTTTTGCTACAAATAATTCTAAATTAATCCCTATATTTACATTAATTTTGCTATGAACAGAATAAGAGATCTCTACGAACCAGTTTGTATTTGGTGCACTGAACTCCTCTGACTTTTTTCCAAAATCTGAGAAATAGCTGCCAACATTTTTCATCAATTTGTCTAGTCTTCCAACATTTCAGTTTCTCCTCCAAAAATTAATGGTAATACAGGAATTAATTGCTAAATATCCTCAGACATTGCAGGAATTTTTTTATTTGAGAAATTGAATATCATTGGAATTTACTACCAAATACAATCTGGTCTACGAACACTTTACCAGTTTCTGCAGACTGGTAACATGGGAATTAATTCAAAATCTCCTGCAGCTAAATTAATGGTAATATAGGAATTAATTCAAGATCTCCCGCAGAGATCTCCAATTTCTTAAAATTCAATCAAAAACTTCCGCTAAGAGTCTTGGAAAAATGTTCCATATTCTGCAGACTGGGATTTTTTCAGCTTTTTTAGAAAGTCAGTGTAATTTTGTGCACAAAATACAGACTGGTTCCCATGTTAATTTTGGCTTAAAATCTTTAAAAAATGAGCCAAATTAAAATTGGCTTGGCTCGGAATTTTTGTGAAATTTTGGCTGAAAAATTGACTTACAATTTTCCAGCCTCTGAACAGAAACATGGAGTGTCTAAATATAAAAAAATTGATGGCCCGGTGCGACCATGCGGGTACCTAAAACACAAATTTGCCTAATCAACAACTAACAAGTATGGCAATTTTGACAAACATTAGTTCCTTATCATCTAATGACTGGCCACGGTGCCACCGGCAGTCCGGCACCTTAGCAGTTGCCACTTTGTGGCCCTTGCCACTTGCCAGCCACTTTGGAAAAAGTGGCCCTTTCTAATGAATTAATTACTCTGTTGGAGTTTGGCAAACCTTAAAATACAGTAGACACCCCATTAGTCCGACAGTTCCATCTTTCAGTGTTATTTTAATTTTTCATTTCTTTCATTTTCAAAATTTTATATTACTCTTTTATCTTACTTTATTTCTTAATAGTAATTTATGATGCAATCCATCACTTTATTTCATCATTTAATATAGTTTATTGTATCCGCTAGTTTGTTGTACTGCACACTTCATGATTGTTTAATGACCTGGCAGGGGGGTTTGGGGGGCAGCACGCCCCCCGATATACATATATTTTACGTTAAATCAGTAAAAAACTACAAAATAGTAACCAAGATCATGATCATAATCAATTAAATTATTAGACAGATGTTTGCCATGCAATATCAAATTAAACTAAGACAAAATCAAATACAAATTGAAATTGGAAGAAGTCAAGTACATGGGACATATCCTCTAAAGGATGGAATTAAATTAGATCCAGAAATATGCGAAAGCATTAAAGAAATGCAACTACCCAAAAATATTCAACAACTAAAACAATTTTTGGGAATGACCAGCTATCTTCAGAAGTTTCTGCCAGACATATCTATGGTTACAGAACCTTTGAGGAAGTTGGAGCTGAAAGGAAATGAGTGGAACTGGACTAAAAATCAAGAAGAAGCCTTCACTAAAGTTAAAGATTTAATTTGTAAAGCACCTGTGTTGAAATACTTTGACAGCAGGAACGAAATTAGTAAATTACCCTACAATGGGATGCTTCCCAGAGTGGACTTGGAGCCTCTCTACTTCAAGAAAGACAGCCAGTGGCATTCACTTCACGTGCTATGACAGAAACTGAACAAAACTATGCTCAGATTTAAAAAGAAGCACTTGCTATTCTGTTTGAATGCAAGAAATTTGAGCATTACATTTATGGTCACAAAGTTCAAGTTGCGTCGGACCATAGACCCTAAGAGACAATTTTCAAAAAGCCATTATATAAAGCTCCAAAACGACTCTAAAGAATTATGTTAAATTCTTCAATTTTTAAATTTGTAAGACGGTTACCACCGTTTTACAAAGACGGATAATTAAATTCATTAATTATCATATATTTATAATCTAGGATATAGAATTTTGTATATAAGGCAACTATTTCTCTAATAAATTATCTTTTAAGATTCAACTGAAATTTGACTAACTACAAGTGATATTCAGACAAATCCGAATTATCCGAGCAGTGCAACCAACTGATTTCAAACAGTGATTCACAGTACGACCATAATAATGCTACGCAATGTGAATATTTGATCTCAAGACAAAACCGCCTAATACAATCAACTTACTCATCGTCTTGCGCTTTTATAAATTATGCAGATGTGTTTTTGCAATAAAATGGGTTTAACTCAATAGATTGCCTTGAAAATTTCAGAGAGTAACTTTATAAAAAATTGAAAGCAAGTCAAATATTAGTTCGGATTCTACAATCATTTTAGTAAAAGTTACTCATTTTCACTGTACCATTTTCAGTGTACATAACACTGAAAATGCATAAATAAATGTTTTAAATAATTCTATTGTTATTTTTATAGCAATAGAGTTCATGGTTAGTTTAACTGCTAATTTTAAGTAAATATCTGGTTTGATTTTTGATTTCCCCTCTTTTCCACCATTTTTGAAAGATGCTTATCCATCAAATCTGTCAATTTCTGAGTGGTATGTATCAGACATTATCGTCTTACAAGAGACTTCAGTATCTTTCCAGAGCTCATCTTTCAACGAGAACTGACGTTTTCGACATACACATTCTGCTTCAGGATGGACTGAAGTTCTTCAATTGCATGGGTTCGAATTAAGAGAGAGACTTACCATCAATTTTTCATTGACATACTTGAACTTATTACTACTCAGGGATACACAGTTCCCTTAGTAGAGTGAGAAGGAGAGTTGTTACGTATGAAAATACCTTTTTTTAACGCAGCAGGGTTCCTTTTCAGCCAATGAACATATCCACCATTCAAAAAGTTATTATAATAGGCAGAATTTATTTTCACTCCTGGAATTCAGGAAGATCCAACCAGTTCATTTCCAATGGTTCCACCCCAAATTATCACACCTCCATGCTTTAGCCCATCAGTCTGGGCCATTGAGAGTTTTCACACATTTTGTCTTTGTGTAGAGTACTGTTAGGTTATCATTTTTAAGATACTTCTCCGCTCTTAGTAACCTTGTGTGTATCCTTCAAAAGACAGGATATACAGGTTTCACTTTTTTCCTGGTAACAGGTGAAACATAATTATGGGGCAATTAGTTTCAGCATTCTACAGTGAGTGGTTTTTCCACTCAGATTCTCTTAAAAACTGCATCACTAGTTTACAATGTTTTCCTTTCGAGTTCTCTCTTGATCAATGACAGTTATGTCTCGTAGCTATTTTGTATTTGCCCCTATCCTTGCATGTAACTTTTTTCAGGGGATCAAGAATTAATATATATATACACCGTAAGTGGCCGTAAAACTAAATTAAAATTTTACAGCATATATGATCATTTGGAAAGTAGTGCTGCCACTACATTCTGCTGTAGCGGCAGCTCCTCTGCTTTTCTGAAAGTGTAGCAGAAGCGGCAGCGCCGCTGCTTTTCAAACTAGCACTGCCCACTTCTGCCTACCCATAATCACAATCAAACACTTCGTCAATGGTTTAAAATATGTTGGATTTTAGTGTTGTAATTTTAATCGAAAGTTTGAACATGTTATAAATTGATGTTTGCCACACATCAGAATTAAAAACTCAGTTATTTTATATTAATATGATTATTTAGAAGTTTTCTGACATAAGCTAAAGCTCCTACAACTGCTACCTTCTACATGCTAGAAGTAATAATTACCCTCTCTAAGAATCAACGTCTACATTAAATTATAATGTTTATCATATAATTGATGCATTATACATTGATTGTATTCTATTCAGAGGTTTTAAAATTAACCATGAATACTTAACTTATTCATTCATCAGATAGGTATTCAGTAATATTTATTAATTTTTTTTTTTTTAAGAAGACAATATTTTCCCATTAAAAACAAGAAGGATTAAATCTTTACAGAAGAGGTAATTCCTTCAAGAACTACGAGTAAGGAGTTGAGTTCCCTGAAGGGGTGGAACCAACCCTCTAAAACCTTTCTTTTGTGGCTGAGAGGATGCTGAAGGCATTCCCTCTCTGGATCGCAAGAGCCATTCGCTGATGGAACCAGGCAGACTCCCTTGGCTCATTCGTTATCTCAACAAGGCTATGATTGAGTCTGAAGCCAATGACGCTATGGGAATTGCGTTCAACCACACTCCAGTTTCTTTAAAAGAGATGCAGATAACAGTCGTGTCCTTGCCACCTGATCAGCTCTAGCCAACAAACTCGCCATTAATGAATGAGCCCGTAGTGTATCCCATTCTTTTTGACAGGATTCATGGACTTGGTACTGGAAGACCAGCCTGTAAACCCCACCTCCATGTCCCAACTGCATCTGTAAGCTCTCCTGTATCGACTGCATTAATATTAGAGAGAATAGTTTCAACCAAATCACTCACAGAATACATTGAAGAAACAAAAGGAGATAAGGCAATATCTCCAGCTCTCCTACAACCCAGTCCACCAAGGCCAACCGGTAAAGTTGCCTGAACCCAAGAATCAGCTGACATCTTTACATTGGTCACACTGGCAACGGCAGATCTAAGTGATTCATCAAAACAGCTAAGTTCGACTATGCGCTTGTAAGCTTCGGAATGGAGAAAACATTTCTCAACAAAAAAAGTCTTGATTGTTATCCACCACCCGTAATTATGAGACCATGAGGTCCAGAACTTCTTTCCTCCTTAAAATCTCAGCAGGAATACTCAATTCACTTGGGGTTCACCCAACAAGGAGCAATTGTCCTTATGATCCCCTCTGACATTTGGAAGCACTGCCTGGAACAACAAATTTGTTTCACCAGGGGGAGTGTCATGGAGAATGGTCACCTCACATTTCGCGCTATTAACTTCAAGTCCGATGGCACTCAACCCATCTATCAAGGTTTTTATGTCCACCAAAACTCTCTCCGGTGTATCTCTCAGGGCTGCGTTGTCCAGATACCACACATTGAACTCTGACTAAACCCTGCGAACCACCTCGTCAATTCCAAGAGCAAACATAGCCGGTCCAAAAGGGTCGCCCTGCTGGATTCCTGTCTCCGACCTCAGCACCTCTTCACCAAAAAACAAAGCTGAAGGCAAAGAATAAGCCTGCCATAGGAGTCAATATAGCTCCGGCACACGGTTACGAATAACAGTAAGGAAGGTATCTCTCCTCAAACAATTGAAAGCGTTTTTCATATCCACCTTGAGAAACACCCTCCTATGGTTACAGTCATTCAAGTACCATCTTACAGAATGTGCGGCAGCTTCACAGCCACCCTTTGTAGAGAACCCAAGCTGAACCGAGCGCACCAACCTTGGCAGCCAACCTACATAAGGTATTACCAACTGCTATGGGTCTGATGCCACCATCCTTTTTGGGTAAAGCGCATAATGTGGCTCCATAAATGGTTGGCAAAGCAAAATCTGTAACTTCTCTCAATATAGCATTCACAAAATCTGTCAGAGTGGTCAAAAGACATACTCCAGCCTCTGCAGATGAATGGGGCAATAGTGTCTTCAAATGACCTGGCCTGAGGCCATCATGTCCTCCTCAATTAACGGAAAAGAATAGACGTAGAGAATAAGAATTAATGGAAAAGAATAGACAGATAAGAATTATCGGAAAAGAATAGACAGATAAGAATTAAAGGAAAAGAATAGACAGATAAGACTCCAAATAACGGATAGCAATATACTGATGAAAATAGTCACAACCAGTAGCTACACGTATCGTGTAATGGGAAAGACCATCAGTATGTTGTTTCTAAAACTCCGGAATCTTGTATACGATTTATCTGAAATAACGGTGGTTGTAATAAGTATGATTTTCTTTATTAAGCTCTTTATATGTTAATGCAAGTATTCTTTTGCAATATAAAACCACAATTAGGATTTTAAATGATGCGAACAGTTATCTAACATCCATATTTGAATCCGTTTTGGTCTGTTCCAGTGTTCATGTAAGTGTTCTTTGGTAATATATAACCTCTGAGAAAGTAACCCTTTATGACCAGAATTAATTTTCAAAAGATAAGTTTTTATAAATTTCTGATGTGTCTAATTAGTAGCCAATAAATAGTTATACTAATTTTAATTAGTTTTGAAATTTCATGAATTTTTGTTTTAACATGTGGCGCGATAGTCACATTTGTCACTAGGCACCACACAATCAAATTATCACAGCAAATTCCTTTATTTTTATGTGACGAATTTGTCAGGCAATGGTTGTGATGGGTTAAAATGATGCAAACAGTACTCTTATCATACATATTTGCCTCCGTTCTGGTGTTTCTATGTATCCTTTAGACTGGCCAGTGAGATTGGTAATCAGCTGATTGATACTATTTTAACTGTTATACCTCATGTCTGAGACTGATGCATATGTATCTGTCAAGACTACTTTAATTTTCGGGAGTGATTTAGTATTTACTTGTTATTTACAGGTTTCTAAACTTATTCCACCTCTCAAAAGTTGCAAATATACTGGCACTTTGTCCATACTTCGCCAAGTAAAATAATATGATAAACTCTCCAGCTCTCTTCAAAAATCACCAAATTTCCCTCCAAATGATCAAATTATCATAAATTCTCTCCAAAATAACATTATAGGCTTGCAGCACACGAGAAAAATAGATATTTCTCGCCATTTGCAATTGAAGGGCTCAAAATAAGTTGAATAACTGTCACAAACTCCTCATTAAAATGATGAGTTTGAACATGCTTTATTACCTGGATACTTTGAAACATGTTACATCATTACATGTAGAATAATAATGTCTGTCACAAGAAATTAATTTTAGACATTTTTGTTTGTAGATATATGACTATTTTTGAAATGTTGCACCTAGGCTATTTTTTTGGGGAAGAATTTATCAATTTTTAACAATTAAATATTATGTGAGTTTTGAGTTTTCAAATCAATTGTTTTGATGTAATATTGAAAACTTAGGTAATGCAAGCCAAAATAATTGAGAAATCTTTAATATTTGACTTTCATTAGAAGTTTTCCACATGCATTTCTAGTCTCTATTTTCCTGCCCCTCCCCTCAGAATCTTCACTTCCTCCACTCCTAAAATATGAAATCTCTGAAAAAAATTAATTTTGAATACTCTTGAATCCTCAAGTATCTAATGTGAATTATTTACCAAAGTTAAATTTTAAATATGTGCTAATTCTAAATTAAAAGATAAAAATGATTGATTCTCCAGGTGAATTCCTAGACATTCTCAAGCAGCTGCATAATGTAAGTAGAGTATATGCACACGGTAGAGCGCATACCTTCGCATCCGCTTTGTCCGTTCTCTCCCAAAATCTAAGAAGCTGCTAACTGGATAATAACCAATCGTCCCACCAAGTTTCCTTCAATTTGGTTCGATACTCTTTAAGTTATTGAGTTATGAATGACCTTGACTTTGACCGGATCGCTCCCAAAATTCAAAAAGATGTTCTGGACATTGACCAATTGTACCATCAAATTTCAAACAATTTGATTGAATACTTTTTGATTCATTGAGTTACAAATGGCCTTGACCTTTGACCCGATCGCTCCCAAAATCTTAACAAAATGGTTCCTGCATATTGACCAATCACCAAACCAAGTTTTATGCAATATAGTTCAATACTTTTTGAGTTATGAATGACTTTGGCCTTTGACCGGGTCACTCCCAAAATTCTGCCAGCAGGTCATTGGACATGGACCAATCGTTACACTAAATTTCAGGTAATTTGATTGAACACTTTTTCAGTTAAGCGAATAACAAGATGATTAATAAATAAATAAACGACTACAATAATATAACCTTCTGCAAGATTGCGAAGGTAATTACAGTGAGAAATTTCTTGAATAGTTTAAATAAATTCCTATAATTTCTAGGTCCACTTCCTCCAATCCTCATATTAGGTTATATCCAGTGATGACATTCAAGGGATTGCACCTGATTCTAAAAAAAAGTCGCAGTACAACAGCCTAACCTGCCTGGATATTCTTTTTGGAGTGAAAAATACATGGTCTTCCGGATAAAACACAATTTTTTAAATAGTTGAATGAACACGTGCTTAAAACTGCATTCAGGCTGACCGCAGTTCAATGTGCATCATGCATGTGCAAACTTTTGTTCTCTGAGTGTGTATTGATTGTGATGAGAACTTTATTTGGAATGTGGTACACTGTCACTGAGAGCCAGATGGTCCAGTGTTTTGTAGTTCTCAATTATAATATAATCCTTACGAATCTGCTGGGACACATGGTCCTAGCAGAAATATTTGTCCCCAAGTCAGTGGTAGGATTCAACGGGTTTGAAACCCACCACTGGTTATATGATTTTATCTAGCCGCTGCAACATAATCAAATACATTTCAATACCACTTTGATATTATTTAGAGTACTTTAGCCCTAAATTCAAAACATGAACTGTTTTGCCTTTTAGTATTTAGTTCCTAAAATTATCTTGTTACAAAATCAAATACATCTGTGAATCAGTTACAGGTGTTGAGGGCTTAAGGCTGCCACATTACTTACTCTATCAGTTCACTTTATGTAACTATTCTACTTTTATTTAAATGTAAATTCCACTAAATCTTTAACTTAGGCATTTATCACACCACAGTCTACAGATACAATATTATTACAGGGAAGACGCTATTATTACAAATTGTAATAAGAGTGAGGTATGACTATAGTTATTACCTTCTCAGAATGCTGGAAGGTCATATTTTCATCGGCATTTATTTATTTATCATCTTGTTATTCGCTTAACTGAGAAAGTGTTGAATCAAATTGCCTGAAATTTGGTGAAACAATTGGTCCATGTCCAGTGACCAGCTGGTAAAATTTTGGGAGTGACCTGGTCAAAGGTCAAGGTCATTTATAACTCAATAACTCAAAAAGTATTGAACCATATTGCATGAAACTTTGTGGGACGATTGGTAAATATACAGGAACCATTTTGTTAGATTTTGGGTGTGATCGGGTCAAAGATCAAGGTCAAGGCCATTTGTAACTAAATAACTCTAAAAGTATTCAACCAAATTGTCTGAAATTTGATGGTACAATTGTTCAATGTCCAGGAACGATCTGGTACAATTTTGGAAGCAATCCGGTCAAAGGTCAAGGTCATTTATAACTCAACTCAAAAAGTATTGAACCAAATTGCATGCAACTTGGTGGGACGATTGGTGTCCCACCAAAACAGAGGCGAAGGTATGCGATCACCGAGTGCATATAATCTAGTTATATAATAATGTAACTCCTTAAACTTTATTTTCTAGGAGTTAGAATATAAGAAAATGGTTTTGAAGGCTCTACTTAATGTATATTGAAATTATGAAAGTTTGTTTGTTTCTATCTAGAAAATTCACAGAGAAATGGGGTTTATGGGTTTCAAATTTCAAAAGATGGCTTAGCAAAAGGATTTTCAGAAACCTACAATGCATTCACTAAAGAAGGTTTCTCAAATTCACAGCTTCAATAGCAATTTTTTTTCTAGGGCAGACGGTCTCCTTAAAATGAATGTTAAATAATAATAATTATATATATTTCCTACATATCCGAAAATGTGATACCGTCAACTTGAACCTAGCCTTAATGCCAAAAATAATTTTGATTACATAAATGATGAAATTAAAGTTCATTCAATGTAAAAAAAGATATATAAATAAAAGTATCTAACTAATTACTGAGTAATAGTTGAGCCACCTTGATTTAATATTCAAGCCTACAATAAATTGTTTAAGAAGTTACAATTATACAATAACTTGAGTTATAGCTACCCCGCTTTTATTAGCATTTGTAATATAAGTCTGTGTCGTGATTTTGGTTATAAAAGTGAGGTCTTCCTTTATATGAAATCAAAAATGAGTTAGGTAATCAGTTCACAGATTACTTTATTAAAAAAATTGTAAAAAAAATAATGTGAATCTCCATTTTAGGTTTGTCAAGCAATCCTTAATCTGCCAAAGCTGTACATATATATTATATAGAGCTACTGATAGAGGAACAAGTGTTCCATAGTCATATCTGTTTTTTAGATACAGATATGCAATAGTTCCAAGTCACTTTCAGTTCTTTGCATAATAAATGTTAAATTAGTTTGTTGTGTCAAAGAATGAGATGGAGTGCAGATCAGAGGTAGTTATTGAGTCCATCACCACAACACCTAATCTATCCAGCTTGCTCTGAAAATAAAATTAAATAGTATTTGACATAATCATTAACACCTCTGATATATAAGATAATTCCATACTATCAATTTATCAGACAGGATTCTTTTTGAAAATTCAAAAGTAAAAATTAAACCTTATGGTTATCACTGTTTAGTTTAGCATATCTAGTACTTATCTATTAAAAAAGCTAAATTTAAATTTCTAAATATTTTTCAGATAGCTACCTAAAAAAATTTGCTATTAATTTATAATAGTACCAAGAGAAGCTCTCTAGCAATGGAAAGTGACCTGCCAGGAGTGGGGGTGTTTGGTGTTGGGGGCCATGCAAGTCTGTTGGTGAAGATATTGAGATCCCAAGGTTTCACTGTGGCAGCCATTTGGAGTCCTACATTAGATGGTGCTATGGATGTTGGATCTGCTTTAGATGTTCCATTTGCTACAAATAAGGTACTTGCTTAACTATAATGCTACTTCTAGAATATAACATTTTGTTGTTGAGCTATGATTTAAAGTCTTTTTGAAGTCTATTAGTCTACCATTGATTACATATTGCTATCAACATACAATTACTTTCTGCAAGATGTTATTAATAGAACTGTTCAATAGACTCCAATTTTTAATGCCCTTTCTCTTAACTAGTTAGTTATTGGAGGTTATCAGACTAGAAAATTAAAATCATTATTGCTAATCTCCCCTTCATTGTCCTGAGGCTTGGTCTTCTTTTTGTTCTATAGAAGCTTTTAGGTTTTCATTTAGTTTGGTAACCTATTTCTTCAGCTTTCTTTTGCATCTTTCCTCTACTTCTTTCTCCTTTGCTATATCCATAAATAAGCAAACTGACTGTGTAGGTAGGTCTCTTATCCATTCTTTCCATTCATTCGCTAGGTCGACAAAGTTACCTGTGGTAGCCGTGTAGTCAACCTAGTACATGGAGTGTACTTTGACTGTCCCCTCTTCTACGAGGCCTTCTTTTCTTCATGTCTTTTTAGATCACCTCTTAGTGGATAGGGACAACTGTTAAGCACTTTAAATAGTAGCTAAAAACTAAAAAATATTTTGTTAATGATGAGTGTAACAAGCTGACTTAAATATACAATTGTAATACATTTTTTAATGAATGTCTTTTTTTTTCAGGTTGATG
Source organism: Caprella mutica (assembly GCA_947561585.1). NCBI lineage: Eukaryota > Metazoa > Arthropoda > Malacostraca > Amphipoda > Caprellidae > Caprella > Caprella mutica. The sequence continues at coordinate 133,993 of CANNZV010001234.1, read as the reverse complement.
ATGTGCTACTTCATCGCAATGTTGGTTTGGTGGTAGTTTTGTGTCAGCCAGATTTACATGCTCAAATAGCAGTGAAAGCTCTGGGAATTGGAAAACATGTTCTGTGTGATATTCCTGTGGCCCTAAACCAGGTTTGTATCAAATATTGAACAATAAGCTGTAATTACCTATCTATCTAACTTTGCATTCTAATTTAACATGGGTAGCTACTGCCAACTAAAAGAGTTTTTAATTTAAAATTTAATGTTTATGAAGAAGAGGAATTACTATTATAACTTAGTGGTGGCAGTGAACATGTTGATATTAAATTTGTGTTAAACATTCAGGATATTATTCTCTTTCAGAGCCAAGTTATTAAAATGGTTCATGCAGCCCAATATTACCCATCTTTAATATCCATACTGGGGTATGGACTGCGATTCATCCCAGCTTTTCAACAACTAAAAGACTCCATATCGTCAGGTTATGTAGGCGATGTATCAGTTTGCGACATCTCCATACTTTACAACGACAGCGAGTGGCGTGATGAAGATGTAGAGAGTTGCTCGTACAGCACACAGCAAGGCTATGACTGGTCCTGCAGCAAACTCATGGGTGGCGGAGTGCTGAGTTGTGTCGGCAGTCACGTCATTGACATACTTTCTTTCCTTCTTAGTGAGACTGCAATTCGAGCACACGGAATCACTCGTACTTGCACCAGAACCACTTCTGCGGTGCAAGGCATCCGTAGGATAGATAGCGATCACTTCTGCTGCTTTCAACTGCAGATGACAGGAGGAGTTATTGCCAATGTTACACTGAACAGTTATGTTCCTGGCCCATACCAGCAACAGGTGTGTATATTATTGTAGCTAACATGATAGATAGCATCAAATTATTTCTCAAATTTTCTAATGGTCATTTTTTTTTTATAATTACTCCTCAGAACTATCTATTAGAATAACTATTATAAAATATTAGTGATGTGAAGAAATATCCATCACAAAGAAAGGATGTTTTTATCATCATTAGCTAGTTTCTGATGGCAAAATGGTGTTACAGAGCTCTGTAGTTAAAATATTTTCCTTTTGGATTGTAATGATAGCTAGAGACTATTTTATTATATAAACTATTTTATGTGCACTCGGTAGAGTGCATACCTTTGCTGCTGCTTTGACCCGTTCTCTCCCAACATCCAGTAAACTGCTAACTGGATAATGACCAATCATCCCACCAAGTTTCATGTAATATGGTTCAATACTTTTTGAGTTATGAATGACCTTGAGCTTGACCTTTGACCAGGTCGCTTCCAAAATTCTACCAGCAGATCACTGGACATTGACCAATCGTTTCAACAAATTTCAGGCAATTTGGTTGAACATTTTTTCAGTTAAGCGAATAACAAGATGCTAAATAAATAGACAAATGCCGGGTGAAATATAACCTTCTGCAAATTTGCCAAGGTATTGATGAAATACCTTTCTAATGATTCTGAATATTAAAGTAATATAATTCTTAAAGTACAAATTTCAAAGATAATACATTATAATCTGATTTAGCAGACAAACCAAGAAACTAAAGAAAAATAAATAACAGAAGAAAAAGATCAGGATTTTTTTTTAAAAGATGGCACTTAGCAGGAAAACAGAGGAGAGAGTACATCAGTGAACTGAAATTGATTGGAACCGTAAAAAAAAAAGACAAGAAAGGCGGGAATTTTAGATAGTTCGTTAGTTAGCAACCTGTTTCAAGTTACAGGTAAACATCTAAATGTTAGAAATGATCCAAAATTACAGAATACTGCACAACCCAATAAACTACATTAGCAATTTTATAGCCTTGAGACAAAGTATGAACGATTACTACAAAGTACGTAAATTGGATAATCAACTGTTCAAAATATTAAAGTTTCACAAACCAACAAACAAATTGGATTATTTTCCATGGTTTTAAGCATGACTACATCACCATTACGAAGACTATTAAGTCAAAAAAATGAGTACACTTGGCTTCCTCGTCATGACAAAGCTCTTGAAGAAACCAAAAGCACTTGCAAATCACGCTTTCAACTTCAAATCATTATGAGCCAAAAATGAGATAAAGTTACTAACTGATGCATCAAGACTTAACTAACGGAATTGGCTATGCTCTTAAAAGTGAAAACAGTTGGCCCCTTGTTCAATGAATCAAGATTTCTTCTTTCACTTGAAACGGAATACTCTACGAAAGAGTTAGAGCTGTTAGCGATAGTAGACAGTAACAATTTACTATTGTAACTGATCACGGACTGTTCTATTAAATATTCTAGATAAACTAATCTAATTTGTTTGTACACTAGGAACAAATAGCTAATCTAAGAATTTGGAGACCTATAGTAAACTTATGAGGTATAATTTCAAAACGGTATGACAAGGTACAGGGAAAGAATCATCGCTTTGCCAGTGCATTGTCAAGATTCACAAATGAAAAAACCTAACACTCGTTATCTGAAATATTATTATAGTGATATTAACTTCAGTTAAATGATCAAATCAAAAGGGAACTATTTAATGACGGAAAAAAGTATGAAAACTTCTCTTGAGACTGACCAATGCAGGTGGATAAAAAAAAAGTTGATAAATAGCTAAGTCTTAATTTTTTGGAACATAAGAGAAAAGCTCTACATTGACTATTATAAGAGAAGTTCTTTGTAAATTAAATGCTTTACAAGAAAAGAGCGAGACAAACTATTTACTGCTTGGTATAGGACAACTATATTCATTGAACAGAATCTGCATGTTGGCAACTTTAACCCTTACGCGCCGATTTATTTTTCTGATCCCTGTGTAATTTTTTATAGATTTTTTTTTGATATATATGAAATGTTTTGAGGCTTCTTATTCGATCTGCGAAGTTATTTTCTTGTTTTAAATTATTTTTTATAGGATATATATGATCCCACTTGGATTATCCATTGAGATGTATTGTCCCATAGGCCATGGACCAGCAAGACTAACCTACTGATTTGTTCTTTAGTTCTCTACTTTTGATTCATCTGCTGGATTAGTTGGACTGTCAAAGTACAATTTTTGGTACAATTGGAATATATTTTCCTATTGTATAATACAAATGGGGTATTCACTGCAATAGTAAGTCCCAAGTGTGCCAATAAATCCCAATCCGTTAAAAAATAAATAGGTATATACTGCTCACGAATTACAAAAACTCCAAAGAGCATGTAAAATTAACTTATAAAGATTGTTCTATCATGAGAATACCTAATATATTTATAAAACTGTATAAATATCAATAATTAACTCATTTCTTTATTAATTCCTGCAACTTCAGGCAATATGGTGATCATTGATACAATAAAATAGGTAAATGGGAATTCAAAAGTAGTAGTTACGCATCTTGCAACATCACAAGAGTCACTGCAACATGGTTGTCAGCTGTTTCAAAGCATTTCTGGGACATTTAAGGCAATTTATATATAAATGAAATTAGGTGGGACGTATTATTCCGATCGGTGCGAAAGGGTTAAACCATCGCAGACAAGAGAAACGGCAGAAGACAAATGCCATAATTTGACATTCCCAGCAGATTTTTTCAACAATGCAGGGAAAACCTATCTATTGATGTTGATAAACTTTCTGGGTGGTCTGTGGTAACTCCTTTAACCAGTACACGGTTGCTCAACTTTAACTTTGCTGATGTGCCACATCTACAGATTGCTGTCCCAAAATAAGGCCACCCTCCATGTACGGTTTAAGAACTGTTTAAGTGAATCAAAAGAAACTATCAGAGTTTTAAGAGCTCTATTTGTAGATTAGGAGTGCCTCGGAAATGAGAACAGATGTATAAAATGAAGAAGTAATTCTGAATTGAGCATTTTGTTTCGAGGCCTCGCTACCTACAGAGTAATGTTTTTAGTGAAATCGATGAATATCTAATTGCAAAGACATGCAAAAATTGAAACTGGTAGTATAAAGTGTTCACCAGGATGAAAAGGATTCTAATCTGTAGATGTGATAGTTGGTAATCATTTACTCTCGTTAGTTCCAGCTCCTAAAAATACTATCAAATAGAACTAACTGAAGAATAAGAGAAAGTTTGGATTAAGAATAAAGAAATTGAGAAGTAATATTACAACAATAAAGCGTGAGATTTGTAATTAATATCTAAGTTAATAATTGACTAGACTCCACATCCTGAAAGTGCAATCAGAAAGAAGAGATAGCTAATTTGAATGGGGAAATATTTATTTGAGACATTAGGTTCATTGTTTGGAGAATTATTAAATCTCAATCAATAAGTAGCATTCTTTAGGTGATAAATCCTAGTACTTGTCATAATGTCATGAAAATGCTAGTTGTTAATAACCATATCATGGAAAGGCTGTGGAGATGAGTCTTCTGTTATCTCGAGTGATAATAACAAAGGTTTATTTTGTTAGTTGCCCCCAGTGTTTATATTCTGAAGCTGTCTGTGGTGAATGTAAGAGAAGGGGGGTGGCGTCCTTTTGACCCCGAACTGTTGTAATTTGGATTATGAATTGACTTTTTTCATGTTTATCATTTTTTTAACGCTACTTGCAGTTTTAGAGGATAGCGCTAGGGTTATGCTCTTCAACTACGAGGTATCATTTACTATCACCTCTTCATTTTCCTCTTCCATTTTTCACATTCCTTGGTAAGTGACTGCATTCACGGAGTAGCTTTTCTGCATCCATTAGATTGTCACTAACGGTGGTAAGTGACTTTGTTCATGGAGCCACTTTCCTTTCTGACTGCTCCTTCCAGTCCCTTGTATTTATCTGCAACGTCAACGATATGGCCTTAGGTTCCAAAGCAGACGTTAAACCCCTACTAAATTAATTATTTTGTTAGTTACATCTTTGTCTCCCCGGCAGGTTGTGGTGTGTGGTAGCAAGGGGCGCCTCACCCTGAGGGGTAGTGGTCTCTCTGGACAACTCATTGGGGACAAGGAAGAGAGTGTTATCACCCCTGTGATGGTGGATGTGCCCCATGGGGCTCAGGGCTCTCAGCAGGCTGGCTTCACGGGACTGGTTAAGGTGCGACTCTCCTATTTGATAAGCGGTAGCTATCATTGATTTAAAATATGAAAAATAAATAGCATTCTATATTAATCATTCACTATAAAACCAAGGTTTTATTTCAAATTTAATATGCATAACGTGTTTTTTTTTGATACTTTGTCCCTCCACTAGGAATATTTAAAATAAGAATTTAGATGAAACAAATCAATTTTCTTAATGATACGATTTATTATCAACAATTTATGAATTACAAACTTATTTGAAACAGAATGAAATTACTTCTAATGGCTATCTACAAAAGGTGTTGATAATGCCATCGGAATCGCCCAGGCACAGTCCTGTGCGCTTCAAGACGTTCACAATTCTTGCTGCGTCATAATTTGCAGACGAGAATCTACATGAACAATAGAAATGATGACAAAGAAATGATTATTGTTGTGATTATAGAAATGATTATTGTTGTGATTATGAATGGTAAAGTTCTCATTGTCCATGCATTCATCGATGACAACGGCCGTCGTGTCTCGGTTGACGGTTGTTGCTACATGGATTTGCTCAAAGACAAAGTATGGCCAATTTTTAGAGCCACTGAACACGACGTAAACTCTGAATGCAAGAAAATGCTCCACCCCATTGTACAAGGGTGGCTGAGCAGTTCTTGACTGAAAATTTCCAAGGACGAGCAATCAGTATAAGCACAGAGATCTTATGACCAGCACTCAGTCATATTGATTTTCACTTCTGGGCTTCAGCACGAAAATTTTTCTATTCTGAAAATCCTCAACCCATTCAAGATCTGACAGAATGTGCGATGCTGTCTGCTGCAAAGCATGACACATCAACAATTGAGAGGGTGCTGTTTGCTGCAAAGCATGTCACAGCAACAATTGAGAGGGTGCTGTTTGCTGCAAAGCATGACACAGCAACAATTGAGAGGGTGCTGTTTGCTGCAAAGCATGTCACAGCAACAATTGAGAGGGTGCTGTTTGCTGCAAAGCATGACACAGCAACAATTGAGAGGGTGCTGTTTGCTGCAAAGCATGACACAGCAACAATTGAGAGGGTGCTGTTTGCTGCAAAGCATGACACAGCAACAATTGAGAGGGTGCTGTTTGCTGCAAAGCATGACACAGCAACAATTGAGAGGGTGCTGTTTGCTGCAAAACATGTCACAGCAACAATTGAGAGGGTGCTGTTTGCTGCAAAGCATGTCACAGCAACAATTGAGAGGGTGCTGTTTGCTGCAAAGCATGACACAGCAACAATTGAGAGGGTGCTGTTTGCTGCAAAACATGACACAGCAACAATTGAGAGGGTGACGAAGAATGTCTTGAAGCGAACAGGACTGTGCCTACTATTTAGACTCAGAGGATTCTGGGCCTCTGGTGGCCATTTTCAACATCTTTAGTAGGTATCCTTTAGAAGGGATTTTATTGTGTTTCAAATAAGTTTCCAATAGCTTCATATCATAACTTCGATAAGATATATTTGCTTCTTCTAAATGTTATTCAAATATTTCTAGTGGAGGGTCAAAGTATTTCAAAAAGATAAAACACACACTGCAGCTGTAATCAATTCATTAGGGAGATAAAAATCTGCTTCACACCCAAAGACTTTATCATTGACGTAAAAAAATACAAGAGACTTTGAGCAAGCAGTAGTCTGACTGTAAAGTGGCTGTAGAATAATTAGTAGCTATCTAATCAAATATTTAAACATGGCAGTTGAAGAGCATGACGATATTCTTTAAAAATGCAAGTAGCCTTAAAACTAACAATCATTTCAAAAGAATAACAGTGTTTGTTATTTGATCTTTTATTCCATTTGCATTCAAAGTGTTCATAAATTTCCGTATTAAAATACCTCATGTATATTTTACTATATAGTGATTATTTTTCAGTCGTTGAAGGCAGCATTCAGTAGTGGCAAAGAAGTTTCAGACAGGCCTGTAGAAGGAGCGGCAACATTTGAAGATGGTCAGTACGTACAGGCTGTACTCGATGCCATCAGACTTAGTTCTGCCACCAGACATTGGGAACAGGTGAGTGATTAAACTGGCTTGAAAAGTTATTACTTATTAAGCGTAGATTTTTAAGTGGTTACAGTCTTCCAAATTCAGCGTAAGTGTTACGTCGTATTTATATTTTAAAGTGAATTTATATTCATCAGTAATCTTATTATTACTTGATTAAACTAATATTTTCAATTCAAGCTATTTAAATTTTTCGGGATTTCAACTGGAAATCACAGTAGCTACTATTTATATAAAAATTTGAAACCGACCTGAAACTAGACAATATACTTCCAGCATTAGTTCTCTGGTATTCATTTTGAAGAAATAAAATTATTTCATGAACATAGCAAAGTTGTACATTAGGGTGGATCATAACGATGCCAAAAACAAAAAAAAAATTCAAATCACCACGTCCTTAGTGCGGAAAAGTTGCGAAATGATGAGAAAATTCTCTGTACAAAATCTTAGCTCAATCAAGTAACATCTTCAGGATCTGAATGACTCATTAAGTTTAATTGTATAAATATATCTAATTTTGTTATTAATTTTCAATTTTAGTGCACTTAGGACAAAGTTACTATTTTCCTTAGGTTTCATGGTAATTATAAGTCTATTAGGCTGTTATTTTAGAGATTTGATCAAAATGAAGAGGTTCCACAGAAGATTAGAAAATATTTATTCATTCAAATTTCGCAAAAATATCACTAATGTAAATATCAAAACGAAGATTTGAAAGAAGAAGTGAAGTATTATTTATGGTAATAAATATCAAATATATATAAAATAATCTAATTTGCTCCATGATTAATATCCAACAATATAATTAAATTCATAATATATCTATAATTATAAATAACGTAAACAGTTTTGAAGAACATTACAACACGAATAATGCAGGGTATGACTTTGTGTCTCTCTAAGCAATAATTTTGTTTGTTATTTTATTTCAAAATTGTTTCCTTTCTAGTTTAATTATATATACTATATAAGATGAATTAAATGATATTGCTGGATGTTAATCATGGAGTAAATGAGAATTTTTTTATGTATTTGATATCTATAACATATTTATTATCATAAATATGCTTCACTTCTTTCAAATCTTTCGTGTTGATATATCTAGCAGTGATATTTTTTTCAAAAATTTGAATGAAAAATTATTTTCTACACTTTTGTGGAACCTCTAAATAAGACTAATAGACTTATAAACACAATGAAATTGAAACCTAAGGAAAGTTGTTTACTTTGCCCTAAGTGCACTAAAATTATAATAAAATAAGATATACGTATACAATTAATCTTCATGTTTCATGTGGAACCTCAAGATGTTAATTGATTGAGCTAAGATTTTGCACAGTATTTTCTCATCATTCCGCACTAAGGACAAGGTGATTTCAATTTTTTTGATTTTCGAGCCACCCTAATATACATCAAAGAAAATCTCTTTAAGCAAGTGGAGTGTAATTTCAGTTCATCAATAATGATCTTTAATATTTGGTTAATTGATAACATATTTCTTACACTTACTGTAAAATGTTCAATCTTATCCAACTGGATTGAAGTACAGTTCATAAAAAAAATTATAGGATTAAAATAATTCCAAAGGCATAATACTACCAATCACTGGATGATTACGACAAACCATGCAATATCGTATGGTTATTACAGAATTTTAAATTTTCTGTTGCCTTAAAATTAATCTAATCCTTTCCTAATAAACTTATTGTTCTTTTCAGGTGTTTTTAATACAGGATGATTCAGATTCCACATCCCGATAATGTAAGAAGTTATAATTTAATCAGTTTTATTTAATGAATCTCGTAATTATATTTTATCGTTGTGGAACGTTGTCGTATATATAGTATCATATATTTTCGTACCATGCCTATATTTGTAAATATCCATTTTCGTTACTTATAAGAACTGTTTTTACTGTAGGAATGACTCGCTTCAATTTTAAGCGTTATATCTTCTAGTCTGTGATGACTTAATGTTATTTATATTTTACAATTTACTCAAATACATAGCTATAATGTAGCTAGGCTAAATTAATGCAAGTATATTTATGTGTATTATTTAATATCCTTGCCAATGTGAAAGCAAATTAATGACCCAAAAATGTTAAAATCTTTTATATATTCGAAATGAATTGATCATTAAAACTGTGTATCTGGTTATAAATTGAACTACTCTATTCATGTGTATTTCTTAACCCTCAATTTAATTTAAATGGACCATTAAATTCAAATATAGATCAGTGCTTTTTTGAGCCTAGGAACAAAGAGATAATACTACAGAAAGTATTTATTTCTCGACCATTAGCCAAAAATTGAACCTACTGTTCTCAGGCCATGGAATAAAAACCTAACATTATTCCTAATCGAAAACATAGCTTAGCTAACCAAATGAAGAAATGACGACACTCAATACAAAATTCTATTTTTTACTAAAAAATACTTTACTTACAGTTTTTCCATGTTAAATATTAATAATTACACATGTCATGAAAACAAATAAAAATTGATAAATGATTATCATTAACTTTTGTAAAATGTAATCTAAATCATAAAATATTTTGAGATTCGTCCATGGTTGTTTAACTACAGCAGATTGCAAAGTTGCAAACTATATTAAATATGAATACTACCAAGAGTTTTACGTTAAAATTTAGTTAGCATTAAGTTCAGTTACTTTCTATATACTAACTAGTAAAGCTAAAATATAAAGGTACCTGAATAGAACTATTCATACAGAACTTATAGTACAAAGTAAACAGAATAACGCTTGTCAATAGAAAATAATCAACCCTATTGAGTTTTTATTTTCTTAAAACTAATCCAAGGAAACAATATTCCAATTACATAAATCACATAAGAAACTAAAAAATACACTTCCAAGTTAAGTCAATGTGAAAAATAACTGCATGTAAACCATACGGATTACTCGCAATTTCAATAAATAAAGTTACTAGTTTATATTAAGATTCTGATAAAATCAGTCATATTGACACTTGAATGAATAAGTACTCTTTATATGCAAATAAGCTGAAACTATCGCGACGAGAATATTAACACAGATGGATATGATCATAATCAATAAGGTACATAATGCCATAACAGAAAGCAAGATTTTACAGCCTAGTTTATCAATTTGAAATGAACTTCTTCACGGCTAATTTTCATGGAGAAAGGACTAAAGCGGCCATATGGTACATCATAAAACAGGTCAGCCACGTACATAATTTATACAGAACGATGTCCAGCAGCAAACAACAGCAGAGTCTCCTCCATCCAAACGTTGGTCCATCTGGAAGAGAAAACAGTCGTTAATATGAGTAGAATAGAATTAAAAATTCATTTTTTCAAGTTTTAACATCCTCCATATTCCTAGGATAGATAACTTTGATTATTCTGATGATGTTTCATTTAACACCTAAATAACAAATAAATGTGCAATAATTCATCAATGAATCAGCATTTTTCTTGAATTATAAGTCTAGAACCATATATTACCAAATAAAACACACAAGATCTTCCAATACGATGTATCACACAGCATTTTATAAATAAAACAGAAAAAAATTCACAAGTTACCTAATTTAATCAAATTAGGTAACAGAAGTTGATTAACACTTTCCCCTCGTATGATGGGAATGGGACGAAGTATCAGTATAGGCAATTTATCTGGTACTTGTATACGCAAACAAGTGCCAATACTTTGCAGATAGCACTAGTATTTTTAAAATAATTTATCTATTACAATGAAAAATTGAGATTTAAATCAATGTAAAATAGATTTCATATATAGGTAAACCTAATTTTCCTAGGTATCTGTACAAATTTAGCTTTTTAGTGGCCAGGACAGTTTTGACAACAATAGTAGATATAAATTGAAATTTTCAAGTTATGACTTTATTGAAGCTGAAACAGATACTCATTATTAAGAAATGATAATATAAAATTGTTTTTATAAGAAATGAAATATGATTGAAATTCATATATAAATTTTATGATTAATAAGAAACTTTGATTCTTGGTTTACACTTTTATAGTTAATAGTCATTTATCAAGCTAAGTGCTTTAAAATCTATCACTTTTAATAACCAACGTGTAGATATTACCTATTATATAGGGTGTAAGCATCGGACTCGTTTGATTTGTTGATAAAATGAAAACTAATAAGCTCAATTTTTATTTGAAGTAATACATCTTGAAGATTTGATACATAAGATTTTACAAATAATATTCTTTAAATTATGGCTATACTTTTCTGGACAAAGAAGTGTTCATTTCATGGTTTGGATTATGCCTTAGTGAAAATGAGTTTCATATTTAAATTAGTATTCTATTTGGATAATGAACCTTTTCATCTATCATGGAAGTTGATATAGAATATTAGGATTTGAAATACAGAAAATTTCAAGATTATTGAAGAAAAACTATCAGCATTCAATATTTTTTTTCAAATCAGCTCCACTTTAGTTTGGAATCCTTACTAGTTTTGTGTGAAAGCATAAAAAGAACAAGTCTTTACAATGAGAAAAGTATATGCCTATAATTTAAATTTTTTTAAAAAAACCTTATTTGAAATATCTTCCAAGTTGTATTGTTTCTAATAGCCTTGTTTCAAAACTCTAGGCTTCATAGTTTTCATTTTATTAACAAATCATAAGTGTCAGATGTATATGGATCACCCAGTAAAATATAATTACGCATAGTATTACACAACAATAATAATAATGGTACAACTATATTTTAAGTGCATCTAGGTAACATGGTTATTCTAATTAGCTATAATATATTATGATTTGGAGAATTGGCCAACAATAATCAGCTCTCACACTTGGAAAAAGTTATGTTTATACCTCCACAAAGGAATCATTTATTTATTTGTCATCTTGTTACAAGAATAACTGGAAAATTATTCAATCAAATTGGGATGATTGGTAAATGATGTAAACTATCCAGGAGCCATTTCATTAGAATTTGAAAGCGTATGGGTAAAAGATCAAGGCCCTTTGTAACTCAAGGCAAATTATTGGATGGTCAAGATCATTTATAAACAGCGATGAAGGTATAAGACTTATGAGTGCCAGTTATCTTGTTTGTTTTTTAAAGTAACTCAGGTACAGCAAATGGTTTTGATGAAAATGTAGATTTATACTTTGAAATATTACTGACTCAAGTTTATTAAAATCTAACTTCATTTGTCTATTACATATTTATTTATCATGTAAAGGTCAATTAAAAATGTAACATGTTTTGTTGTTCTAAACAGTTTTAAATCAATTGTTACTAGGCACGCATCTGGAGCCTGTGTGAAATACAAGCAGCACATCCCTTACAGAATATTGTCATTTATCAGTGTGACGCAACAGCAATTGTATTTCACCCGGGATCCAGAGTTCAGTCTAGTAACAAATAATAGGGATGGGACTATACCAAAATTTTCACCAATGCCATGCCAATACAGATTTTCACTGATACCAACACTTTGATTATTTGATTGAGATTAATAGTTGTGGAATTATGAAAATTAAGATTACCTATCTACTAGGGATGGGACGATACCAAATTTTTTTGCCGATACTTCTCAAATAGTGCGGATACTGATAACTGCCGATACCGATGCCTTACAAAAGTGCCGATTCTTGCCACTACAGATACATTCTGTTTTTTATAGTTTATATTTGTAACTCATTGACACTTGATGAGTTACTAACTTATGAAGTATCAATTATCTTGAGTAAGTTTAATAAACTTCCAACTCACTAAACTAATAAAGTAGAATGCTGTGTCAATGTAGTTTAACATGAAGTGATTTACATATTTCACATTAATTGAAATACCTTTGTATTAGATAGATAACTTTTCTGATGTCTGTTATCATCTTGTGATACTTCGTCATAAATAGGTGCAGAAAATGGTCAACAGTAGCTAATCATTATCTTAAAGGTCCTCTCCAAGCAAATATTTTCATTGTTTTATTTAATGAGGCTAATGTTCCTTATCATTTTGCTGCAAACCGCATCAAATTTGGTAGCATATTTTTAATTTTATATGCTTTTAAAGATTTTTAAAATAAAAACTCAACAAAACCTACTTTACTTCCGACTTTCTAATTTTCAGCCTGAAGAAGAAGAATGTACACCATTTGTTTTGATTGTCAACTAGGCATTTGGTTTAATAAATCTATTTATTATTCGTTTAAAGGTTTAAATTTTGATAAACTTATTATAGAAACGTTTATATACTTTTAGAAACAATTATTATTATAAAAGAAGGCCAAAAACGCATTGTTTGTTTAAAAATCTAAATTTGAAATCAAAACAAAGAGTGTACAATCTTCTTTCTCAGCGTCAGGTTGGAGATTCGCTCAATTGTTGCTCACAGAGTATTAAAAAACTTTAAAACCAAATAATAAAATGTATACTGAACCAAGTTGTATGCGGTTTGCGGAACAATGATTGTAGACCTTAGTTGTATAATATTATGTTATAAACTCATTTTTTTTCCGGAGCCTGGAGAGGACCTTTAAATTTATAGTCAGACTCGAAAACCTATTGATGGATTCTGTATATACTTTAAATTTCTTATTAATTATTTCATGCATGTCATAATAAATAAATGGAATTTACAATTAGAGCTCAAGTAGGTAGTTGGTCAATTATTAGATTGATACTTAACAATGAATATTTTTGATAGAAAATTTAACTTGAAAAAATTTAATTAATAATCAAAGTATCGGCCCATACTTTTCAATATCTGCCGATACAGATAGTCAGATACCATTGTCAATACTCCCTAAAAATGATGATACAGATACCTTGTCCCATCCCTACTATCTACCTATATGAAATTATTTTTACATTAATTTAAAATATAATTTTTCCATGTAAATATATAAATAATAGATACCAATTGGTGTAATTAGTGCACCAATTTAACGTATAGTTAGACATGACAGAGTCCAAGTCCAATGAATTAAAATCTGTCCAAATTTTTGTATAGTTTGACATCACCGCATCTTATATCCAATGAATCAAAATCTGTGATAAAATTTTTGTATAGTTTGACATGACTGTGTCCAAGGTAATTAAGTATGTACTTACTAACTAGAGTTATTTTACGCACTTCAATTGCAAATGGAAAGAAATGTAGAGTTATATATTATACTACAATGCTAAAGAGAGTTTATGATAATTTGATCATTTTGGAGAGACAAATGGAGAGTTTCTGTTTGTGAGCCATACTGTTTAACTTGTATTTGGTGAACAAAATTCCACTGATATTTTGAAAAAGCTGAAGCTGAAAAAATCCATCATAAATTTCCACTAATTTGGCTGATCCACCAACATTTTACCCATTATTCCACCGAAAATTGAAGGTAACATAGGAATAAATATTCAACCAACATATCTGTGGAATCTTTTCCCTTTGGAAAAATATTCTAGCAAAGTCAGAGAATTTTTTGGTTACCATTAATTTTCAGTGGAAAAATTTGGAAAAGTTGGTAGATTAGCCAAATGACAAATGGTTGCTGTTAGTATTTTTTTTTCAAATCTTCTTAAAAAGTCAGTGGGTTTTTGTGCACCGAAGACAAGACTGGTTTGGTGTGGCGTATAGCTGATCAAATCTATTTTGCCACCAGACTGCAGAATATGGAACATTTTTCCAAGACTCTCTGCGGCAAATCCGAGCCCAATTTAAGAAATTTTATATATCTGTAGGAGATCTTGAATCAATTTCTATGTAACTATTAATTTAGCGGTGGGAGGTTGTGAATTATTTCCTATGTAACAAATAATTTAGCTACAGGTTGCAGGATGTTCTGTCACAGTTCTGAATCTGTAACCGAGAGTCAGAGAATAACTGTCTCTGAAAATTAAAGACTCTGCAGGAGGAAAGACGCATTATGCAGAGTCGGATTTAGCATTTTGGCATGGCGTGTTTGCATATTTAACTGAACTAGGTACCTAGCCTAATTGAGAGGTGAAATAAGTTTTTTTGTGAGACAAAATAAGTTGATAAACACTAAGTGTTAACTTAAATCACTAATAAAAAAGCTATAAGGGATGCACATGCATCAGACACGAAACATAACTTGGAAAAGGATGTTATGAACTGTAATTCTTCACTAAGAATCCAAAACAAGTTAGCCATTAGGCCAGATTGCATTCTATGTAAATTCTTATCGAAACTCGCGGTCTTCTAAAACATTTATATGGAGTTTCAAAACTTTGTGGCTCATCAAACGTGATTTTTCACTTGATCAAATATTCCTGGTCTGTTAATAAGTTAATTATGAGTAACTTAATCTAGGTAGTATTGCTCCTTCCACCACGGCTCTCTTTTTCCCACTGGTTGCAGTTTTAATCCCACGGCTCGCAGTTTTTATCCCACGGCTCGCAGTTTTTATCAGACGGCTCAGATATGATATTCCCACGGCTCTTCAAATAACCTGCAGGTGAAATGGTGGCTCTTAGACAACAACCAACTACTGCAATCTGGCCGTTAGGTACATGTGGGCCGTGGCGACCTAGAACCATTTTTTCTCATCAACCTGGCGACTTTCTTTTCACAAAATGAAACATGGACCAACTGATAATTCAGAACTTATCATGTGACCCTGTCTTAGTTTTACCATTATTGAAATCATGTAATTAGGTACCTAAGCCAATTTACCTAATCATCTTTCACTTAGGTAAGCCAGTCTGCAAAAGGTGCATGAAGTTGTAAAGTTTATCCGGCAACTATTGAGGCATTGAAATTAGTCTCCTGAATTATCCGGCAATAATTTCCTAAATAATTCCTATGTTTACATGTAATTAGTGGAGAGATTTCGATATTTTTGGAGAGAAATTCAAAAATCTTTGGATACAATTGCCCCAAAAATTAAATATCTGGTGACTAATTGTGCATGCTTTGCAGACAGGTAGGCCAGTCTGTATTTGGTGCACAAAATTCCACTGACTTTTCGAAAAAAGCTTGAGAAAATCCACCATAAATTTCTAGTAATTTGGCTGATCCACCAACATTTTGCCCATTTTTCTGCCAAAATTAATGGTAACATAGGAATAAATAGCTAAATATACACCAACTTCGTCAGAATATTATTTTCATTGAAAAAAAATCCATCAACAAGTCGGTGGAATTTACTATGAAATACAGTCTGGCTGGTAGGTAAGGTAAGTAAGCAATAAAGCATGTCCAAACTCACCATTTTGATGGTGAGTTTGTGAGTTAATTTGAGCTCTTCAATTGCAAATGGTGAGAAATATCTAATTTTCTCCTATGCTACAAAGCCAGACTGTATTTCATGGTAAATTCCACCAACATGTCGGTGGAATTTTTCTCCATTGAAAATAATATTCTGGCAAAGTCGGTGGATTTATAGCTATTTATTCCTATGCTACCATTAATTTTCAGTGGAAAAATGAGTAAAATGTTGGTGGATCAGCAAAATTACTGGAAATTTATATTTTATGGTGGTTTTTCTCTGCTTTTTCAAAAAGTCAGTGGAATTTTGAGAACCAAATACAGACTGGCTACAAAGTTATTTTGGAGAGAATTTATGATAATTAGGTAGATCATTTCGGAAAGAAATTTGGTTATTATTGGAGAGAGTTCAGCCATGTTACAGAGTATGTCAGTCAGTTAAAGCCAATTAATTATCTTAGATTACAAAAAGTCAAAACTCAGATACATCTAATCCAGACGGACCAGAGTCCCAGACTGTATTTCATGGTAAATTCCACCAACATGACAGAAATGTCGGTGGAATTTTTTCCTCTTTGAATATAATATTCTAGCAAAGTCGGTGGAGTTTTTGCTATTTATTCCTATATTTACCATTAATTTTTGGTGGATAAATTGGGAAAATGTTGGTTGATCAGCCAAATTATTGGAAATTTATGGTGGATTTTTTCAGCTTTTTGAAAAAGTCAGTGGGATTTTGTGCACCAAATACAGATGGGTGTCTAATTGGCCTACAATTTTGAATTAATTCCTATATTCCCATTTTAATTTTGGCTTGAAATCTTCAAAAGAAGAGCTACCTACCTTAGGCTACCTAAATTGGCTTATAGCTCAGAATTTTTGTGAAATTTTGGCTCAAAAATTGGCTTACAATTTTCCAGCCTCTGAAACATAGGAGAGCTGGAGCCTGAAGAGACAAATGGAGAGTTTATGAGCCATACTTTTTTACTTGGGAGTACCTACTGTGAAACATGGGCATGGCAGCATGCTAAATGCCAGAGTGGAATAATAACTCATTTCAGATTGAATGGTAACTCTGTTAGGAATTTAGTATGAACAAAAAGTACTCATTTTAACCCTACAAAATGCAGAAATCAGTAAATTATTTTATAAATTTCAACTCCGCAGTGAAAACTAATCAAAAATAAGTCATTTATGCTTCACAATTGAGCTTGTTGTGATGATAAACATTACTAATGGGAATGCATGAAGTTAGGAGTAACTCTGTTAGAATTTATGTTTTCCAGTCTGGGCTAAATGTATTAACTATTAGATTGAGCCACCAGTCTGCAGAATATGAGACATTTGTAACATTTACTGTGCGAACAATCCTTAATTTCTTCCTATATTTACATGCATTTTACTGAGAACAGAAGCAAAAATAGAGAACTTCTTGGAGAACACTTTACCAGTTCCTGCAGTCAGGGGTTAAGGTACCTAGGTACCTAGATAGGAAATAGGTATTACCTTTTCAGCTGGTACACTTCAAGTAGGTACAAGAGTCTTAAGCCTCAGCATCATCTTCCTCTTCTGCGCCTTCACTTTCATCCTCATCATCTTCATCATCATAAGCCCCCTCTTCTTCTCCTCCTGGAGCAGAATGTCCATTACTTGCTTTTAATTTCTTAGGTGGGGGCGGTAATCCTCCCGTAGCTCTGTAGACTTTCATAGCGCTGTCGTAACGAGCTCTGTCTTCCTCTGCACTCTTTTCATAAGGAGCCTTCACTTCATCACTCAATTCATTCCATTTTCTGCCCAGTTCTTTGGCGGTCTCTCCTACTGTGAAATCAGGGTTCTTCTCTCGGATATTTGGACGTTCATCTTTGGCAAAGTAAAAGAATGCTGATAGGGCTCTTTTGGGTTTGTTAGGGTCCTTCTCTTTCTTGGATCTGCGGCGCCTTCTTCTACCCGAACCGGGTGGTGGAATATAATCCTTCATTTGTTCATTGTATCGTGATCGATCGGAAAGAGCCATTTCATTGAACTTCTCCTTCTCTTTATCTGACATGGTCTTCCATCTCTGGGAGCATTGTGAAGCTAATTCTCCAAACTGAACATTTTCATCAGGATGCATCTTTTTGTGTTCTTCCCTGCATGTTTTGACGAAACAAGCATAGGCACTCATAGGGTTTTTAACTTTGGGCCCGTAAGAGGCTACTGACCCCCTCGGTCTTCCACGAGGCATTTTCAATTATTTTATATTTAAACCAAAAGTATTGAAAGAGATGTGGAGCAGCACGGCCTCTAGCACTCACTTCTACACAGGACACTGACGCTCTGAATGGCTGAGTGAACGAGAGGCTGCGCATTCACAGCCGCTCAAACCCCGATTTAACGCACCGGTATGAGTACAGCCAAAAATAACCACTCAAATAGCATGCGTTAACATGGGCGACGCTTTAGCGAGGTTCACTTGGCTGAAATCTACGATGGCGGGAAAATGCAGGTCTGTGATTGGTCAGTCGGTGTTACTAAATTCGTATACGTCTATGTCAAATATTTTAATAACAACATCAAATTCCATACAAAGTAATGTATTCTGATATATTCAATTATTATGCTGCTTAATGTAAGCTCTAGTACTTATTTTATAAATTTAGTGAATTTGAGATCCAAAAATATTGATTATTTCAAATATTATCGTTCAGCATGACGTAACTTTTCACGAAAATATAAGGAAACCTACTCAGTGTGAAATATTTTCTAAATATCACTAGATCGTTATTGAGGTTTAAAGAGTAATATTATTATAAATACGTAGTTTAGAATATTCTTGTTAAAAAGCGTGTTGAATAAATCTGTTTTAGTTTGTTACTATCCTCCATTTTAATTAGGTTCTAAAGTATCCAATTCTGTATGAAGCTGATAAACTATTTGGCACGACTAATAATAATAGGTAGGTAGTCTATTAATATTTACGTAGAACAAAAAGGTAGCCTTTTATTAGTTAAATGCTTTGCATAGATATCGATCAAGTGAGATTAAATTATACTAAATGCCTTTAAGTATTTATTAGTTACCAATGACCTCAAATTAGTGAATGAATTTTATTTATTAAATTATTGTCAAGAGCTCAGAGATGATAAGTGAACATTAGATTTGATTGAGACTTCTAAAGTTTCAGATTTTAGAAGTCTCAGACGAATTAGTATACGGTTTCACATCTTCTATCATATAAAAAAATATAATTATTATTGGACTGGTTGTTATAATAATTGTACATTTTTCTTATTTGACCGAAGATGTGGAGCCGTCCGATAATTCATAACTTACGGTCTTACTAGCCTAGGTACTAAATATATTTATTGTTCATATGTTGTTATCCTATTACCTAAATAGATTCATTTTTTATAACTGCCTAATTATCTACTTATTTATCACTACTTTTGAGTAATATATAATAAGATTCATTACTTTCAATAATGGATAAGATAGGAATTCAAATTAGGTGAATAAAAGGATAGGATATCAAAATTATTTATTATATCGATAAATTTGTACAATATTTTAATTAACCATCAAGTTAAGTTTACAAATTTAAATTCAGTAACTTTTGAACAATTTTCAAATAATCACAACCTGTTGAAATTGATTGACTGTAGAGAAATGTAAAATGGAGTTGTGATTCACTATATACTTTTAACCCTCTCACTCCGCAGTGTATTTCATAATGAGAATGCATTATGAAAGTTACATAATTTATGAGTATAATGGTACATATGGGTGTCATCCGGAGTGAGAACGTTAAAGTAAAAATTAGATAGGATATGTTATACCTACTAAACAGAAATTAAAAGGAGTGATAACATTTTTGTTTACATTTAAAATCAAAACAATGCTATTAATAGATTGATTTAGTCTTCAGTAGAGTAAATTTCAATTAAAGAATATGCAGTCACTTGAAAGTAAAGGTGAAAATTGAGCTCAATTCATTTATTAAATTATTGAATTGAATTTATAAGGAGAAATAATTATTGGACGAAATTAACATTTACTAGAAGCGATATTTAAAATATAATTAATATAAAGAATTAAGAGTTATTGCACTTTAATGATTATTTAAAATGAAGACCTTTCAAAGAGGATTTTTTTCTTTTATTAATTATGAAATTTAGAATTAAATTGAATGCAAAGTAGGTCTAAAAAGTTATTAGATTGAAATAATATGAAATTACTACAATTTTTCATCATAACATACAATTAGAATTGAAAAATGTATGAGTGCAATAGAATTAATATTGCCTAGTATTACTTTTCAAACCAAAATAGAATTAATATACACTAAGAAATGAGTCTTGAACACAGGAGTTAGTTAATTCAACATACTAGGACAAAATAAGTAACAAAGATTACCATCATTTTTTCACTATATAGAAATAACCCTAAAATTTTATAATTATTAATTCTTGTCAAATACTAGCTTAGTTGAACAAAAAAAATCAGATAAAACTATAAATGGCAATATAACATCAAAAGTTATATAACTAGCTACTGCAACAAAATGTTCACACACAAGGATAAAGCTAGGAAAAAAGGACATTTTTTTACTTCATATGAAATCATTATTGCAATCCTTGGCATCTATTGCTTTTCCATATGAATAAGTAGATTGTATCTCATTTTTTTTCAAATTACCTATAGCTAGCTAAATTGTTAAGCAAAGACCTATGATAAACTTCACATAAATACCAAATATTGATGCTAATATATAAACACTATATTCACTATATATTGCAAGTAATTCTTCCAACTTGAAAACCTTAAATTCAATAAAAAACCTTAGTCTAGTTATTCTATTTTTAATGCACTATGTACGTAATGCCCATAGAAATAGTTCCTGGATGTCCTTTTCAACATCTTAACCACAAGAGGTCAAGTAGAGTAACAATTATTTACACCAATAGTTGCAAGAGGTCACCTGCAAGATTTACTACCAAAAACCTTTCAATATTTTAGTTGTAAAAGAGAATAAAATTCTTTGAGAGAACTAGTAGAGCATAAATTCTTTGCAAATAAATTAATTCAAAGTAAATCAGGAACTTAAATACAATGGATGAGAGAGCATGAAGAAACTACATGAGTATCAAATTAACAGTTAATGTATGCAGGAAAGCTACTCGTCATTGATAAATAGCACTAATGAAGAGGGGAAATTAAAAATGAGAATATTGTCTTGTTGAAGAGAGTTAAGTCAAAAATAGACAACAAAATGAAGAAAAGTTCATTGACTATTAAGAAGTAGGTACCTCTAAGTATAATATTGGCATTTAACAAAATTCATGTCAGATTGCTATATCAAACAAAGTATTAGAGATAAATTATGTAAGAGAGTGGATTTGTAGATACATCAGTTGGCAACAAGCTATACAATGATAGTGCTCATGAATGCAGATAAGCTACTCCCTAGGTAGATACAACATGGGGGGAAAATGACACAGCCATCATTGTATTGCACTCATGGATGGAAGAGGAAAATGAAGAGTTGACAGTACATAATGGCTAACTTCAGACAAAATCTCAAATTATATTTATCCTCAAAAAATATTTGAGGTAAATTATTGAAAAAATTCAGCTTAAAACAAAACATCAAAAAATTAGGTTGGCATGGACTGGGTTAAAACTAAGCAATTCACAAAATAAAAGTAAAAGCCTAAATTAGAGCTATAATAATTTAGTAACAATCAGAGTAAAATTACCCAAAAGCCCTATTTACAAAATAGAATCTGATATTATGCTCTCAAACTCATTGATTTGTATTTTGTAAATTTTTATATTCGTATTTACATCAATATTACACTAAGATGCAAGACCAATTGCAAGGATGTTGAAATTTTAGACCTTAATGATCTTCAGATTGATTGATGACAGTGCCCGAGTGAGTGATCAATTATTGGACAGTTCCACATTTTTGATATCAGAAAAAAAATCATTAGACATTTTGACTTGCTCTTTTGAAAGGTATCCATATTATCTACCTACAGGTATCATGGATAGCTATAAAAAAGAAGTTAAAATGTGTGTATTTTTCTTCTTCGATCGAATATGCGAACTACCCGATAATATGGAACTTACTCTATCTCTTGAAATATTCTTCAATATTTACATAACAGTGTTACATAAAAGTATAATTGTTCATCAATAAAATTTTATTTCAAATTTCAGTACAACATTAAGAAAATTAGTCAATTAAACTTTCAGATTACTAATAAGTAGTTTGAAAGTCTAATGATGTTAAAATTAAAAAACTTATAGTAGCTAATTGCTAAGAATTAGAGAGAAATTTGAAGAAAAAAATAATACCTAACTTACATAAATTGATGAAACTATTTGAATATTTTTTTAATTAAATATCATCATTTGTGATAATTATAACATTAAAGGAGAACTCTAGGTTTCAATGAATTAAATGGATTTAAGTTACAAGAAATAATTCATAAAATTATTTCCTTAGTCAATAGTATAAGTTGCAGGATACATGAATTCAGAAAATTGATTGATTTGAAATGCAAATGCACATACTGATTAGTATTCACAATTATTATCTTTAATATTCACCTACCTAGCTATAGCATAAGTATGATTCGGTAATGCTACCATTTTTTAAGTAGATATTCATTAAATAATGTCAGTCAGATGAAACTGCAAGTTCAATATGAAAGCAAAAAATCATAGCACCAATAAACAGTAAGCATCAAAAATTCAAAATAGATAGCAAATTGGGATTTTTATATTTCAAATAAAACTTAAACCCAGTCTAGGATACCTAATAAAATAAGTCATAAAACAGTCCTAGGTACAGGTTTATCAGATTTAATGCCACTCTAGATAGAATTGTGTTTGAAGTAGCTATATTTCATTTACATTGGCATATGAGGCATCTGCATTTGAGGATGACTCTGAGATATCTGATGGTGCTGTGAGATCTGCTGCTGCACTCCCATTGCATGCTGTGCAGCCTGTGCTGCTGCCATTTGATGTTGTAACATGGGATTCAAATGAGATGGCAGAGAAGAACTGTGACCCTCCTCCTCATCAAAGTCGTCATCATCCTGTTCATCTAAGAAACTCTCCTCACCATGTCCATTGCTGCTAGACATCATTTGAGGTGGAAGTGGAAGAGCCTGCTTTGGTGGTCCGTGGTATTCAGTCAAACGATAGACCTTCATTTCAGCGTCATAGCGAGCTTTGTCTTCCTCAGAGAGCTTTTCATAAGGAGCTTTTGTGACTTCATTCATCTCACTCCACCTTCTGCCCAGTTCTTTGGCAGTCTCCCCAACTGTCCACTCTGGTTTTACTTCTCGGATGCCAGGGCGCACGTCTTTGGCAAAGTAGAAGAATGCAGATAGAGCACGTTTGGGTTTGTTGGGATCCTTCTCTCTCTTTTGTCTGCGTCGGCGCCTTCTTCCTCCACTAGTCATGCCACCCATGGCCATGTGAGGAATGAAATCTCTCATTTGGTATTCGAACCTCTCCTTGTCTTCCAACGCCATTTCATTAAAACGTTCTTTCTCTTTATCAGTCATGGTCTTCCACCTCTGTGAACACTGTGCTGAAAATTCGCCAAACTTAACATCTTCTTCAGGATGAAGCTTTTGGTGCTCCTCTCTGCAGGTTTTAACAAAACAAGCATAAGCTGTCATAGCCCCCTTGATTTTCCCAGCACCTGAGCCTCTTGGACGTCCTCGCGGCATGATGCAAGTATTAAATTTCGTCAACAAAATCACAGCAACAATCTACTAGAACAAAGTCTGTAAACAACTGAATGCGACACACTCTGCTGTTGCAAGCGTCAGTTTGTTATGGCTCGGTGTTGCCATATCAATAAAAAATGCTTATGAATGGAAAAACAATTAACACCCATTCTATTAAAAGAAATTAGTAGCAAATGTAAAGAATGGATTGTAAATATAATCTAATTTAAGGTAGTTTGTACTTAATGGTGAGAATAGCGGTTTATAACATTGGATATAGAAAAAATATAAATTTAATAAGAGTACTTCGCAGTATGGCAACACCTGAACTTAATTAGAAAAACGTTTCTCGCATGTAAATTGTCTCCCAATTGCTGCTAAGTAATAAATAAGAAACCTGTATAATATAATATAAATAGGTATGGATAAGGTATTATTAAGCAGTAACTGATTTCAAAATTTACGATCTAATTACCGTTAGAAAAACAAGAGAAAAAAGCCCTTTTCCCTAGTTATAACACTCATAAGAGTTGCAATAAAGAACGTAGACCCTTAGAAAAACAATAATTATGCTAAAGATGTAGAAGGAAGAACGGAAAATCGAGGAATGAACGGATTAGAAATCTGGGTTGCTATAAGAGATGCAGAGATGGCAGAAAGGTGGCATTTGTAGATGGAAATAATTGGATATCTAAGTATATGAAACTTTATATCTCGTGCAGTGTATAATTGAGCACGGGTTATAACTGGATTTTCTGAGCATACCACTCTTTATGATGCAGAATGAAATCGGCGAATCGAAATGAATATGAAAAATTTTCAAAATTATATGCAGTTTTATTCTTGTACCATAACTCAAATATATTAACAGTGGAGCACAGATTTATTAACTTTGTGTAGATTTAGAGCCTGATTCGGAACCAAAGGGGTTATTGCTTACGTCGAAAGGAAATTAAATACAAGGGATTGGATGATGCCGTCAGAAAGGAAAGTTTAGATCTATGAAAATAGTCAGCTACCGCCGTCGGTGACAATTACCTATCTTGCATGTAGAAAAATTAGTCCGTGAATGCAGTCACTTATCAAGGAATGTGACTAAAATAGACACAAGGCTGGTGGCTGCTCTCACGGATTGAAGAGGAAAATGAAGCCTAAATAACGCAAAAAAAGACCTCGTGGTTGAGAAGCATAACCTGAGCGCTAAACCACGAGTAGCGTTAAAAAATGTTAACCATTGTGAAAAAAGACGATAATCCAAATTACAGCAGAGCGGGACCCCAAGAGACGCCACCCATTTTCTATTCACTACAGACAGCTTCAGGATAGAGCCTCTGGAACCAAGAAACAAATTTCTAAAATTGGTGGCAAAATGAGAGATGGCGAAAAAGAAAATTCAATCAAAAATATTCTTCATTAGTTTTGTCAGCTAATTGCACGCAGAGTAATATGCTGGGTAAACTTGGCTAGTTTCATATCAGTCACAGGACTAAAAATGGATACTGTTCTACTGTACAAGGAAAGTGAAAAACAAATACCGAATAATTTATTCACGACGGTTTTCACGAGGTTGCAGGAATATATTTGTAAAAACATTAAGAGATCATAGTCAATATTAAAGGTCCAGTCAATATAATATTGCAGTCGCATGATTGCATCTCAATTAAGTAACTAGAATTCAATTTCTTAAATATTAAAGTACACCAGAAATACGACTACCTCTAATGGATAATAAGGGTTTTTGTGTGTTTTTAATGATGGCTGTCATGAAATACGACACCTTCAAAATATGAAAATTATATACGACTCCTCAATCTTAAAGTGTGATAATTTGGTGATTGAAAAGAGATGGCTGTCACGAAACACGACTCCTCATGTTATACGTAACGTAAGACCAACCTAACCTACCTTCAATTGATAAGCAAAAAGCTTTTCTATGTTTATACCATTCAATTCAAGTACAACTTATTAAACCTTGTAATACAATGAAATGTCCTTTGTTAAACTTTAAAATAATATTCTTCATCAAATGTTTGAAGCAATCACATAAATAAGTTGGTATAGTTTGTCGTAACTATGATACAAAAATTGCTATTATATTTATTCTAATTATTATTGAATTCAAATGATTTCATTACTAATAATTGAATGTTAATTAAGAGGAGTCGGATTGTTTTAATATAGTCTCTATACACCTGTCATGAAAAGAGACTCCCCTGAATTTCTCCCCGTAGGAATACTGAAGAGATACGATTTAATTACCATGAGAGGAATCGGATCGAATTTTTGTATTTCAAAGGAGTCGTATTTCGCAACTGGGCCGAAATAGGAATGGCTGATCCTAATTTGGCTATTCACACGAGTTCGGTTCAATCCCAATATACCTACTATTTAAATGTTTGAAATAAACGAACTTCTTCGAGAATTGATACTTCATTATCGATTTAACCTAAAATATAGGAAAAATTGTTTATCCTTATATGCCATGAATTAATTTGCGCGTGAAAAAAATGAATACCTAATGTACTTGTAATATACAGGCAAACTAAGCATATTTAAGGTCCTCTCCACTCTAAATTAAAAAAATCTGGATTTGCTTTAAATTTGAAGAGCTAAGATTATATACATATAACAGTTTACAGAAAAGAAATCGACCAAGTATTTTGTTCATAATTAATTATATAAAAAATATCACATTCTTTCTAAGATTCAATAGAAGAACAAGGCTGCATTCCAACTTATCACGTATTATCGTAAATTTATAGGCAATTAGGTATATAGGTTCACTTTTAGGTACCTAATGTTGTTTTCAGGGTCATGGTATTTAGATACCGGTATAGGTAGCCATTAATAATATGCCAAAAAACTTTGTTTTAGTTTGGAATTTTTCAAGATTCCATGGATACTTTTTTTGAAATTCAGAGTGTAGGAAGAGGAAAGAACGGAAAAAATCTTAAATTACATATTATAATAAAACTATAGAACCAAATTTGAAATGGTTTGCGTTGACAGTTTTATAATCAGTAACCTTAGTTCTAATAAATAGAGAAATTAAAAAATATAGTGAAGAAGACTTTAAAGAATAATAAATAAAATGTTGTTTATTAAAAAAATAATCATACTTACTTACTTAATGGAAGTGTACACATTGGAAAACAATTATATTATCTAGCAAAATACATCATTTGAGAGGTGACTGACACCATAGTAAATAAATAGTAAAGTATGCCAAGTACAAATTGGAACATCCGAAAATACTACATGGACGTGACATCAATTGAAGCGAGTGACGTCACACAAGTAATTTCCAATAAAAATTGGGCAATTATTCAGTTAAATGTGCATTTTCATGGAAATTAACTTAAATAATTTTATTTTTATCACGTTTTACACTCTACTCACATATAATATTCAACTTAATTGCCTTCAAAATCTCCAGTAGAGTAAAGGTGCCTGAAGAATCTAAGATACATTTGCATTTATCTGATTAAATAAGAATTGTTATTGAAAATGTCATTCGTCAAATTGTGCTTAAAATAACATTTTACTATAAGTAATCAGGTTTATATGTTAGATAATAGTCATACAAGTGCTTCATTGTAAGTACAATAGGTTACTAGGTACCACCTAACATTTTACAAGTTAGTATATAAGCCAACTTATAAGTGCCAGCCAGGTATTAAATATATAAAAGTAATCTAGGTACTGGAAGCTAACCAAACATATTGTTTATTGACATATTCTATCTATTTACTTGCTGCACCTATATAAATCTCATTTTGGCATCATTTCGTCTGATTTTGTGTGACGTCAATTGTTCACATCGTTTCTAAAGACCGGAATCAAGTTCACCGTCAATGAATTTGAAACTTAGTATACTTTTCTATTTATTTACTACTGATACGTCCTTCTAGGGTTTACTTGGTTACCTCTTATAATAATTAGATTTAAAGGTAAATTCCATACCTTTCTTATAGTTGTTTCTTATTATTTCCCTCGTGAAATCCAGAAACGTATCAACAATTATTGTTGTGTGCTCCTGAAGATTTTTACAATCAATATACAATACCTCGATCAACTTCCAAGTAGCTAACTTCCAAGTCTAAAAAATGTACGCCGTTTATAGTGTATGTCAAAATAGGTAGGTATAATAGATTAAATATTTGGGTAAAGGTGGAAAACTGAACATTTATTACAAAAACTTTTAATTAACTTCTGGTTCAATATACAATGTTAGTTTATAAAATTCTAATCGGAAATAAAAAAAAGGGTACGATCTTTTTCTTCATCGTTAGAATAGTGTTTAGTACTTTTTCTGCACAAAGGGGAGTATCAAAAAATTTCAAAAGCATATAGGAATTTTCTGACTAAAGATCGTAGACCGTAAGTTCAGTTCTACAATATTATGTAATAAATATTTTTTTCCACAGTGATTGGAAGGACCTTTAATTTATTATTCGAAAAAATTAGTTGTATTTTCTTCAAACTAATGATAGTTTGTGAAAGACAGCATTATTGCGATCTGTTGTTAAATCGAAAATGCATGTCAAAATTGAGGATCTCTTTTACTTAAAACATTGTACAATCTGATCTACTTTACAGGACGCTTATTCGTTGTGGACTGAACCTTTATTAATTATTTTAAAGTATGCAATAATACATTATAAATGTTCCTGATTTAAGTTATACACTTTAAAGAGAAGTTTTTTTTTGACTGGAGTGAACCTTGTACATAGAAGGTTATTTCACCAATTTCTCCAGACTATCAATCATTAAAGAGAGCGAGAGAGATCTAAATGAATTCTCTTTCAACTTACTTAATATAGGTTCAAATTGGGTAAGTTTTAAGTTGGTTTTTAATTTAGTGAGTAGAAGAAGACAAGAGAACAACCTAATAAAGAGATGGTGACTGGTGACTAGTAGCGGGTTTGGACTTGAGAAAACTTGATAAGAGAGACTAAGAGCCTCTTGTAGCAGCAAAGAAGAGAACTTCTCACCACCTACAGTCACTAGGTCATCACCAGCAGTGCCTAGCTCACCACACCTTCCTAGCATAGTTTTCACTTCTCTACAAGTTAGGTTCACACTATCCAATGTCACGACATCAGCCACTAGGAGACACAGTGCACTGCGGTTCATCAGTACACTCGCTTCACTGTTGTCAAAGGCTCTGTCTGAATCCTGAAATAGATAACAATTAAGAAAAGAATACCATTAAATCATAGCACCAATAAAAGGGTGAAAAATTTAATATAGCTATTCATAAATAACCATAACAATACTTAATGGGCAATTTTTTACTCCTCGATAGAATTTTGTATCAACATATTTGGATATATAAATTATGGAATAATATTGAAATCTGAATTATTTGATTTTTAAAAACCTATCAAATCATATATTTATGCCCTCTAGCGATGAAAACATCACACTCAGATAGCACGTTTTTCACATTTGTTTTCATAATATCGTCACTAAATCTAAGTCACCGTCACCTAGTGGTACAGCCAGAGGTAAGATTTTTATTTCTATAAACTACAATTTCTCTGTAGTTCCATTATATCAAGAAGAATAATGTATCCAAATTTTATATGTCTATTAGTTAATAATATGAAATGAAGGTTGAAAAAAAAAATTCCAAAGGAATTGGAGAGATTAATTGTAGAATATTGTTTTACCTGAGACAATCCAAATGCCTCTTCTTCATTACACAGCACTAACTTCAGCAGGAAGGTTGTTGACGCCTCAGGACTAAGGGTAGCTGTCAATTGCAAGGTAAATATATTTATTTATATATAAATAGTAACCAACGACAAAAGCAAGAGAAGTTACTAATCAATTAGTAACTAAAAGCACAATACAAAATAATAAACACAGGCAATGCCAAATTCACTCACCCCCGAAACGAACCAATGCACCGAGTAGCTGCCTACTCCTAAGAGTGTGCAAATGACTGTAGTCTTGACTTTGCACAACACTGTGACAATGCACACTCTGCACTGTCTGCAGAGCAGCCTGTCCTAGGGTATCCTCTCTACTAGCGAGGGAGGTGAAAACAGTCCACACTTGAGAGGCATTAGAGCGTACACTGTACTCATCATCCTGCACTTGAATGCAAAGACTGTGTAACAAGAGGGGGAGACACGGATCTGAAAAGAGAGGATATTACTTTGTAGCTAGGTTACCAATTGATTATAATAGTTTGCAACTAGGTTACCAATTAATGATATTAGTTTGTAACTAGGTTACCAATTGATGATATTAGTTTGTAGCTAGGTTACCAATTAATGATATTAGTTTGTAGCTAGGTTACCAATTAATGATATTAGTTTGTAACTAGGTTACCAATTAATGATATTAGTTTGTAACTTGGTTACCAATTAATGATATTAGTTTGTAGCTAGGTTACCAATTAATGATATTAGTTTGTAACTTGGTTACCAATTAATGATATTAGTTTGTAACTAAGTTACCAATTAACTATATTAGTTTGTAGCTAGGTTACCAATTGATGATATTAGTTTGTAGCTAGGTTACCAATTAATGATATTAGTTTGTAACTAGGTTACCAATTAATTATATTAGTTTGTAGCTAGGTTACCAATTAATGATATTAGTTTGTAGATAGGTTACCAATTAATGATATCCGTTTCTAACTAGGTTACCAATTACTCAGTTGTATCTCGAATTTATAATCCATTATTCACAACTCCAGAAGAATATTCAACTTCAAGTATGACCTCCAGACAGATTGGTTGGTAACAAACTAACAATTGGTAACAGGAACCATCAAAAATTGAAATTGAAAAACTAACATTTAAATACTTCAAACTTTCCATCTAAAGAACAGACTGTGCCTTAAAATAAACTCTCGTCTTAAATGTCTCACTCTGTTCAATGTTTGAGCTCTGTTGGCAAAGTAAAATGTCTCTGAGTAAGCTGGAGGAGGCGACAGAGGCTGCTACCCTAACTTTCAGGTGTTTGTCAGCATTGCTGTGACACACTAGCTTGTGGCAGAACCTTTCCCGCAGAGAATGATGCTGAAAAAAAGAGTTCTATCAATAGAATAGGTCAAAGATAATAACGTGGCTAATAACTCGTTCCATTTCACATTAGCTACAGATTATTTCAGTTCAGTAAAACATCGTTTAAATTTACACTATTTAATAAATTTATAGGATCACTAGATCAGATAAGCACAATTTAATACCTTCACTCCCAAACGAAGTAATGCTTGCATAAGAAGAGTGATCAGATGACCGAGTTCATCCGGATTTGTCTCCGCTTC
The DNA here is from genome assembly GCA_947561585.1 of Caprella mutica. Classification (NCBI taxonomy): domain Eukaryota; kingdom Metazoa; phylum Arthropoda; class Malacostraca; order Amphipoda; family Caprellidae; genus Caprella; species Caprella mutica. The sequence continues at coordinate 102,729 of CANNZV010001234.1, read as the reverse complement.
ACTATCGCTGTTTTCTTCAAGAATATCTCTGCAAAGACTCAAAAGATGAGTCTCCTCTTGTTCACTTAGGGTCTCGAGTCTTTGCAGCTGTTTCAACAAGCCACGGTACACAGTTGAGCGAATGCCAGATGAATCAGCTGCGTGCGCCTCTTTGAGAAAAGTATAGAGCACGCCAATAGGAACAGGAGTCGAGTCAATGATGGCAGAGAGCAAAGTGATCCTAGTGGCCTGAGATAAGAAGTGAAAGACGCTACTGGAAGAGGTAATATCATCCACAGAGAGAAGAGTTCGTTTGTCGCTCAGAGTGTAGCGTGTGAACATACTGATGTACTTCTCAAAGCCCGGATGATGCTTGAACTCAGAATAATTTTCTAAGAGGTAGTGCATCTCTTTTTCTAACTCAGAAGAATTTAATGTACTCTTATAGCTTGGGTTGATATCCAGCATACAGAAATTGAGTTCAAAACACACATTTTTGATAACAAAGCAAGTTGATTTAAGTGCTATTTGGAGAGCATGGGTAATTTCATGAAGAATATTTTCTTCTTCGCTCACTGCCTTGAGGTTATGAAATTTGGTGAGTAATTGTACAAGGGACAAAAGGGCTCCATGAACTGCATTGGCACTCTCAGATCTCACCATCTCACACAGTTGTGACACAATAGCGCCAAGACCATCAGAAGATACCAGAGATGGTAAGGCTTTCGCAGATAATTCTCGCAACTGATAGATTGGTGAGCGAGAACATACAAGAACTGGTGACACGAAGCTCGACAGAGAGACTGATGTTGTGGTGCTACTCAAAGGGGAGGGGTTAAGACGAGCTAATAACAGCAGAATGGGGTAGATCGAGGGGGCGAGGTAGCCTTTGAGAATTTCAGTTGCTCCTGATTGTAGGGTATTGAGCAAGAACGAGTACAGCTCATTGTATCTATAGAAGAAAACAGAAGCGGACATTGCATTTTTCTGGTGTAAGTCATCCCTGTTTTTCTTAACTCCAAACATACGAGAAATGAGAGCAGAAAAAAGAAGAGTAGAGACATTTCTGATTGGCCACCATTTGCTGCAAAATCCTTCAATAGCTACCTTAACTCCTTCACTCACGAATGGTATTATGTGTTCACCTAGTTTAGTGTCTCTATACAATGACCTGAGAATGTTGAAGACGTGTAACTTAACATAAGAGCTGTCATAGTTAGGGTCATTGGCCATAGCTAAGAGTCTAGTCATAGTTTGTCTGAGGCACTCGCACCCTCTAACAGAAGGCTCGGTGGCTAAGATGCTCTGCACAATGAAGGGGATGCCAGCACTCCTTCGAGTAGCACAGAATTTCTCTTCATCCACCGCTTCAATCTCCAAGAGAATATTTTCCACCCATTTCTCAGGCAACTTACTGAGTTGTGGGTCTTTGTATTGCCAGAGTTTTTCACACATTCTCAGAAATCCAGTGTAGGCCTGCTCGAAAGCACCTCTGTGCTTAGTCTCTGCCATAACTGTGAGAAAATAGTCACCCATTTTCTTCACAGTCTGAAAATCTATCACTGCATGGGCATCAGGAGCAGTGTTGAATTGGTGGAGTAGATCACCGAATATCAGAGAAATTTCCTTGATAGTTCTCCAGGCACAGAGGAGTAGCGTCTGAGATGTCACGCTCTGAGCTTTGATGACTGAGTCCACTGAGGAGCTGTCAAGAGAACCACTCAACTCTGGGTGTTTAACACCGATGCTACTTTGAACAACAGTAGATACTAAATCGTGATCGAGTGGAATATTTCCCTCAGGACACTCATTCTCAACCACCGCCTTAACAGTTTCTCTAGCCATCAGACACGTGTCTATCAGTTCACAGATGAATTCTTTCCAAGCCTCTGTCTTGCCCTCTTCTGAATCCATGTGCTGCAAGAGACTATATATCAGTGACAGTAGTCCATACATAGGAGCTGAGCAAGCAGCTACTAAAAGACTTTCAGACGCTACCGATACTTGACGCTTCAGTTCAGAGAGAATGAAAGAACACATCAGGAGCGACTGAGGTTTACTCTCATCTGAAGAGCTCTTGACGAATCTCTGCCTGAGAGATTCGTGATCTCTGATGAATAAAAGAATGTAAGAGGCCGTCAGGATAATAGGGGGCTTGCTTGAAGAGGCCATAGTCACCACATAGTCCAACAGGAGAGAAACTTCTAAATCCGTTATTGGAAGTTCACTACAAGAAATATCTTTCAGTATTTTCAGAACAATGATCTTATTAGATTCATAGTTATCTCCGAGTACTTCTATTAAAGAGTTTACATACATCTTATGACTAGAGAGGGTAAGTAGATTGAGCAACTGCTGTACTTCTGAGCAATTGAGCACTATGCTCTGGTAGAGGCTGAGCGTAGTGAGCACTACAGTGCGCTCAGGATAGGGACAGTCTTGCTGTAGACCATCAATCAACCTTCGAAACAAATCATTGCAGAATGAGGAGTAACAACCTATAATGTGAGACACGTTGGAAATAGAGCGATCATGGTTTCCCTGAGGAAAATCATTCATTTTAGTTTGTATTCTAAGCAGAGCATTTGAACTGTCTCTAATTCTAGTGAACATCTTCTTAGCTGAGGCAGACAAAAGCTGTCTTTGAGCAGGTGATTCAACGCATAGACCATTTTCAAAAAATTCGAGAATAAGCTTCAACTCTGTGGGATTGTAAATATCGGTTGGCCTTTTGCTCTCTGATAACAAACCAAATGATAGAATTTGAACTCTTTCGTCTACATGTAAAAGACAAGCTTGCATTGTGCCATAGTTCAAACAATTCTTCCACTTATCAGAGACTGAAATAACTTTTGCAGCTAAGTCTTGACTATCAAAATGGATTTCATCTTTCTTCATAGATTTCTCATTGACTTCTTTTGCCATTTTCACACAGGCTATCAATAATATCATCTGATCATATTGCAAAGGAGAGGCTTGCTTCACGATGAAGTCAATCATGTACGTAGCACATGAAGGTCTGGTGACTATCATACTCTTCATCAGTAACTCAAACCCAAAGGTCATCATGTCTGGAACAAAGTTCTGTACTAAGAGTGCCACCCAATACTCTTGCCATTTATCACATTGAACCTCAGTGGAGTGTTTGGTGATTAGAGTTTTCAGGGTATCTAAACACGCACCAGCTTTGGAAAACTCAAACAAACAGCTAACTAAAGTAACAGCTAAATCAGGGAAAGAAGCGATTATATCTTTAACAGGCAGGTATTTGACGAGACACCTAACGGCTGTAATTGCAGATTTCTTAGCAGGAATACTATCAATTTGTGATTGAAAAACATTCATAAAAAATAGCTCCCTGTTATTTTCATTTAACATGATATTCTTAGAAGCAAGGTAGTTCTGGAATGTTTCCTGAGTGGTGTGTTTAACCCTGTCCAAGTAGTGTTCCCAGGTGAACCAAATGCATCTTAATAGTGTATCTTCAATCTCAGAGTTGACATTGAGAATTGAACTGATTGTTTGACCGTTGTCAGTGGCCAAAAGTCTAGACATAACGTGATTCACTATTCTGATGGAGGACACTACAGACTCATTAGAGTTGGAGGAGAGGCACAACTGCAGTGCTATTTGAAGCATGTATGCACCAGCTGAAGCATTGCAACCAGTCACTTGCATAGAGAACAGGTCATGAGGCGTGACCGAGCAAATCACTCCATGGAAAATAGACAATTTAGCAATTTCTGAGTCTACTACGTCATCAAATTCTTCTGAACAGTTTGCCATGCTGGAAAGAAACTTTATCGGACTACTCAATCCAAAATAACTAAGAACAACTAGGAAATGGCCTGTGTTGATCCTGAGGTCCAAGGAGCTCACTTCAGAGGATATTATACTGAAACATAGAGTTCTTATTTCATCAATGGAAGCATTGACACAAGTGATGTTGAAGTCAGACTTCATGGCAATGAAGTTGAAGTAAGAAAAAGCACTGGTCACAAGATGCTGAATGTTCTGCTGATTGGAAGACACCTCCGCATTTGGACAACTATTGCTGTCGATTGAAAAGGAATCATTCAGTTAGAACAGTAAGTCTAGCAAGTGAAGGTAAAAGATGACAGAGTATGGAATACCTCATACGATATATGCATTAAACTGATTGAAGTATGCAAAGCTTGATGAGGAGTTATTGAGAATTTTTTGAATAAATACTGAATCATATATATTCTTCGTGGTACTTACAAATGTCCTCTACTTTTGGAATAAAGTTTAATAAGCATACTTGGAATGAAGTGGAAATCACCTTCTACACACGATAGTAAGTTACAATTTTCTTATTTAATAAAATCTAATTTTAAAAAGTCAATTAACATATCTGTTTGGCAATAGATTCCCATTACTACCCAAGACAAGCAAAATTAATTAGAAATCAACGAACTGAATTTTGAATAGAGTTCAAAATTGTTCCCTGCCAACATCAATAAACAGCATTTACCTATAGAGCTTGATTTTGTTTCAGGTAAAATTAAAGAAGATGTTTCTTTAATTCTTTCAGCTCCATGAAATCAAAAATCTACATACCTAATTCTACACTATAGCTATGACGCGTTTGGTAGAGGCAAGGTCTAAACCACATTTTGAAATTGTTCGGGAGAAACACTTGAAGTTTGAATTTTGAAGGGTTACTAACGATTACGGTACTTTGCAGATGAAACAATTAAAATAAAATACTCACAAGGTGTAATTCAGTTAGCTACAAGGATTACTTTTCAAAGAAAAACATCAATTTCGACTTCAGTAGCTTAAACTCTTCATCCAGAGAACAAATCATATAATATACTCTAAAATAGCTGAAAATATTGAATTAAACTTAATCAGTAGCTCAGTAACTTAATACACTTACATGAATGTTTCTGAGTGCATTCTCTTGAGACACCCTTCAACTGCACCACAGAACAGAAGAAACAACTGACTCGTTTTCAGTTCAGTCGCAACTGAGGTGTTCAGCAGGTGACAGAGTGGCAAGTGATCGTCTCCATACTCTGCTATCAGTTGAGCAATGTAGTCCTGAAAACTCTCAGGGAGATTACCCTGCATCTTCAAAATACTCCTGAAAACAGAGAGTCTAGATTAGCTAATAGTAATACAAGTCTCTACACACACTAGTCAGAAATTCACAGAATAGTTTCTGACTTATTTCTTCAATCCTATGACTTATATGCTTTCTTGGAAGCTGTTCACAGTCATATACCTGAACATTATTTTAAGAGTTTGAAATCCATAAACCACAACCTATAAACATCTAGCTAATATGTTCCAATTACAATTTGTTTCTGAATATAAAATTATTTTAAAAGAAAGAAAAATGGAAAAGAAATATTACAGGGTACGGCAGATAATTCTTAGTGAAGTTAAGGGAATAAAAAAATTCTAGCATTGCACTCTCTAAACACTTAAGTTAATTATTTTTCAGGCACAACTTTCGAAAACAATTCAATAATTTATGTAAACGAAATTCTTTAGACTTTTTTAGCTATCTACATAAAAGCCATCAATAAAAATGGAAAGATTTATTAACTAGCAGCATAACTTTGAATAGCTACATTCAAAAATTAGAACAAATTTAAAATCTGGTTTTAATGGAAGAATATTGTCTTTTTAAAAAAAATTTAAATAATAAATTCAGTGAAACAGTGAGATTCACCAACAGCAAATATACTTTCTTGAGCTATTAGTCATGTAGCTACTATCTCAACTAATTACTCGTCTGCTTCATAGCGCTAGTTACATTGTACTCGTGCCCCTTTTAAGAGTTCTTTGGATGGTCAGAGATGTGTTGAGGTTTGAAGTGGGGGAGTTTAAGAGTAGCTATACATTACTGTGGACAAAAGCTTGGGATAAATAAACAAAATAATGAACAAGTTAATAACATAATAAATACCCGTTAAATTTAGTCACCTGGAGAATAAAAGAATAAGATTAATACAAATATGACACAGAAATATAATATAAGGCTATAACTAATCAAATAATGAATATTTATCAATATTACAAGAGTTTATAAATGAAGATAGTTAGGGCTGAACAATAGTGAAATAAAATATAGCTATAAATAGAGGAAGATAATCTGAAAGGAGTTAATTACACACAGCAACAGCATCCATTTACTCTACCAGTACATGTATGAAGTAGCTAATACTGGTTAATTGTTCTCAATACCTCTAATCTACGAATAAATTAGAAATAGTGCAAACTTTCATTTCCAACAACTGAATTAACTTTACAATTATTGAATCAGAGTCTTGTGAAAATACAAATTATGACTTTCTCTCCGCAGGAAAATAACTCGGTTGAGTAGATAATTAATTTACTTTTCAAGTGTCATACTTTAATCTTAATACCACTTTGGTATTTCCACATAGCTAATCAAATATAAAATAGAAGACTAAGCCATTTATGAATTTAAGTCTACACAATTGAGGCTACAAACCACACGATGTTACAAACCAATAAATAGTTAATGTTCATAATTAATGCTTCGGTGCAAGTTATTTGTCAAAATAGAAAGAGATACACTCTCTCACCTGGTTATCTTGGTGGCCACATTCATTCCTAAGGGACACTGCACCAAACAGAAGAGTAGAATCTTTGATGCATTGTCACAGAGAGGAGGAATTGCATCTACTGTAGCTAACACTATCTAAAAAAGAATGGGTGAAGATCTTCAAAACATAATTTTGGAATATGTAGATATTATATGAATAACCTAATCATCATTATTATTTACTAGTTATAACTAGTATAATCCCAAATGGAATAATTCAATAGCACAAGGATATTTTTATCAAGTAGCTTTTGGTTGTTTCAGTCATAACTGCAAGTGATTTTTTTTATAACTTATCTCTAACCAGTTGTCTCAAATTACCAATAAAAAGACCGAAAGGATATGCTACATTTCTTTTGAAATAAAATAAGAGAAAATAGCAGCAAGACAAAGATAGAACTTAGTCTTTCATATAAAACTTTCATCTGATGAGACTTATACCTGATCAATATATTGAAGTTGAAGCTTTGTAGATTCAGCAGCTTTCAATTTCTCAACAAAGTTGACCAGAGGTTCATCTGTGAAAATTAATTTAATTAAATGATATGTGTGAATGTTTAGGATTTATTCATTAAGAAATATACAATAGAGACTAGCATCTAAATAGTAACTCACCAATTTCTATCCCATTGATAGAAAATTTCCTGAAATATTTGTCCTTCATCTTGAACATAGTTTGAAATAACGTATTTCTCTGAAATAAAAAGTTTTGGATAATTAATGAATTTAGGAGTTTAAGTTGTGTACTGACCCACTGGTGGTTCAGAATTTTTATTCCATAATTAGTCTAGAACCATATATCACCATAGAAAACACTCTAGAACTTGCAACATGATGTATCACACAGCAATGTCTTAATAAGCCAGATAATTCATCAGCAGTTGTGTCATATTTGTGTTATTGAGAGAAAGAGGAATTGTGTTAAAATATGTTCCTATTGGTAATTTAGTAATTCTCATATTATCTTTACTATCTACTAAGTGATTACTTTTGTATCTATTCTGTGTATGTACCATCATTCCATTTATTTGTATACTCTGTAGTAAATCATCTATCAAATAGTTAGTTCACCTTATACCATATTCTGTGTCTCAATACATGTTATCTCTTAACATTGTTTCACTTGCCTCCCAGTTAAATAATTCATACTAATATAGCTTGGTCAGCATGATATTGACAAAAGGTTTTGGGCCCAGCAAACGGCTGTATTTTGATGGTGGAAAACCTGTCAGTCGAAAAATAATAGTTTTTCAAATATTTTCCAAATTTTAATATTTTTGCATCATTAACAGACTTCTAACAAACACATTCCAGCAAGTAAAAATATATACACATTAATTCTCGTCTTTAATGTTTTACCATGTTTTAAAGTGTGGCAGGAAAGTTGCCAGTTTAGTGAGAAAATCCTTAAAATGGATCCAGGTTGCCACATTTAACTGATTTAAGATACTTTAAAGAAGAAATTTGACTTCCTAGAGAAGATTTTACACTTGAAAACATCCTCAGGGCTCATGCTTCATGTCTGATGCATGTGCATCTCTTGTCTCTTGAGACTACTTTATGAGTGATTTACTTGTTTTTCAACTTATTTCACCCCTCAAAAGTCGCCAATGAACTACTTTGGCACATGGATGGATTAACTCTAATTGGACTGATAAAATTTAGGAGGATTCTTTACATAATGATAATTAGGAAACCAGCAGCTCGAATTATATGATTTTTTGTCAGTTCACAACTTTTATCACACAAATGTACTGTGCAAAATTTTATTTACCCATGAATGATAGGAATAGTGTTATTATATTGAATGAATTAGGTTTGTCAAACTCAAACTCCACAGTCAGTCTTTTAAGGGTTAATGCAAATGCTAAGTAATAAAGCATGTCCTTTATTAAAGCAGTTATTTTGAGCTCTTCAATTTCAAATGGCAAGAAATATATAATTTTCTCCTATGCTACAAAGTTATTTTGGAGAGAATTTAGGATAATTCGATCATTTTGGACAGATATTTGTAGTGATGGGACGATTAATCGGAATAATCGGAGAATCTGAGTTTTTCAAAGTATCGGGAATCGGAGTACCAAAATTTTAGGGCGATTCCGATTCCTAAAATGATTAATTGTGTATTATATGTAACATGGTAATACGTATAAATGTCCTGTAAAACTTAAAATGTAGTGTATGTATTTCTAGATGACGTCAAACACAATACTCTCTAATAAGTTAGTAACTAGTTAAATAATATCTTGAACTGTAATTTAAGTTAAATTAAATATATTCCAGACTTCCAATAGTCTAACAATCAACTTAATCTAAGTTTTTATTTATTATTGAATTAGTATTTACATTAAAGGTCCGGGGTCCCCTCCAAGCAATTTTTTTATCATTACATAATAGCTATAATTTTGCTACAAACCCCATGAAATTTGAAGGCATATTTATAGCTAGTTTTATATGGTTTTAAAGATTTTTATAATCAAAACACAACAAAACCAATTTTACTTCCAACTTGCTAATTTTCAGTCAGAAGAAAAAGAATGTAGTTACACCGTTTGTTTCGAATGCCAACTGAGTAGGTATCATCAAATCACTATTAAATATTACAGTAAAGGTACAAAATTGGAGAAACTAATTATAGAAATGTTTTTTATACTTCAGGAAACAATTTAAATCATAAATAAACCCTGAACATGCATTTTTTCAATATTTTTGTTTATAAATTTATAAACAGATAACATAAAAAATAGTATGAATACCCATCAAAACTGAACTTAACATATTGTGACATTCTTGCTTTAAACAATCAATAATTTTATTTCAATTTAACTTGTAAAAATTAACATTGATTAACAATCATGCAATTAAAATTAACATCCTTCCGTTAAAAAATAGAATTTCTATTTTTTAAATTATTTTATTGAATAAAATTTACTATTAAATTCTTTCTTCAGAAAAATTTAAAGTTCGTTTAATATTTTACTGCAAATTAGTTATAAATATAACCATTTCATTTAATTTAAAAATATTTCATTCCTGCAAATTCCTAATTTATTTTGACTCTAAAATTTTCTAATCATCAAAATCTAATTAGTATTTCAAAATGAAAAAATATTTATTTCTAAATATTCACTTCTAAATATTCACAAATATTCACAGTATGAATATCAATTCATCTGTATTCAATTCATATGCTCACCTAATAGACCGCGTACTTCTATTAAGTAAACATGCTGAGTCATCAATTAAAATAATAATTAAATGCTGTGTCGGTAGTTTTTGTTACGATTCAAAGATTAATCTGCTGATCATTAAAAAGCAATAAAAATTCTATCTAACTACTATCCAAAAGACTAATTTCAATTAATTTGAGAATTCACTTCACAAATGCTGAAGCAAGTTGTACACCGGTGCAAGAACCGTAGAGGCGAAAGTTAACTAAACCTACCACTAGACTTTTAGCAACTTAACACTACCACTTTCTTGTGTAGCTATTTACAAACAAACAAGTCTTTACTTATTTTACTTCTTGTAGTTGTAGTTCCCATAGCCACCACAAGTATGTGGAGTTGCTCCAGCTTTGCTGGGGCGTTTGTCCGGTTTGTTGTCCATAGCCACTCCAAGTACCGGCAGCTTGTCCAGTGGTTGCGGCACTCCAACCGCCCGGTGCCTGTTGTCCCCAGTTGCCGTAAGAGGTTTGGGTTGGCGGTGTCTGTTGCTGCTGTGCATAGTAATTCTGCTGCTGTCCATAGTACCCCCCACTGTTCCAAGTGCCGTATCCTCCTCCTTGCTGGGTGTATCCAGATTGGGGTAGCTCTGGGATGAGTAGCTGTTACCCCCATAGCCCCCTGAACCGTAACCACTGCTGCTGGAGTTATCGCCCTGTTGATGTCTGTTTCCGTCTAGGGGAACAATCCCCGGTAACTTATTTGAAGACATGTTTTCAAAGTATTTATTATCTTTCAATACTTAACAAACATAAACAAACAAACCAGTTAAATTGATTTACTGTTTGACTGAATTGATGTTTTAAAATTATTCTAATTCATAAGAATAACTTCACTGAATATAATTACTAATATTCAATTGGAACAGCAACACAAGTATTAGTTCGCAAGAACCTTTTGTTGAAAGTATTTATTATCATTCAATACATTAACAAACATAAACAACCAAAGCAGTTAAATTGATTTACTGTTTAACTGAATTGATGTTTTAACATTATTCTAATTCATAAGAATAACTGAATATAATTATTAATATTTAATTGGAACAGTAACATAAGTCTTAGTTCGCAAGAACCTTTTGTTGAAAGACTGTTTACCAAAGGATAAGGTCACAGATTTAAAGGTAATTTGTGACCTCTCTTGACACCTCTTCCGCACAAATACTAAATAATTATATTATAAACTAGTGCATTTTTCGCTAGAGTAATCATTATACTTGACCTCATTAGCGCGTTAACACGATATGCTTACGCAAGCGTTTTGAGTGATATGTTTCATATAGGTTAACACTTTTTTCCATGCTCTTCGTTTTTATATTACTGTTATAAACTTCTAATTTGTTTAAACATAATTTGATTTATAAACTCTTATCGTTCACTGGGCCCATAACCTGTTAGAATTAGGTTAAATAACAGTGGGTTAACAACGTTAAGACATAGAGTTTATTTAAAGAGTAAATATGTTATACAATTAGAAGTCTATGGAGAGATGAGTGGAACTCATCTCTCACTGAGTAATGTTCAAGACAGACTGCCTTCAGAAACTAAAAGACAGGGTATTTAACCCTCGACGGAAGTGTGATCGACTTTAGACCTTATGTCCGTTTCTCATTAAAAGTAATACATGGTTATTGAAACAATAGGTAATTTAATATAGCTGAGCTAGTCTAACAGGAAGTTAACATTAAATATATAACGAGTGTGTAATACATTTAACTAAAATTTCAACAGTTTGTTAGACCCTTAGGCGGCAATCTACCACATCGCGGCAATTGCACAGCAGACTCGCGGCAATTGCACAGCAGACTCGCGGCAATTGCACAGCAGACTCGCGGCAATTGCACAGCAGACTCGCGGCAATTGCACAGCAGACTCGCGGCAATTGCACAACAGACTCGCGGCAATTGCACAGCAAACTTGCGGCAATTGCATAGAAGATTTGGGCAGATTCATGACAGTTGCATAGCATATAGGGGTTAGATTTTCTATGCACAGTTTATACATAGGGTAAGTGCGCAAAATTCACCCGGTGTACCCCCACGATCTTTGCGCACAGTTTTTCGATGATAACTTTTTTTCTATTGAGCTTGAAGAAATGAAACTTGATGTGCACCTAGGTCTACCCTTCATCTATCTTCACACTAAAAAAACCAGATTGCTGACTTCTCCAATTTTTGCTGACTTCTCCAAACGCTACCTAGTTATAAATAGGTACCTACCTAGTTATAAATAGGTACCTACCTAGTTATAAATACCTACCTAGTTATAAATACCTACCTAGTTATAAATACCTACCTAGTTATAAATACCTACCTAGTTATAAATACCTACCTAGTTATAAATACCTACCTAGTTATAAATACCTACCTAGTTATAAATACCTACCTAGTTATAAATACCTACCTAGTTATAAATACCTACCTAGTTATAAATACCTACCTAGTTATAAATACCTACCTAGTTATAAATACCTACCTAGTTATAAATACCTACCTAGTTATAAATACCTACCTAGTTATAAATACCTATCTAGTTATAAATACCTACCTAGTTATAAATACCTATCTAGTTATAAATACCTACCTAGTTATAAATACCTACCTAGTTATAAATACCTACCTAGTTATAAATACCTACCTAGTCATGAATAAAAACCTAGTTACCTAGTTAGATATACCTACTTAGTTAGAAATATCTACCTAATTAGCATTCATATGCCCTCTAATGCCTCTAATATCAGTACATGGACTGTCATAGACCTAGAATTCCACCAACAAGTCGGTGGAATTCACGATGAAACGCATACTGGCACTAATTACATGTAAACATAGGAATTAATTAGGAAATTGTTGCCGGATAATTCAGGAGACTAATTTCAAGGCCTCAACAGTCGCCGGATAAATTTCACAGCTTCATGCTTCTTTTGCTGACTGAGTTATTGAGGGATAACTTGACGTATATCATTTTCAATAATATAAACATAGAAAATACTTCAAAACTGAAGTGTATATCATAATTCAGGTCCTTTATTTATACTAGAGTGCTTCATAACTCAAGAGTTAAAGTTTTACTGTATTACCTAAGTAATATAATATAAAAGCAAATATTTGAATAATATTTATAACATCTACTTTAGGATATTAGTCACTAACGCGTACCGAAACTAAAACGCAGGCATGTGAGTGACTCTCAGCTGTGCGGGCACAAAGTTTACGTGTGAACACTTTACTGGAAAACAGTGCCACACACTGCGTTCGAGAAGCGATTTGGGCACACACCAGTGGCACACTTGTGTGCCCATGTAAATGCCGCTTAAGGTACTGCATTCATATATTGTTACTACAATATGCTATGGTTCTGTTATGTTAACTTCATTATTGTTTAATGACCTGGCAGGGGGTTTCAGGGAGCGGCACGCCCTACTATATACATATAAATTTTTGAGAAATAATCTGCAAATGAAGTATAATGTAGGTGCCTCAGTACCTGTGAGGCTGTGACAGTCAGTGACCCTGGATATTATTGACATTGGTATAGTTCAAACCTCATATACCCAAGTTTAAACTTCATAACTACCTACTCTTGAAAATACCTTAGGCTAACAGAAGAATTTTAGAGGCTAAATGCTGCATTAATTTATTACTGTATTTTAAGCATTAAGGTTTGCTAAACTCAGTAAACTGAAAACTCCAACAGAGTAATTGATTCATCAGAAACCAGTCTGCAAACTGGCACTGCAAAGTGTGGCAAATCTGTCTCCCGAGTATATTTTGAGGACAATCTCAATCAGTCTCCAAAATGACCGGAATTCCCCAAAAAGTCTCCAATAATTACATGTAAACATAAGAATTAATTAGAAATCAGTTTCCAAGATCTTGCAAATATATATTTTCCCTCTAAATGTCTGGATCAGAAAAGACCACTTTTTTGAGAGTGACAAATGCATAACTGCAAAAACTTAGAAACTAGAGGCCAAATGTACCGCCCATGTTTCAGAGTATGGACAAAGTCGCCAGTATATTGGCGACTTTTGAGGTCTGAAATAAGTTGAAAAACCAGTAAATAACAAGTAAATCATTCCTAAAATAGTCTTAAGAGGTAGACATGCATCAGACATGAAGCATAAGGATGTTTTCAAGTTTAAAAGCTTCACTAGGAAGTCAAATATCTCCTTTAAATATTTAAAGTATCTTGATTGTGGCGACCTGGATCAATTTTCTCACTAAACTGGCGACTTTCCTGCCACACTTGAAAACATGGTGTACCTCAGGCTCAGTAGTCACTCACTAGTCAGTACCTGACTACCTGTGACACCTGAATGCGAGGGTGGTAAGTGACTGGTAACTACATTAACTACCTTAGGCTAAGAGATGAATTTTAGGGTTACTGGACGTTTCGTTACCGGACGTTTCGTTACCGGACGTTTCGTTACCGGACGTTTAGTTTTTTTTTAAACCTGAAAATATTTTTTTTTATTAGTTATGGGTTGCAGACTACAATATACCAATCCCATATATTTAAGAATTTATACTACTTTAATTTATAAGGTTTAACATACATTTTATTCGTCTGATAAGTATCTGGTTATTTATTAATTATTATCAGAGGTATTAGAATTAACAGTTATCTCTTAATTTCTTTGATTAGAAAAGTTGGAAGTGGAAATATCATGGATACCAATCGATATAGAAGTTAAATAACAATAAATTAATTTTATTTTTCCTCATGAGATCGACAATGTGGTTCAGTCCGAGAACTCGGACATTGCTTTTCTGCGTACTTTGGGAAAATCTTTTGTTTCTGATACTTCCTAAATATATGAACGTTAGGGTGGAGATGCAATAACCAGATGCTACATGTTACCAAATGAAAATAACATAATTAAAAACAGAATAAATCTTTTCGATCATAAAAGAAAAAACTATATAGTTTAACATAGTAACTCTATATTTCAATTCCTATAAACTATTTTCTAATATTATGGAAAATTTCTGTTGATTTGGGCTAAAAAATTATAATGAAATTATAGGGTGAAAAAATGTAATACATATTGAAATATAATTTTATAATGTATGGGTTTGGTATAATTTGTAGTCAATAACTCATTGCAAATTTTAAAAAAGCGTTTGTCTGGGAACCAAAAATCTGATAGCGAATTGTCCAAGTAACAAATCGTCCTAGTAATGAAACGTCATAGTAACAAACGTCCTTTTAACGAAACTTCCTACTAATGAAACATCTGGTAACGAAATATCTGGGTACGAAACTTCCAGTAATGAAACGTCCCAGCACCAAATTTTAGAAGCTAAATGCTCAATGCTGCAGATTTTGCTGTTCCCAATAATTTAATACTGTATTTTAAGGTTTTCTAAACCCCAACAGAGCAATTAATTCATCAGAAAAGACTACTTTTTCCAGAGTGGGTGCCATACTCTACAAAAGATCCAGTCTGCAAAAGACCACCACATATAAGGCACAGATTTGCAGCTCGCCAGCACTCAGACTTTTTGTGGCCCTGTCGCTTACAATAAAAGCAAGTGGTTTTGGTGCGCTTCCCATTTTCAGAGTCACGCTTCTGATGAGGACTCCACTGAGAAGTATTCTGTTGCGACCATGGACGCTTTGCCTCACCAAAACGGTCACTGCTTTTAGGAGATAGCTGCTGATAGTCTGTTCTCTTCTCCTCTTGACCTTCTCCAAAAGACCCACTTGTCCACATAACAGTCTTTTGTTTAGTCTGGGCCTGCTGCAGATCTTTGGCCATCTGTATCACAGCAGAAAGGGGCAAGTGCCTATGTTTTCCTCCTTTGGAAGCCTTGTATGTCCTCTCTGCGTCTGTGATCTTGTTTACCATAATTGCAGGAAGGTGGTTGAAGAAACAGTTCCTCACCTGCAATGTACGTTCTTTCTTGTTCTTCGGGTAAGCAAGTTTAGCTAACTCTGAGATCCTCATGGCGAAAATGTCATATTCCTCTTCATGTTCCAGGACAACATTACTGAGTTGCTTTCTCCAGAAGGACCTTGTCCCAATCTTTTGCTCCTTATAATACTTCATAAGCTCCTTCTTCATATCTGAGTACCTCAGTTTTCTACCACCTCTTACTTTATATACTTTAAGGAGGTCACCAGTAAGAAAGGTTGAGAGCATCTGTGTCTTGTCATAGGAATTCCCTATGTACTGATTTTCAAAGAATTCTTCAAAGTTTTCAGATAGTCTTTCAAAGCCGTTTTGCCATCCATTTCAAATATAGGAGGTGTTACTGCTGAACATCTGTCGTTGTGACGTCTGCCTCTTCTTCGATGACTCCTGGTAGATGAGCAAGAACTATCCTCTGATGTAACCACAGACTCACTAGATGACATGTCACCATCTGATGAGCTGTCACTTGCACTAATTTCCTTCTTCACTACATCTTTGAATGGTGTTTTCCTGTTATCAATTTGGCACTTA
Organism: Caprella mutica; assembly: GCA_947561585.1. NCBI lineage: Eukaryota > Metazoa > Arthropoda > Malacostraca > Amphipoda > Caprellidae > Caprella > Caprella mutica. Next base: position 86,472 of record CANNZV010001234.1, on the reverse strand, counting down.
GGAATCACAGATGTTCCCCAGTCAACATCAGTTTGGTGCTTTGGACTAACAGGTGTTCCCCTGTCATTGTCAGTTCGGTGTCTTGGAATAGCACCGCTCTCATGTTCCTTTGCTGCTGGGTGACCCAGTTTCAACAGCAATGGATCCCCCTCAGAAATTGTATGACTGCACCTCTCACCTGATGGAACTTTAATCCAGTAGGGATCCTGAGAAATCTTCTGAAGTAGAGCCATCCACTCTGAGTAGGTGAAACTTCTTGTACGCAATGACGTTGTTTTAATTAACTCTTCACTGCCAGATATTAATTTATGAAAATGGCTTGCTGCCTCCACACATCTTGGTTGTTCTGTTAGATCACCACCTTGCCAACGAGGTAACAGGAGGCATCGTAGCACATCCAGGCCATATATCATACCGGAGTCATATGAACCGCTGAATTTACCCTCCATAAGATCATTTCGTACCCTAGTGTTGGAGAACTGTATCAAAAGAGATGTAATGTCTTTCCTCCTGAATTGAGCAGCCTCCTCCATAACAATACTGTTCTGCTCACTCCTTCGGTTACCACCAGTTGCAACATCAAGTAAGTTGGGTTTCAGGATCAAGTTATCCTGCTGCTGCATCTGACTGTCATCCACCAATTGCCGGTCAACCTGATGTGCTTGCGATTGCCGGTCAACTTTATGTGCTTCCGATTGCTGGTCAACTTGATGTGCCTGTGCTTCCCCCCGCTGGTCGAAATCACTCCTGCCATGCTTCCTGGGTGGTGTGTGTAGTGTCATGTCTAGTTTAGGGATATTTTTGGGATGTCTAGATTAAGGATGAAATGTATCCCGTCGAAGATGCCACTTGTGGTAGATTGCCGCCTAAGGGTCTAACAAACTACGTTGTTAGTTATATTTCATCATGTCTTCTTTAAAATATGGGATAATGATGACATGGGACTTGTATGTAATATGGATTTAAGATTAGATGATATAAATGTAGGTTATGAATTAAGGAATTAGGGAATTAGGAGTTAAGGGATTAAGGAAAGCATGACACTGATGACAGGGGATGATGAACAGGCTGAAATATAAAACTAATATAAGAATACAAAATATGAACACAGAATATGAAGATATGAAAACAAATATAAATCAAATAAACACATAAATGAAATACAAAAGATAATGAAAACAAGATAAAGTAAACTTACAGGTGACTGTTAATGAAGAATAAAAGTTAGTCGGATGGTGAGTGAGGTTTTGTCAGGAGTATGATTATTAATATATGAAATGAATTTATCTATTCTGAAATGGATGAAAAACAATGATTATAATTAGGTACATGGTTGAAAATGAATGAATAAATGTGGTTTAAAATGACTTCCTATAACAGCGAGTCTGCTGTGCAATTGCCGCGAGTCTGCTGTGCAATTGCCGCGAGTCTGCTGTGCAATTGCCGCGAGTCTGCTGTGCAATTGCCGCGAGTCTGCTGTGCAATTGCCGCGAGTCTGCTGTGCAATTGCCGTGAGCCTGCTGTCCAATTGCTGTAAGGCTACTGTGCAATTGCCGTGATTCACAACAGTTTCATAGCTGCAGATCAGGGCAGATTCACGGCAGTTGCATAGCAGAAGATCGGCTTGTTTACTATTCTGAACCTTGGTCACACAGAAACTTTGGTTACTTTACTTTACTTTACTTTACCACTGGCGCACTATAGGAGTATCAGGGATTAATTTTACAGGTTTACTAATAAATAAGAGCTCTTTAACTTTATTAATAAATGTGCGCAAGTCCACCCGTGAATTAAAATATTCCCAGGGTGTTCTTGCACATCTAATATATTGGTTATAATTATATCTCAATAATTTATAATTATTATTAAAATCATCTTACGTGACGTTAATCTGCAGTAAATTATGCGTATCCAATGTAAATTGCAATCAAATTTGAGCATAATTATCAACACTTCAGCAAAGTTCGCGGAGATTTGATTCTAGTCCATAATAATTATTTTGCTATAAAAAACACAAGTCTCTGTTTGAACACTTAGTAACTATACTTAATTTCTTATGATTTTTGTGAAATTTATGGACTAATGGGGTTTAAGAGCTGCTCTTTCCAATGGTGTAGTCAGATTTGAAATATTTTCACGAATTCACCGTCAATTACCAGAGCGCAACTTCACCCGGAAGTTGAGGTGCGCAAGGCCATCCGGTCTGACGCTAGGTATTTTTTAACTAGGTAGATATTTTAAACAATGTAGGTATTTTTAACTAGGTAACTAGGTAGGTATGTAATTATAACTAGATACGTCTTTATAACTAGGTATGTTACGGTATTTATATATGGTTAGTTATTTATATTTATTACTGGGTAGGTATTTTTAACTAGTATGTATTTATAACTAGGATGGCTACAATCAACAACAAATTTTGCTTTACAATCATTAATCTATATTTCAATCTACCTAACTATTTTTCTGATATGAAAATTATGTACCGTAGACCTTTTTTCATACAAATAAAATGTTCTTAGAATGTTTAAATCTATAAGAAACATTCGTCACAATGTTTAGAAACTACATTGTTCAGTTTTTAATTTAACTAAATTGTTCTCTCGTAGACATTGCTCTGTGGTAGTCGGCTGCTGTGGTCACAGCGCACTATACCCCTTACTCTCTTTTTTTTAATGCCAAAACTGATACGAACTGACTGTTCAGGGTAAGATATTTCCAAAACTGGTGGACAAATTCCAGAGAAACTGTCAGGAGATGTTACCAGAGACTCCTTCTTGCCAAAAAACATGTTTGATAATGGATACATGCAGTGGTATTTACGTAATAGGCGTTTTAAACCCTTATTTGTTTTTGTACCAAAACTGGTACGGTCTGTTCAGGGCACGATTTTTCAAAAACTGGTGGATAAAATTCAGCAAAACTGTCAGGAAATGTTATCAAGGACTCCTTCTTGATAAAAAATCTTGTTTGGTAATTGATACATGCTGTAGTATTTGAATGGTAGTCGTTGTAAATGTTTTCATGTCATTTCAGGGCACATTTCAGGTATTTACACTGAGCCAAATTTATGGTGGATTTTTTCAGCGTTTTCAAAAAGTCATTGGAATTTTGTGCACCAAAAACAGACTGGAATTAGTGGAGAGAATTTTGAGATTTTTGGTCATTTAGGAGAGAAATTTGAAAATCTTTGGAGACAAATCACTCCAAAAATGAAATATATGGAGACTGATGTCTGATTGTGCATGCTTTGCAAGTTTGCAGACTGGTCAATAACCATGGACATGATTTTCTTGAGATTTTAATCATAGAAAATATCTATAGTGCACCAAAAATGTGAAGTGGCTCTGAGTTATAAACTCAGGAGATTCACTGTATTCAAACCACTCACTCCAGTCTGCAGGAACTGGTAAAGTGTTTGTAGAGATCTCTTACCAGAGTGGAAAACTCAAATTTTAACAGAGTTACTCATGAATACTTGACCACGGAGTTTATTAATGATTAACCCTCTTTACTAGTGTTTAGTACTGTATTATTCATAATTATTGTATTAGCAAAGCATGTAAAGATATATAGCATGCAGATTTCAATTTTTCAAATATTATGAAATATATAGGACTAATATTTACATAGTTAAAAGAAATAATGTGTAGTTTCTGCAGAGTTGTCTTTAGGATGAATCTCTAACAGAGTTAGGGTAAGAGTGTGATGAATCGGCACCCTTCAATAATCGGCACACAGACACAGAAATTCAAAATAATAAGCCTTCAGCCAATCACTCTCTTTGAAACATCACTTTTTTGCATTGCTTTAGGTTTCAGCTAATAAGTGATAAAGATATCACAGACATATGTCAAATAACAACTGTTCATCATTAGTTTTTGTTGAGAGTGATTCCAGACGTGAGCTTTCAGCTGTTGAATTCGCTAGTGACATGCTATAAAGATTATCTCTTTTCTAAATGAAAATATAGTATAAGCCTTCACTTTTTCTGTTCTTCCATTTCCTTTAGATCATAGAATGAGTGTGATATATCAGTTAATGTTTTACAGGTATTATTTATTATATAGGCCGACGTTTGAATCACGGAATATTTTTGTTAAATCGGCCCCCTGTGCCGATTAGTGGACTTTTATACATTTAAGTAACTTTACATTTTATGTATATATTTATGTCAGGAATGTTAATTAAAAGGTAAAAATTCAATTATTTTAAAGTTATTCCAATAAATTTCATTGATCATCATGGGTGCCGGATTTCAGGTAATCTAAGAATCGGCATCCATGGGTGTTGAATCAAGAATTTTCAATCAAAAAATCGGCACAGGGCCGGTTCAACAATATCACAACCTTTTTGCTGCAAGTAAAAACGGAAGGATTCGTCAGCAGTACCTGTACGAACTATACGTGGACCTAAGTTCAATTATAGCGATGCGCAAATGTAAATACAATCAATGCAGTAAAAATAAGTGACAATTAAATGATTCATTGTGTTTCTATTATTTCCTAATTTATATATTTTATCAAGTAAATACCTTATTGTATGTAATACAGTGGAACTCCTCTATAGTGAACCCCTGTATAGCAAATCATCATGTATAACAGTATAGTAGATTCCTGCATAGCGAACTTACATCTATAGCAAAAATATTTAGTTTAGTCTGCCACAAAAATTCGTAAGTTTTCTATGAATCTGCACATAGCAAATTAGTCAATTTCATGAAAGAGGAGTTCTACCAGTGCAACTCCTCTATAATGAAGTCAAGTGTAGTGAACCATCCAGATTTTTAGAGTTCTGAGAAATAAAATACCCTATATATAGAATTTATTTCAAAAAGAAATAAATTATTTACTATAGTCTGCCATGAAAATGATCGTTTTCTATTCATCTTATTAAAAATCTATAGTGAACTAGTTGAAGTTCACTATAGAAGAGTTTTACTGAATCAAAGAAAAGTCTATAATTATATTAATTTATCTAATCACTGTTTCCTTATGTCTTATTATTTTCTAATTCTCTAAGTTTATCGTCATGTACCCAAACTAATTATAAAATATCTACGAGCATTACAATTACCAAGTAATAAAGCATGCCAAACTCGCCATTTTAATGGCGAGTTTGTGACAGTTATTTTGAGCCCTTCAATTGCAAATGGCAAGTTTTATCTATTTTTCTCCTATGCTACAATGTAATTTTGGAAAGAATTTATGAAAATTTGATCATTTGGAGAGAATTTGTTGAATTTTGGAGAGAGCTGGAGAGACAAATGGTGAGTTTATGAGACATACTATTTTTTCTTGGTACAATTAGTAAAAATAATATTTGCGAATGTGAAATTAGTAAACTGTCAAAAATATATTATTGATACGTTTTTCTTTGACTGTACCTGAGCAAATGAATCTATGTGATAATATTATTGTGATATATAACATTAGCTGAACACATATAGCTATCGTATTTTGTGATGTATTTTGAAAATCAATTTATTATTTCAATTTACAATTATATGAGAAACCACTCAAGTTCTCATTCGTTCAGTACTTAGTGGAAAGATATAAATATTTTTCACATATGTTAATTATGACGAACTCCTATTAGATTGGATTAACGGCAAGCCGTTCTATATATAATATATATATAACCAGTCTGCAGAATATGGAACATTTTTCCAAGACTCTCTGCGGGAGTTTTTGATTGAATTTTTAGAAATTTGAGATCTCTGCGGGAGATCTAGAATTAATTCCTATGTTACCATTAATTTAGCTGCGGGAGATTTTGAATTAATTCCTATGTTACCATTAATTTAGCTGCGGGAGATTCTGAATCTGCTACTGTGAGTCAAAGAGTAACTGTCTCTCAAATTAAAATCTCTGCGGGAGAAGAGACACATTCTTCAGACTGGATATATAATAATAACAACATGTTAATCTTATCTTCACAGTTTTCATATTTGTAATATTTACCGTATTGTTAAATTTCTGTTTATGTCGGTTAAAATAATATAAATTTGATAGACAATGTACATGTTTCTTTACGACTTTACCATTTACCAGTTTCTTAATGACCGAAAGTTATTCTAGAGCAGTACCCCCTACAGTGCCGAAAAGTGAATTTTAACAATCATTGGTGAAGGTAGATGGTAGAGTGTGCCGATTATACAAACTGATACTGCTGATTATAGAAATTCAAATGACGATTACTAGTGATTAAGGGTTTCAAGTTTATAAGCTTCTTATTTAAACAATTGACAAGAGGTAGAACATTTTTGAAGATGTAAAAATATCCCTCAAAGTTTCCTTTTCCAATATTGACCGAGGTTTAGTTTTAACGCTATATATCGTATTTATAATGCGATAAAACGGACTCTGGTCACTTAAAGTGCCGATTAGTGGGGCATTTACCCTACTAGTCAATCAAAGAGTTATTTTTCCACTCTGGATCTCTTATAGTCTTTTCTGTTTGTAGCAAAATTAATGTAAATATAGGGATTACCTAATTCAGAAATGTTCGTAGCAAAATTAATGTAAATAAAGGAATTAATTCAAAGTTGTTCGGAGAGAATATCCCAAATATTTCCCATATTCTGCAGAGTCCAGACTGGTATTCAAACTCAGATATATTATCAATGAATTAAATACCTATTTCTACTATTTTTATAAAATTCATATTGTAATGATGTTTTGTTTACTAGATGGCAGATGCTATATCTACTTTTCTGTAGAATTAATCTTTAATTTCCAAATCTTCACCGTTGTTTTAAAGGCTTTAACTTCCACTAAGCCAAGTAAAATAGTATGTCTCATCCAGTCTGCAGAATGTGTCTTTTCTCCCGCAGAGACTTTAATTTGAGAGAGAGCTACTCTCTGACTCTCTGCAGCAGATTCAGAATCTCCCGCAGCTAAATTAATGGTAACATAGGAATTAATTCAAAATCTCCCGCAGCTAAATTAATGGTAGGGTAGGGGCTGCATAATCCGCCACCCATGCATAATCCGCCACTTTCACCATCAATCAGTAACCGTAATACACTGCAATTATCAAAACAAACAAGTGACTATCGCTTGTAATTTCCCTGAATTTCCCTATAATTAGCTTACCGCCTTTTTTCTATAGGGATTATACCCTATGAGTAATGTTCAATTCAAATCAGTAACCGCGTGACCCGCACAGGAAGTGAACCAAAGTGTGCCTGATCTGATAAGGCAGTTCGCGTGACAAAATAAGAAATAAATTACGTATATTGAATATTTGTGCATGGAAATTAAAGTTATCGTGATGTGTTATATATAAGGAATATTAATAAGTGTTTGTATCATGATTACACATCGTAATTAACCGAAAATATTATGTTTTATCTACATGGCGGATTTGGGAACCGTAAATCTAAATCCGCCAGGGGTTGGCGGTATTACATGCATCATCAAAATTTTAAAAGGTTATTTTTTCAATCTTATTATAATGAAATAGTAAAAAAATGTTATCATTAGTTGACAAATTAACTGTAAATGTTAGTTTTATAATTCCGCCATTATTATATCAATGCAATATAAAATATTTTATTGTGTCGATTGATGGTAATGTATATCCGCCAGTCATTAATTTACCTTCATTTAAATAAGTTATGCACTGTTTATGTGTATATATTTAATATATATACTTTTTATACTAATTAGGAATTCCTTGTGTATAATTGTGTATGCATTCAAAGTTATTTTGAGACGAAATTTGATGGCATACCAAAACGGTCGTGCAAGAAGTATGGATTTTTTTTCAAATGCAAATCCGCCATTTGTTATAATAGGAACAAAACTACGTTCTATATTCTACTTATGTTAAGGTGCTCAAATGATCCATTTAAAAAAATTATATTTCAAAACACGCACGTTAATATATGTTAATTATTTTTATTTTAAAATAATGATATAATAACTTATTTCTTCCATTTTATGTTCGACTTTTCATCATATCCTTCTTGTAGCATATTTATTGGTAGAATAAAATTAAGCTGATTAAAATGGCTCCAAAGAAGAAGATATCACCGTATTTGGAGGATGCAATGAAGGCTGCAATACATGATGTACTTCATAATAAATTGAGTAAAAGCGCTGCATCCAAAAAGTATAATATCCCTCGCTCAACCCTGAAGGATAGAATCTCCGGCAAATACGAGGAAGGGAGAGGCAGAGGCAGAAGTCCCTTCTTGTCTAAGGAAGAGGAAATTGCATTAGTGGAGTAAGTTTAAGGACAATACAATTAATTTTTGCAATCGTATGTTAATTTTACACTTTATTTAAATGAAAGAGATTTGCATACTAATACGTTATCTTGAGTATTTATCTTTGTGCATTTCTAATACAATTTATTTAGGTGGATCAAAGCTGGTGTTCGGAGAGGTCTCCCCCCGCACAGAAGGGACCTGCTTAATACAGTGCAGAGGTTTATTAAAGACACACCTGGTCGGACAAGTCCCTTCAAAGATGACATGCCCGGAAAAGTCTGGTTCAGTGTGAGTATTGCCTAGAAATTTAATATTTTTATTTATATTTTTCATTCTGGTAAAATTAATTATGGAATTGGTAATCAATTATTCAGCAAATATTTCGACATTCTAATTATTCTTTACTTTTTTTCTCAGAGTTTCATGAATAGACAACCAAATCTTTCGGTAAGAACTCCTGAGAGGGTCTCTAAAGCAAGGTGTGGTATCTCTGAGGAGAATATCAGGGCCTGGTTCAATGGTTTGAAAAACAATTTGGAAAACTTGAACGCGCTTGAGGTCCTGAATGATCCGAAAAGAATATTTAACAAATATGAATCATGTATTCAGCTCAGTCCATCCACTGGAAAAGTCATTGCAATGACTGGGTGGAAAAATATTTACGAAGTAGCTCCTGGACCCGAAAAATCCAACTTGACCTTTCTTGGCACTTTCAGTGCTAATGGGGATATTGTTGCCCCTATGATCATTTATCCCTACTACCGGGTTCCTAAAGACATTGCCAATGCCGTCCCGAAAAGTTTCACCATTGGCACTTCGGAGAGTGGGTGGATGAAGGCGGAAACTTTTTTTGAATTTATCCAAAACTCATTCATCAAATATCTTGAAAAAGTAGAAATTGAAAAGCCCGTTATACTGTTTGTAGATGGTCATAAGACTCATATGAGTCTCCAAGTATCTACATTGTGCGAGGATAACCAAATTATCCTTTATCTGCTTCCTCCCAACACCACGCACATTTTGCAACCAGCTGATGTTGGCCCTTTCAAGCCGCTCAAATCTTATTGGAGACAGGAAGTCATTAATTTTCAGAGAGAAAATCCAAACTCTGTTGTGAGAAGGAAGAATGTGGCTCCCCTGCTTGAGAAAGTTCTCAAAAGGATAACAAGAGATTCAATTGTAAACGGGTTTCGAGCATGCGGAATCTATCCTTTTGATCCCAATGCTGTGGACTACTCTAAGTGTTTAGATGTACTGCATACAGAAGACGATGAAGTAATTGAACGGAATGAAAGGGCAGACACAGATGAAGAAGAAAAGGAATTGAAATATGATGAAGCCTTGAAGGTTCTTAGATATGAACTAAAAGGTAGAGATTCCTCTCATATTAGCAGTTCTGACTGGTTGGCAATTTTCAAAAAAGTTGAATCTCGCGGAACTGCCGACTCATCAACTTTGGATCCTCCTGTTATTGAACTTGATGAAGAAACAGTAATCGTGAATGCAGATGATTTGAGAACTCAAGAGCCAATTGCTGAGAATACTTCCGAGAATATTCCCAGCATTGACTGAGGCTCTCCATCATTTGCAACTCCACAGCTCATCATGGAAACTCCATCAGATAATGTCTGCCTGGATATTGAGGACCCTTTTTCTCAACACTTGATTGATGGGGACGTTATAGCTACGTTCGATTCGAGCTTCAATTTGATTGAACAGAATTCGCAGAGTTCTGTTCAATCAAATTCTTCAAAAGTTATTTCTTTGAGTGAACATCCTCTTCCATCTCCAACACATCCAGCTATTTCTCTAGTTCAAGAAGCTCCGGTTAACATTGAAGAACCTTCGACCTCAGATATTTCTCAAAAGCCTACTTCTTCAGGAAATCAATATGCTAGGATTGTTTCTATTGATGAAATGGACATCAATAAGTACATCTACTATCCAGGGAAAATAGAATACAAGAAGAGAAAGCAGACGGTGCCTATTCCCAGCGTAGTGAGTTCTTCTACGTATAGAGCTTCTGTGATGAGCAGAGCAAAAAAATCAAAGGGAGCTGAATGGGTCTGTGCGTATTGTAAGAATGAATGGTCCGAAGAAAATAGGAAGGGGAAAAAGGGTGACTGGATTGAATGTGACACTTGCGACCGAAAAATGCATGTCCGTTGCATACCAACATCTCATATGAATGAGATAAATTTTGATTGGGAGGGTATTAATGATGGGGAAATAGATTTTCGGTGTGAGGTATGTGTGACTTCGAAGAATTGAGCATTGATTTTATTTAAATTAGATAACTAAACATTATTTGATTTGTTTATTGCAAGGAGAATATTATTTAGGATATATTTTGTTTATTTGAAAGGAAAATATATCATCATATTATCTTACCATCGTATTTTTATTAACATGGCGGATTTAGAAATCGAAATGGCGAATTTACAATTCCATGGCGGAATTAGAATACGAAAATGGCGCTTTTAGATTTCAGAGTGGCGGAATATGCGTAACAGTACATCGGCGCATTAATACTCTCAATTATTAAATTGTTTGAACTTGATCCGACTTTCATGTATACCAATCTTTAGAATGAACTCTCACAGAAACGTTGATATCCATAATTATTTGACACCCGCTCTTCATTTGTTTTGATAACTGTTTGAGTGATGACGGACTCTTAAAGTGGCGGATTATACAGCCCTTACCCTACCATAGGACTTAATTCAAGATCTCCCGCAGAGATCTCCAATTTCTATAATTCAATCTAAAACTCCCGCAGAGAGTCTTGGAAAAAGGTTCCATATTCTGCCAGACTGGTGTCTCATGAACTCGCCATTTGTCTCTCCAGCTCTCTCCAAAATTTGAAAATTCAACAAATTCTCTCCAAAATAACATTGTAGCATAGAAGAAAAATAGATAAAACTCGCCATTTGCAATTGAAGGGCTCAAAATAACTGTCACAAACTCGCCATTAAAATGGCGAGTTTGGACATGCTTTATTACTTGGCCACTAAGTTACTATTTTACTAACTTACCCAAATTTATGAACTAGTTTCTCATAGCAAATTTGGTGAATTTTTTGCTATTAGTATTTCAGTGGGACCCAGTCTGTCGTCTGAAAAGTACAGCAGGATTTGTGAATTAATCCTGCGCCCAAGTCCTATTTAATTCCTATGTTCCCATGTAATTTGCTGCGTCCAAATCCCTATTTCTGGAAAAAAATCCTGGGTCTCTGGAGATCTACTTTTCAGACTGGAGTGGGACGTGGGTTCAAAAAAATCAATGGGTTAAAGCCCATGAATATATTATATATCCTTTTCCCCTGTTGGTAAAAACTTTATTTAATAGCCTACCCATCAAAAATACTAAACTATTTTAGCTGTAACTCAATTATACGCTACATATAATGATATATTGCTCCGGCACTGTGGCACACACCACACAGCAGTGCCACACGACACACACATTCGCTCCCGGAGTGATCGCTTTTTTCGTGTGCCACACTCAAAAAGTGTGTGTCGAGAGCTCTGAACACACAGCAGTGGCACACATGTGTGCCCGTTTGAACGCCCCCTTGGCCTTTAATTATTAGTACTTACTTTACTAATTACTGTCAGATTGAAGAGGATTTTGTAGCACGCTGCAGGGCCCGCCTAATTAATTATTGGTAAACCATGCCTGACTGACAGAGCTAAAAACCCTAATTAATGGAATCCACAGATAATTTATATCACAGAACATTGAATAAGAAGAAGCTCAGATATAACGTGTACACAGTCGTAAAAATTCAACCAATCACGTCCATTGATCAATGACGTCACTATAAACGCTCTCTCGAAAACAGTTTGAACGTGCATTCTACCTCAGCTCATTATCTTTGCTGGCAGCCATATCTAAGGAGTGGCCTGTGGTATAGAAGCGGACAAAGAAGGATACCGGTGCTTTTTTATGCGGATGATGGCTTGCTGTTGGCAAGATCGAGGGAGGAGGCGGGAGAGATGGTTGATATATTGGAGGAGAGTGCAAGGGATTGTGGTTTGAGTATAAGTAGGGAGAAGAGTAAGTGTATGGTTTTTAATGGTGGGGGTGACGTTGGAGAGAGTGTGATCAGGGGGATGGTAGTGGTGGAGGAAGTTAGATATCTGGGAGTGTTGGTGAGTGCAAGGAGGGATTGTTTCAGGGAAAATAAGAAGGAAAAGATAAGGAGTGCGGAGATAATGGTGATTGTAACCTACTCAGTGGTGGAGAGGTCCTGTGACAGACTACTGATGGGCAAAACTTTTTGGAAGAGTGTGGTGCTGCCAGGGGTATTGCATGCGGGAGAGGTTATAGTGTGGAATAAGACGGATATTGGGAAGTTGCAGAGATTGGAGAATGGGGTTTGGAGAAGGATCTTGAGGGCACCTACTTATGCACCAGTGGCAGGTCTGCAGGGTGAAGTGGGGTGCTCGTCAGCTATGGCAAGGGATATGAAGATGAAGGTTAGGTTTGGTGGGTTCTTGATGAACACTGGGAATGAGGTACTGAGGGATATGGTTGGGAGGGTGAGGGAGAGGGGTGGTGCTAATTCATGGATGATAAAGATAGAGGAGTATATGGCGGAGCTTAGTTTGGACTGGGAGGCCCTGAGGGTGTTAGATAGCGGGGAATTGGGAAGAATAGTTGATAGGTGGGAGGAGAGTAGATGGAGGAGGGAGGTGGAAAGCAGAAGTACATTGGTATGGTACAGAGAGAAGGAGGGAATAGGGGGAGAATGGTACGAAAATAGGTGGGGAGCATGTCTGCTGTTCAGAGTGAGAACAAATTCTCTTAGGTTGGGATGGAGGGAGAGATTTTGGGGTGGGGAGATTGGGTGTAGGATGTGTGGTGCGGAGGAAGAGACTTTGGAGCACTTCCTGCTGGAGTGTCCTATGCTGATGGAGGTGAGGGAGAGATATGGGGTGGTGAGTATGAGTGGGGTGATGAGCTTTGGTGAGAGGAATCTTTATGGGGTGTGGAGTTTTTTGGAGGAGGCGTGGAGGGAGAGGGGGTTGTTGGCGGGGGAGGGGGTGAGGCTGCCAGAGGGGGGGGGGTTGAGGACTGGAAAAGGAGGTCTCGGCCCTGCGGAAGGGGCTGGGGGGTGTGAAGTCAAAGGGTCCAGGAGGGGGGACAGTGGCGCTGAAAAGCCATATTCTAGAATCCCCCCCGAAATCCAGTTCCATCCATCCAGTTCCTACCGAATTATGTACACGATTATCTATGTCACACGCAAAAATCGATCGATGGCTGCGCTATCGATTGATATGCGCTATAAAATGTGCCAATTTGATGTACAAACTAAAATAATCATATCATTCGAATGCGCAGAAATCGATCGATGGATGCGCTATCGATTGATATACGCGATCAAATTTGCCAATTTGATGTACAAACTAAAAAAAATCATATCATTAGGACGCGCAGGAATCGATCGATGGTTGCGCTATCGATCGATGGCTGCGCAAACTATTGATCAACAGATTGCGCAGTGAAATCGGTCGATATTGCATATCACTCAAACGCGCGTGACATCTACATTCTATAGCTCAGCTACTAAGCAATAATAAACTAATCTTCTTTGCAACAAACACAAGCTGACACCATTTCGGTTGTAATTAATACGCATTCAAATTTCAAAATAATGGAGTCAAACAGAATTGGTGAAACGAAGCCTCTGGTTGGCTGAGTGGCTCTAGTTGAAGTGATGTCACTGTAAACGGCACTCAAGAGTAATATAATGGGATCTACACTACTTCTATTCAATGTTCTGTGATCTATATGTCATGCACTTTTGTCTGATCTGCAATATCGATCGATCGCGTTACGCCATTTATGGATCCATTTTTAGCACACCCATCGATCGTGATTGAAGGCTCATATTGAAGGCAGCCTTAAGGCCCGTTTACACGCTACGATAAATTGAAGCGATTTATCGTAATGAAGAGGTTGTTGCAATTTATCAGTACGTGTAAACAGGAGATCGTAGTGATTTATTGGAGTTGGAAATGGATTGTGTGATTGGTGCTAGCAGACTCAAATTTATACGAATCGTAACGATAAGTTTGAACGTGTTAACAGGGTTCCAATAAATCGTTGCGATCTAACTCAATATATAATGCTAAACACATTCCAAATGCAGACCATCATAATGTTTCGTAAAGATATTGGAGTAAAAATCGTTGCGTGTAAACACTGTCTCAATCATCTGATAAATTGTTGCGATCTCTGTCCTCAATGAATCGCTCCTATTTATCGTAGCGTGTAAACGGGGATTTAAAAATAATTGTTAAAGGTTTGGGTTAGACTCAGTTAGAGATTCAGTTGTGGGGTCTGGGTATTGGGCCGTCAATAGTTACAAATTGATCAGTCCAGCTCGTCATGTCGTTCATAGGGCAGTCAGCTGATGAAAGTGGTGCAATGAAATCTAATTACTGCCACTAATTTTAATGGATAATGATGGCGTGCAGCATATTTCCTTCTGTTTTTGTGTCATATTGCTCTGTTCATGATGGTTCTTTTTTATGTGTTGTCTATGATATAAATTATGGAATATTCCATATTATTTGCATTTTGCCATCTAATTTAAGTCAATTTATTCATAATGATAAACATAAGTGTTTTTTTTAACTGAAAAAAAAATGCGCGGCAGCGGAGGCAAATTAGAAACTTCAAGTTATGATGATGATCTCCAGGCTCCGTGAAAAAAAGTTAATTGCATAATATTGTAGAGCTAAGGTCTATAGGATAACTAATTCGAATTTTACTATTTAAAGATTTCTGTATGTAGATAAATCATGTTACTCCAATTTGTATTGTGACTGTTTTACAGTTTAAACCTTCATTCGAAAGTTATAAGACAAAATGTAAGAGAGATTCAATTGTGTCCGAGTGCTCCTTCCTAGAGGGAGACTTCGAACAAGCTGTGACGATGGTTTGGACACCATAAAAATGGTTAAAACATTAAAAATTTGGGTAATTAAACGATAAGATTGAATTCGGATCTACTATTTTAATTGAAATAAACCATAATGACTTGTTATTCACAGTAATAATCCGTCGTATTTGAAATTTTATCATAATAATATTATTGTAATGATTGAACATTTTCTCCCTCAAAATATGGATAGCCCAAGAGTAATCACTGTGAAATTATCCTTATATTTGATAGCTATGTATCTAAAGCAAATTGTATAACTATTGCCTTTTACTTGTGGTATAACTATTTTCTTTTTCTTGGAATTCACTAAAATTACATCTTAAATATTTCATCGAATGTTTAACCATTAAAGTATATTCCATAAGTGTAGATCTTGCTACACCTCCAATTTCAGCACCTTTTCTGACAGATAAACCTTTCTGGAATTAATCAAATGTCTTTTGATTACTTTTCTTCTTTATTACGGCCTCTATCAGTTTTTCTTTTTTAATGAAAAGGCATGAATACGATCGTCAAACTGTAAAATAAAGACACTAATATTAAAAGTTGCAACTAATCTTATAAACGAATGCTATGTCAATTAAAATAATTAACTTCAAGTTCAGAATGTCCTTTTTGATATGAATTACTTCAATAAATTGTAATGGTGCACTGAATCAGATACAGAGGGAAGGTTCAGACACCGTCCGAACCAACCTAAACAGAAGTGTCCGATTCATCCCAAATGACACTCCAAAATTAAAAACATCACCATTTTTCTAATTTCATTTCTATTATTTTTCTAACACACCAAACATAACATAAAATATTAATATAATTCATACCTTTGAGATTGAGAATCAATTTCGTATTCATATAGTCCACACACGATCTAATTGAATCACGAAAAATTACATCAATATTGAAGAAAACAGTAAATTACCAATTGGGGGCGAAATATTACATCTCCGCATTGGATCTTTCAAATAGCTGACGGTTAATACGTTGCACACATTCAGTTGCAATAAGAGGTAGTTCCAACAATTATAAACAAGTTTAAACGAGTTGTCCGAATCACCCCTCTGTCCGAATGCTCCCGGTTCTCTCCTACACCAATTTTTTTAATGTCAACTTGGCATTAGGTATAATAAATTCATTTAATATTCGTGTAAAGGTATAACATTGGATAAAGATTCTATAGAAACCTTTATATACTTTAGGAAACAATTTATATCTTAAACGAAGGCCGAAAATCGCATTGTTTGTTTTTAACTTCATATTTGAAAGCAAAACAAAGAGTGTACAATCTTCTTCTTCAGCGTCAGGTAAGCGATTCGCTCAAATTATTGTTGCACACACGAGTATTAAAATAATCTAATAATAAAATATACACTGAACGAAATTGTATGCGGTTTGCAGAATAATGATCCTACGCCTTATATGTATATATCTATAATATTATGCAATAAATATTTTTTTTTGGGAAGCTGGAGAGGACCTTTAATAAAATTTGCTTGGAGAACACCTTTAACATTTCCACCTGTGTTGTTCTGGTAATTTATTAACCTAGTTTGTTAATTATGACAGATATACTTTATTATGTGATAATTTTATAACCTTTACACTACCTTCCGTATTTTAGAGGCTGGCAAACAGTAAGCCAATTTGGAGCTAAAAAAATTCACAAAATTTGTTATCCTAGCACATTTTTGCTCATCTTTGAAGATTTCAAACCAAAATTATCATAGGAATTCATTTAATTTCAAGCCAATTAGACCCACCTGAGTTTCGACTTGAAATGTTAGCCAATTATAATTGGCTTTAACTGCCATACGCTTTAACATCACTCAGTCAGCATGGTTAGTTTCGAAAGCGCCTTCTCATCGGCTTCATCTTCCACCACCCTCTTCTAATTATTCATCTACTTCATTTATCTCCTCTTCTTTCGATCACTCATCTCTTCCTTCACATTTTCACAAAAAATTTCACTCTTCTTTCTCTTTCCTTCCTCTCCGAACAAAAAACTCCACTCTTGGTTTCTGATACTCTACCGCCTCCTTCTTCTCCTCCAACTCTCTGCAATTCAACACAAAGTGTAACAAATTTACTACTCTCTCTCTCTCTCTCTCTCTCTCTCTCTCTCTCTATCTCTCTCTCTCTCTACATATAATAAATATCTCCTCCTCCCTCTTCCTTCTCCTGACTCCCAGCCACAAGCAGTTGCTTTTTGTCCGGAACCATATCCTGTCTATCTCTCCTCCCTCGTAGTCTTATACTCTCCAGTCTCCTTCTTGTACTCCCTGTACATCCACAGCTGTGTAGGTTCAGTTAGGTGTACAGTAGCACTATAAATTATAATATAGCGAACTCCTGCGCAGTGAATGAGTAAGGATGAATCCTGAATAGTGAACAATTTTTTTTATTCAGCGATGAATCACCAAACATTTAAGAAACTAAAGGCAATTTTATGGCAGACTAAGGAAAATTTGTTCACTATTCAGACTACACCCTAACTCATTCATTAAACAGGAAAGAGGTCACCACTATATTATCTATACAGTAGTTTCTGAATCTAGGAAAGTCTTTGCTTATATATTATATATGGCCTATGATCCTATCTCTGAACAAAATATATATCAGTTTCATAAAAAAAGTGTTTATTCATGAAAAGAATATTTTTAATAACGAGAATGTATTTTTCATATTAGGAATATGCTTTATTTTAAATTCGCTCAAGATCATATTTTTATGCTAAAAGCATAATTGTCTAATTGTCACAAACCTACATATGATATTTATTACTTGCTGAGTTCTAAAATGCTTTTCCCTTGAGTGAATAATGGTGAGAAATTAGACCCATTATAGGATATCAATAATCTTCACTAATTTTGTCACTCAAAATCAATTTAACTTTGAGAATTTTCTTTCAGTTTATTTTAATTTTTTAATTCAATTTAATTTAAAAATAATTATGTTGGAACGTTTTATATTGAATATTACAATAAAAATTGAATGATATGGCGTACTAATTTAATTGTCTCCATGAATAAATATTTAATTATATTTATAATATAATATTCTTCTAGAAATAAATCTCATATGTAAAGAATGATAGACATAGCTCTAATCATAGTAAATTATTTACTATGACTCTTATAGCATCAGGCAATAAATTCAGGCTCTAGTTATAACATTGTTTTGATACATTGTTAAAGGGGCAGTTCAGTCGTTTTTTGTTTTAACAATTTTAATGTCAAACAATTGCTTAGTTAGAATAAAGTATTCGTGTAGAATACTTTTTTTATTGCAATGTTCAATAAAATCTAATAAAGGAAATATATCATGTTATATATAAATAATTTCTTACCAACTTACCAAATGCTAACGGTAGATGGCGCCACAATCAGTGGCGCCATCTTGTAAACAAACCAACTGAGATAAGTTTCTATCTAGATTCTATTTCAAGTGAAGAGATGGCTTTATTTTCAAAACTATGACTTCTTGTCTTGAATCTTTTCATCATTTTGACGCAATCAAAGGTTGATTACTGCATATCATAAATTAATATGAAAACAACAAACATACTCACGTACATACTAATGAGTGCAAGTTCTTCCGCTAGGTGTCGCTAATTGTACTACATACTTTTTATATGAACATTTTAAAATAAACGAGCATTCAAATATTACATAATTAAATATTCTGAATCGATTTAAAACGAATTTAACGATTGTTTGAATTTGACTTTACTGTCCCTTTAATGATAAGTGTTTCTATAATACGTCTCAGCACAACAGGTTACGAAATGAAACACATTAATTTAAATACAAACCTTATATACAGTTAATATAATTCAATATATAGAAAGAAGTGCATTGTTCATGCTCCAGTTGTAGATAATTTCACATACGTTGGCCAACGTTTCTTTATGTCAAATCCTTTAATTGGTTCTTAAAAATAATTTCTTACTTAATACCACTCGTATGTTCAAAATTTTTCATTTCTGCTGATAAACAATTTATATTTACATAATTCACTAATCATTAATACTACATTATTCTCTAAATTGATCCCACATTTAATATGAAACAATTCAAATCAATTTACGAATAAAATCACTTTATTACGATGAATATATTATAAAAGGGTAGAAGTCCTTAGATTATATTATTTGAAATCATATACATATAATATTGTGAAGCTAAAATAAAAAGAGTCCAATATGCAACCGACTGAAACAGGAAGACTGTTAAACCCTGCAATGTACACATTATAGGAATATCAAAATAGATCATATATCGAATAAATACAAGGTATATTAACTTTTTTCATTCACAAATAATTCAAAATTATAAGGCACCATGGATCATTATGTCAATCACTTTTATTGCTAATCAACCGTTTAATCAATAACGAAAATATTTATAAGCTCGTGATACTATGTTTATGTGATTTTATAACAACTATAATATGTATAGATCAATTACAAACCCCACTCTTAAAAACTGAAGAAATATCTGAATAAGAATATTCCTCATTTGTAATAGTGATCACTTTCAACCATGTTAGGGTGGTAGGTATTTTGCTGTTGATAATTGTACTCATCGTAGTTTGACTCCTCGTCATAATAACGTGGATGCCTGTCCATCTCGTAATTCCCACCTCTAATTTGGTCTGCTTCTCCTCGGTACAGATCATCTTGGGGAAATTGTCCGTGACCATCTCGGTAGTATTCGTCCTCATCTATTAGTGTCCTTTCGTCGTCAGCGTAGTTATCATCTCTGTATTGAGGCATCACTGGTTCTCTGGCATCGTAAGGATCTACAGGAGGATAAGCAGGATCATCCTCATAATCGTAAGGATCTACTGGAGGATAAGCACGATCATCATCATAATCGTAAGGCTCCACTGGACGATAGGCACGATCATCCTCATAATCGTAAGGCTCGTTATAACCACTCCTCTCAACGTCAACAACAGATCGGTCATCATCTGTGTAATTATCATAATCATAATAATTCCCTCCTCCTTTGTTTTCAAGATAAGTACTATAATGCTGTACATACTCGTTAGAAGGTTCACCATACATCAGTATTTTCTCGACAGTTTTAGAACTTAGATATTTAATTTCTTCAGACTCACTCTTTGATTCAGAGTCAGCTTCTTCTAATACATTTGATGCTGATGGATCTAATGTTTGAGTTTCAACACTCTTCATGCGAGGTTTCACATTTTTAAGGATTGTCTTTGTCTGTATATCAGAAGACTGTTCTGAATCTGAAGAATAGGACATGATTTTTCTTTTTATAGGTGTTTGAGGTCTAATGGGGACATCCTCTTCACTTGATGATGATGTTGATTCTAATTCACTTTCTTCTTCAGATGAAGATTCTTCTGAAGATAAGTCCTTTACAGCTTTCCAACCATCACGTCCAAACTCTTCGTGAAATTTGGAATCCATCGAAAAAGAGTATTGTTTTTTTAGTTGTGGTTTGGAGTTTTTTTCTTCGGTCAATTTTAGGATTGAGGGTCCTGAGAATTTTTCTTCGTCATCATCATCATCAGAAATTGGAGGGCTTGTTAGAAAATTATCAGAATGTGGTTCTGCTTTAGAAGATGCTACCAAATTTTTGATGTTTGAAGTTGGTAATTTGGTGGGTTCATTATCAATTTTCACAGGATAAGTATCACCAATTGGGTTAAAATCATTGTTATCTTCTGTAAGCTTCACACCGTTTATAGTTTTATCCAACTCTTGAAGTGGTTTCCTTTCGATATTTTTGGTGACTACTGATGTCTCTAGGGCCAAAATTCTACTCCTTATCAAAGTATTCACGTCTTTGTGCTTGAAAACTTTCACCTCTATGTCAGGTAATTTGGGAGCGATAGTGGGTTCCACAGGAGCGGGTTCCACTTCTTTCACTGGTTCAGGGACTTTCGCAGCTGTCGATTCCGGCTTACCCTGATTTGCAAATTCGATGACTGATTGCAATTGTTCTTCTAGTCCTTTGAGTAGCTCTGACGCAATGGCCTTTGGGTCATCTTTCTTCGGTACCACAGGTGCCTCCTTCTTCGGCTCTGGTCCAATTCTCATCATTTTGAAAGCTCTGCAATTATTGGGTAAGAAATTAGATATACACTTGAAAGGTTTTTTCTGTGATATGAAGTTGTAACTCAGAGATAAAGTAATGGTGGAACTACAATTGAAACAAGTGAGACCAAACTTAGTCTTATACAGATCCACCATAAATTTTTCTTTGAACGAAAACTGCTCAAAATAGTATGAATTATAAATATTGAAATTTTCCCTCTTTCAGTTTCACGTACGTATAGACCCAATAGATTTTTGTTGGTGAAATTATTCTTAATTAATTTTTATTTTCTAATGAAGCTTTCAATTATTTAAAAGCAATGTACTTAAAATAATCATAATGTAAAAATGTTCGAGTTTACAATTTCAGTTAAAGAGAAAAATTTCGATGATATTCATTTCTATTCAAAACTATATACTGTACTATATAAGTCGCGATTTTGAGAGAAAGCTTCTCTGAAACTAATTCTGCAGTAGTTAAATTATAATTTTGAAAGGATGAATAAATCCCAACCATTCATGTAAAATGTGAAAGAATATTAGTAAATTTATGTATGTGCAAATCACATGTCTTCTAACGCCTCATGATTGTTGTTGTTCCATTTCAATTCCACTCATATTTTCTCATAAACAACTAGATAATTTTTTTGAAATTTCTAATCAAATTGTTTCACAATATATTTATTAATTTTTATATCAAAAAATTAGAAGGAACAATCATTGTTCAGAAGGCGTCTCTACTTTTATGTCAGCAATTTCTTGTGAATGAATTACAGAATGTATTTGAAATTTTATTGCCATCTATTTGAAAATTTTCAGTACATCTCACAATATATTTTAAATATAAAAAATTGATCTCTGGAATCGCGTGAAGTAACCTTAATGGTGCATGGCGAATTGCCACTGGGGGAATTGCCACTGGGTGAACTGCCACTTGGTGAACTGCCCATGTGGGTGAATTGCCACTGGGTGAACTGCCCATGTGGGTGAATTGCCAATGTGAGTGAATTGCCAATGTGAGTGAATTGCCAATGTGAGTGAATTGCCACTGGGTGAACTGCACATGTGGGTGAATTGCCACCGTGTGAACAACTCTCACTGACTGCATCACTACGTACACGAGATGAACAAAACACACACTTGTCCCGTGTGTTTAGGTGTATCCCCCCCCCCTTCCTAATATAAGCGTGGACCGAGAATTGGGCCCGCCGACTGTTGGGCCCCGGACAATTGGGCCCCGAGACACTTATATTATTTTCTCATTTTTTAAGAATCTACTGTATTAACTCAATTAAAGACCATTACTACTGTAATAAACTAATAACCAGGGCTGGGACAATATGCATTTATCATAAAAGCATATGATGCATCATATTTTGGTTAGAGCATATGCCTTAATAATAACTCATATGCCCTAACAATAAGGCATATGCTCTAACGGTAAGGTATATGCACTTTCATGGCGGTATTTATTTATCATTTTGTTATTCGCATAACTTAAAAAGTATTCAACCAAATTGTCTGACATTTGGTGGGACGATTAGTCATTATCCAGGAACCATTTGATTAGATTTTGGTAGCTAATAAGCTAAAGGTCAAGGTCATTTATAAATCAAGTATAATTGGATGGTCAAAGTCATTTACAAGTGGCAGCGGAGGTATGCACTCTACGAGTGCCCGTCATCAAGTTTAGTAGTATATTGTATAAAAGTATCATGTATGTATTTTATGCAATAAGAATTAAGGCAAAAACCATTAATTTCTATTTACCATCAACAAAAGGTGTTTTCTACCTTTGTATTGCCGAATATAAATAAATAATATCATATAAAATAAATACACTTATAATATATAATACAAAATAACGGATTTCGTGGACGATTCTGCATTCATAAGTTTTGCCAATAACAGGAGTTATGTGATTTTGATCATGAAGCCAATTTACCTTCTGACTGCTTCTTCTAATCCTTTGTACCTATTAAATTTCTTTCTGACGTCAGCGATATGGCCTTTGTCTCCTTAGTAGACGTTTAGACCCCTTCTAAAGTTTAAATATTCACTGGGAGGAATTTACAGGGGTGGAATATACCTAGAACCGGAGAAGCTTCCACTTTGAAAATTTGAACCATCATTTGATTGATAAATGTAACTCAAGTTTATAATTCTAATTATATTTTTTTGTTAGGCTTTATCTAAGTGTTTATTTCTTGTTCTCATAGTTAGTGTCGCTGTTCAAAAAAAATTTGCGTTCATTATGTAAATAATTTTATTACCCTTCTGATAGATATATGTAGAATAGGGTAGTCTGCAGAGACTTTAATAGACGATGGTTATTCCATTCAAGTTAACGGTAAAATTCAATGAACAGTATTTCTTTTAAACTAGACATAATCAAAATGATGCAATATATGATATCAGTATCACCAACTAATTTAACTTATTTTTTAAACTTCATAATATTCACGTTCGTTTTTAAATTCATATGTGCATTCGTATAAGAGCATATGAACATATCTTAAGGTCATACGGTCATATCTTGAGAGAATATTTTTAGAGCATACTGTCATATTTTACGAGCATACGTTCATATTTTACGAGCATATGGTCATATTTTTTTAGAGCATATACGTCATATTCGTTAGGTCATAATTGTCCCAGCCCTGCTAATAACTATAGGGATGCGATATTATGCGTTTTGTATACAAATACAGTATTGAGCATAAGTAAAATAAAGAATATTCTTTATATGAAAAAATATTCTCGTTAGAATTTTTTTTTTAATATAACATGTTCTTTTCATGAATAAATACTATTATTCTTTTAAACTACTATAAGTTTTCTGTTCTGAGATAGTTTCAAGGGTTTAACAGTATAAGGTATCATCGGCACGTACAGGTCAATTCACCCAGTGACAATTCACCCAGTGACAATTCACCCAGTGGCAATTTACCCAGTGGCAATTCCCCCACATGGGCAGTTCCCCCAGTGGCAACTCCCCTAGAACCAGATTAGTCATTCTTATCGGCTATTTTGAAAAAAAGGTGTCCTCTATTGCCCTATAGCGTATGATGTGTTACACGCATGTAGTGTACACAGCAGATGAATTTAAAAATTAATGTAACTAGTACAGGCTATTTAAACGATTAATTAATCGATCAATTAATTAAGCTATTAATTTCGA
The DNA here is from genome assembly GCA_947561585.1 of Caprella mutica. Classification (NCBI taxonomy): domain Eukaryota; kingdom Metazoa; phylum Arthropoda; class Malacostraca; order Amphipoda; family Caprellidae; genus Caprella; species Caprella mutica. Next base: position 62,048 of record CANNZV010001234.1, on the reverse strand, counting down.
TGGGAAAAGACAGTATATCAATTTACCTAGTTAATTATTCTCATTCCATTTACAACTACAATAGAAAGCTTATATTTTACTCGCACTTCACCACGTTGGAATATGGCAGTTTAAACAATATATACTAAATAATAATATTATACACATTCTTTGTAGGATCCTAATCAAAAATAATTAGCATTTTAATTATATTGAAGCTAATTTAAATGATGACTAGCTATATATGAGATTTATCGCATTTGTTTATTTATGAAATTTTTTAACATATCATATAATTTTGAGCATATACTATGTATAGAGCTATTTGAAATATTATACCTGAGTATATAATTAAGGCAAAGGTGCACTCAAGCTTTGACAATCTCAGTCGAAGCTTGAGTGCACCTTTGCCTGTAATTGCAAGTGCAATATAAAAATTACCGAACATTTACTGCATGCACTATACGACAGTCGGAGATAACTTTACTTTTAGTGTTCCTATTTAACTTATTTAAGAACTAACTAACCCTGAATGCTATTTCACAAGTTAATAAATAAATTTCATTCCAATAAACTAATAACTACATGTAGGTTTTATTCAGAATGCAATAATTCATTAATTGATAGTTTTAACTTCTTTATTTTGCCCTTTATTTCTAAAATTCGTTAGATGGCACATAGCTTTACATTGAATGAAGTATACCACATCGACAAATGAATCACCTATGCATATACCATTGAAAGTAAGTGATTTAACACTTGCATTTTAAGTAGCACATTGATTTTATCATTAATAAACAAAATTTGATCAACTTAAACTCCTTTGACGATGGCAAGGCAGTTGAGAAATAACTGATATATCTCTACTGTCTTTTGGATGGTTAATATGTTTCGCAACTCAATACTCACTGAAATGCGGAGCAAACCTCTGCAGCTTCTCTCCAGCCTCTCACTGACACTGGGTAGGTGAAACCTTATCAGTGGAATGTAGATAACACTATCTATACTTCCAATGACTTCTTTTATCGGGGAATGTAATGTTGCTCAAATACATAAACAATTACTCATAATTGTGCTCTTAATTGATATCTATAATGTTTAAAAGAGTATCAAAATTGCTTTCAAATATTGTTGATGACGTGAAATATTAGCCACAAGAAGTTGGTTTGGGTTGGTACTAGCAGACGCATTTGGTGAAGGTATAAATATTTGAATGTATAAACATAATACTCATTTTTAGTGAAAAATTGTGCGAGGATTAACCAAAGAAAAAGGATCAAAATTATAATAAAATTCTGTATGTTGAATTAAAATAAGGAATAAAGTCTGAACATCTCTCAAAGATACAGGTTAAATGTTAATTCCTGATCATTGGTAGTAATAGAGTCACTTATTGGTTCAGTGCTGAATGCATCTACTGGACAACAACTACAATATATACGAGTAAATATAGAAATAACTTAATAATATGTGTCTGTACGGGAGCTACCTATAAGGGAGAAATGAAGTAGGAACCCAGTAGCTGGACTGAAGTGCAGAGCTAGGTGGAGCTATCTGGAGCTGGGAGGAGCGGTAGGGATTTCGAGGTGAAGATATATCGCGAGAGAGACTGTTGTATGGGAAGGTAGCGAGAAAAAGGAGACTATAAGTGACAGTATATAGATGTTAAAAGGCATCATATACAATTCATATAAACTGTCTCGACAAGAATCATAAGCTTTCTAGCCTTGAGTGATAAGAGGTCCATTAAAATGTTATCTTTTAAAACTATCGAGGCGCCTTTGGTTCTTAACTATTTCTAAAACTATGAATTGAGATGAATACATTACTATTTTCGGGAGAATGAATTATAATATTAATATAATTCTGATCTTTTTTTTTTATAAAAGCACGAATTATACTTTCAGTATTCATGTTTTTTAATTGAACAGCAGTAACTTTCTTGGCTACCGAGCATCTTAATACCCAGAAAGAATCTTTAAGTAAAGTTCCAAACAATGTGATAATATATATATTTCTCAAACAACACTCTCACCTACCTGTAACTTTACAAAGAATACAGTTCAATCTTAAAGAAAGATCAAAGAGTCTCCGAATTTTTCAGATAACGATATTATCTAAATTGTAAATACCGTATAATATATATTTATATGAATGTATGCGACCCTCTCGTTATATAAGGTGTCCCTAAAAAAACGAAACCCAACTTTAAATAAGTATATTTCAACAACTACTGAAGATACAGTTTTTTTTAAACATCATTTTTTTTTAACTTTTCTCCATAGTCAGTTGAATTTTTATAAAGATTTATTGATTTTTGTGAATGTTATAACGATTTTATTGATGGGTGGTGAAAATGGCATTGCGCAAATGGTCAGAAAACGGATGTTGAAGTAAGTTCAAACATAAAATATATCTTTATTAGACAACAACTCTATTAATAAAATAGATATATTTTCAGGTTTTAAAAGCATTCAAATAACTATTCCTTTTATAAATTATTGACAATATGGAGAAATGAGTTAAAGTACAAAAAGGAAGACACAAGTTTAAATTTTAACAAGGGTCGTTCAGGTCGCAAGAGCACAGTACGATCTGAAGACAAAATCAATTCTGTTCAGCTACTCCTTTCAGAAAATGAAAATGTTTTTATTAGGAGAAATGGACAAAATATCTCAAAACCTTCAATCAGTTGAATCAAGAAATGGCCTACATGAACCCTAAAAATAAAATTCAGATATTAACTTCTAGAAACATTTGTCAACTGGTTCTTGCAAAGACATGTTCGTTTTGTGGAAGATATTATCATTAGGCACGATGCTATATCTTATATGAACCATAAGGTAATTAATCAGAACATTCGGCAATATGCTTAACAGAATAACCTTCCCGATGGTAACTTTCACCGACGTTATCACTGTGGAAATGACTTTAACTTGTGCCCTCCTTTTTCTACTAAAGTACATTTCTCCAGATTGTCAATAATTTATAAAAGGAATAATTATTTCAATGATTTTAAAACATAAAAATATATCTCTTTTTGTCGAATAAAGCTATACTTTATGTTTGAACTTACTTCAATATTCGTTTTCTGACCATTTGAGCAAAATCATTTTCATGCACAACCCATCAATAAAATCGTTATAACATTCACAAAAATCAATGAATCTTTATGAAAATTTAATTGAAGATGGAAAAAAGTTCAAAAAACAAAATGATAAAAACTGTATCTTAAGAAGTTGTTAAAGTATACTAATTTAAAGTTAGATTTAGTTTTTTTTTGGGACACCCTGTATACATGTATCTCTAGTTTAGTTATGGATCTAATTATTATCAACGAATTACATATCATGAAAATTTAACTGTTGGTAGATCACGCTTTGAGAGGATAGCTTACAAAATTAGGGGGAAATTTGATATATGGAACCTATGCTGTAAATCAGTGTAGGAATTTTTTTCGTTTTACCCAGTTTTACGGTAATCGAGGAGTTCTTATAAATGTAATGAATAACAAAGCCATAAAACTATCACAATAAAACTTTTCATAAAGAATGGAATTATCAGTACTTAAAATATTTCCTTACAAATATTTATCTCGAAAAACAATAATTCCATATCAATATTTCACTTTTATTGTTTGATTACTGTAGATATCAGCTACATATTAAAGATATATGCACTTTATTAAAGAATGGGTAAAGGTACACTCACTTATAAGTTTCAACTGAGATTGTTTTAGCTTTTCTTTCCTCTCTGTTGTTTTATTAAATATTAAAAATATGCAGAGGTGGGCTCAGCGCCGCTACTTGTAGCGCGCACTACAAGCGGCGCTTCTTTTTATATAGCGCCAGCGGTAGCGCCGCTACTTCTGGACCAATGTAGCGGCAGCGCCGCTACTTTTTCAGAAGCGCTAGAAGTTTTCTTGCGCTACAGCACTGCCGCTTCTTTTAAAATAAAAAATGTTAAAGTTATCTACATGCAAGTCTAAAATAGTTCGCCAATTTATAAGTTGTAAGTGATATTCAGACAAATCTGCGATGTGCAACCAGCTGATATTCAAAAAATGATTTACAGTACGACCAACTGATGGTAAAGTAATGCTACGTAATATGAATATTTGATATTAAGACAAAACCGCCTAATACTATCAACTTTCACATCGTCTTGCGCTTTTGTGCAGATGTGGTTTTTGCAATTAAATGGGTTTAACTTGATATTTTGACTTGAAAATTTCAAGAAATGTTCATCTACAATGCGAGTAACTTTTAGAAAAAATTGAATGTAATTCAAATATTATATCGGATGTTACAATCATTGGGAAATTTGTGCTTTAGGTCTGCTTCCGATTTTCGAGAAAAGCCTTGTGTTTTCTACAAGCTTAATGTTATTCCTACTGGAAGCTTAATTGCGCTATATCTCGAAAACGAAGCATTTCCGCAACAAATGGTATTCCTGAAAAACGTCTGAAAATGGCTCATGTTACCTATAACAAGTGTTGAAATATTGAAAATCGGAGGCGGACCTAAAGCACAAATTTACCCAATCATTTTTACTTAAAGTTACTCATTTTCATGGGTAGTTTACTGATAGCTTCAAGTTAATATCCAGTTAGATTTCCCTCCTTTCCACCACTTTCAAAACACGCTTATCCAACAAATCTGTCCATTTCTGAATTGAATGAGACATTATCGTCTTATAACAGTCTTAAGTTTCCTTCCCGAGGTCATCTTTCGACGAGAACTGACGTCCTCCCATATTCACATTCTGGTTCAGGATCGATTGAAGGTTTCCAATTGGGTTTAAATCTGGGAGAGCCATAGGCAATCAATTTGTCATCGACGAACTCACTATACTTCTAAGTATATTCACAGTTACCTTAGCTTCCCTCAATATCGAGGGGATCAAATGGGAATATTCCTTGAATATTCCCTGGATATCTAGAATAGAGGAATTGGATATAAAAATAAGAATACCAAAATTCATATTTCCTAGCATATACAGCATTTGTACGTGTAAGTTTGACTTTACATGAATTAGTTGAAAGATACATATTGTTTTATACAAATTAAATGGAAATAAATGAAGTTTTGTTTGCGGGTCTCGAACCAGCACCTTGTTGACTTCTGCTTGCGACACTGACCACTCGACCATCCTGAACACAGTAGAAGTAGGATTTTTAATCAAATGAATGCAATATGATAACTCAAGTTTATCTTTAGGTTATCATCGATAAATATAGTTTCATATTTCATTGATAATTTCTTTTTTTTCTTTTATAATCGTTTCTTTTATATTTTTTAGTGGATCAACTATTTTTCACCAATTACTGGAATATTCCCTCAATATTAATAGGGAATCAACTAAATTTTAGTAATTACTAGAATATTCCTTTGATATCCTTAGGGGATCAATAAATGTTCAGTAATTCTTGGAATATTCCCTCGATATCGATAGGGAATCAACTAATTTTCACTAATGACTTAGAATATTCTCTCGATATCGGAGAGAGATCAACTAGTTTTCATAAATTCCTGGAATATTCCCTTGATATCGTTTTGGATCACCTAATTATTATCACTAATACCTGGAATATTCCTTCGATATCGATCGTTAGGGGATCAACAAATTTTCAGTAATTCCTTGAATATTTCCTCGATATCGCTAGGGGATCAACTAATTTTCACTAATTTCTGGAATATTCATTCGATATCAATAGGGATCAACTAATTTTAACTAATTCCTGGAATATTCCCTCGATATCGTTAGGGATCAACTAATTTTCACTAATTCCTTGAATATTCCCTCGATATTGCTAGGGGAGTAACTAATCTTCGCTTATTCCTGGAATATTCCCTCGATTTCGTTTGGGGATAAACTAATTTTCACTAATTCCTGGAATATTTTTTCGAAATCTTTAGCGGACCAACTAATTTTTACCAATCCCTGGAATTCCCTCGATATCATTAGGTGATCAACTCATTTTCACTAATCCCTGGAATATTCCCTCGATATCATTTTACGATTGCGGATAATGAGGGAATATATAGATATCGAGGGAATATTCTGGGAATATCTCAATGTTACCAACTTACCTGGGATGTCCCATATTAGCTTAAGTTCCGTGTTATCCCACGGTTCTATATTTTCGATTCTGTATATATCAATCATTATTTAACTTTAATTTCAATTGGTATCCATGATACCAATTAGAATAGAAGTTAAATAAAAATTATGATATTTTCTTTTCTGACGTGTCCGAAATTGTAGAACCAACCAATAACTTGGAACTTAGTACCCTACTAACTAAAATATTTCATAGAGCATAAAATGACTGTTTGTTCAATGTAACACAATAATTATAAAAATCTAAGTATCTATTTATTACTAACCTATACTTAGTGAGAGTTATCTATGGATGGATTTTAAAACCTTTCATAAATTCACAACTTTAAACTTTCATCACAGTCACAAACACTGAACACTGTTTAATAATAGGCTTACATAGAATTCTAACGCTAAAATAAATTTTCTTTCATTATAACTCATAGAAAATGAGATGCATAATCAAGGAGTGGCAATTATAAATATATATCCCTTGTTACTTTTCCTTGCTTTAATTACCGTTTGGTAATTAAACTGAGTCGTGATTTGACAATTAAAGCGAGGCCTGCCTGTACTGGCAAGCACCGCTTTCATTTCCAAAATCACAACTCAGTCTTATTACAAATGGTAATAACAGCGAAGTAGAAATATATAGGTGTATGTCAAGAATTTATATAATTGTAACTTCATAAAAATTTCATTTTCTATGAGCTCGAATTAAAAAAAAAACGTTTTGAGGACACGACTAGCTTATCGTCAAGATGAAAGTTCTGTGATGAAAGTGAATGAATGAAAAGCATTAAAATATAACCATAGATTAACTCTCACTCAGTATTGGTAAGTAATCAGTTAGATATTTTGATTTGTGCAATTGTGTTACATGAACAAACAGTAATTTTATATGTAACTTTAAAATATTTTTGGCAGTACGTGGAAGTCAAACAGTAAACAAGAAAGAACACTTCACTTTCGATGTCAAAAAAAGTAACCAAATGGATCCTCTGTATCGTTTAGATTCATTTTAGAATATCACATGCAACACTTAACTAAATAAAAAAGCAATCTTAACGAAAGCGCTTAAGAAATACAACAGACACCATATATATACATCTAAATTATACACATACATCTAAATTAAAAATATTTATTAACTATTTCAATGAATGATTGATACCGATATACAGTATTCAGTACTCTTTCTAAATGATGCAACTATATTTCACTCATTGTTTCTAAATTGTAACGATAAAGAAAAATCCAGTGGCGTATCTAGGATTCGGTACTTTTCAAAAAAATTAAAGTTTCTGAAAAAAATCTACGGATAACTCCTCAGACTGGTCAGTTATTTGATTATTTTATTTGCTTTGAACATGCTTACACTGTGTTCCGTCAGAAGCGTCATTTTTTAAATTGCGAAATGGGAGGACGTCATTATGTTCATAAAGTATAAAGAATGGATTTTATCCTATTAATTTTAGCATTTTTCTTAAACCTTAAAAATGTTTTGAATTTGAGAAGAAATGCATCGTCCTGTACTCTGTCCATCATTATCATGATTATCTCAATTTCATTCCCTTGTTATCGAGGGAATAATAATTTCGGTAAGTATTCCTTGCCCTCCCCTTGTAATCGAGGGAATATTCCAAGGATAATATATTTAAATCCTATCATTATTCCCTCGATATCATTTGGGGATATCCTAATATCGCTAAAACGTCAAAATAAGACATCCTCTCGATAAATATGGGGATATCAAGGGAATAATCGCAGGGAATTTCTCCGGAATATCCCGGGGATAATTTTTTGTTACCTGAGATGTTGAATTTCTGAACCAATTACTTCTAATAACCTCTTCTGGATTATAAGATCGATAATTTTTAGTTGCCGTGAAATAATCACGAAAAACTTGTCTCCATTTTCTCTGTCTACGAACGGTAATCATTTCGATCGAGATATATCTCAAAATAATTACCGCTTTTATTAAAGCTAGGCCTGCGTGTATATGAATTTTTTTATTATTATTCAATCGCATCCAGATTTGCTGAGTGGTGGCGTTCCAGAGCACTGAACTGAAAGGCCCACGTTCGATAACCAGACACATCACTTCATTTCTCCCCATTTATTTGTATATATAACATTATTAAAATTGATATGCCTCCAAACGTAAATTGCAAACTACGTAACAATGTAGAAGCAGGTAAGATATACAGTTTGATATTTTAACTTTCTTCGGAAAATATATCTTCAATATAGATATATATTTGACATCGAATTTGCTGTCTATTTCGTAACTAAAACGCTTTCGTTTCTATGCGTCATTTAGAAAGAGTATTGATACAGTATAATGGTATCAACAATCCATCGAAACAGTTTCCAAATATCTTCAATTTAGATATGTTTTTATATCGCATTTGGTGTCTTTTCTATTACTAAAACGATTTCGTTTATATCTCTTTTTTATTTATTTGAGTGTTGCATCGCTAATCTAAAAATGTATCTGAACGATGCAGAAGGATAGATTTGTTTCTTTTTTCTACATCGAAAGTGTAGAGCACGTGGTATCGTTTAGAAATATAGTTGACACGACTAAGTTTGCTGGGAAGCTTAAACTTCATAGCTGCCCAATTAACAAAGTTACAGGCCAAATGTATCTGTAGTTATATGAGCGAAGTTTTGATGAATATGTTGAGAGGAGGAGAGTGATTGAATGAGGTGATGATCGAAGAGGAGGGTGAATGGTGCAAATGAGGAGGAGGATGAAGGGCGCAAATGAAGTGGAAGCCGATGATAATGTCATAATGGCACTATCAGGGTTGAATCTAGGAATTTAACGTTTCTGAAAAAATCTACGGTTAATTCCTCAGACTGGTCAGTTATTTGATTATTTTATTTGCTTTGAACATGCTTACACTGTGTTCCGTCAGAAGCGTTATTTTTTTAAATTGCGAAATGGGAGGACGTCATTATGTTCATAAAGTATAAAGAATGGATTTTATCCTATTAATATTGGCATTTTTCTTAAACCATAATGGTTTTTGAATTTGAGAAGAAATACATCGTCCTGTACTCTGTATTTTGTCAAAATACCTTATTCTTCAACAGTATGTCGAAAATTCATACTTCACTCCATGAAAAGTGGAAGGGCGGCTAAATATTACCACCTGAAAAGTTCACAAGAGATCGTGGTCTATTCAATGAAACTGGTTCTATTCACAAGAAAAGCAAATGATAACAAAACTAAAAAGAACAGAAACAGTGATTCAGGAGGTAAAGAGTTTCTATGAAGAATCCCCCAGAACCTCCAGTTTCTCAGCAGATTTCACCAACCATAACTCCGTTGTGGAGGATCGTCAGGTACACTAATGAAAATCCCTGAAATGTCAACGGAATAAATGATAGGTATGGTGCTAAGGTAATATCTTTGCTGCCATTATTAATTGAATGGATATAATCTTTCATGCATTCCTTGATGATGATGGCAACTTGTCATCGGTTAATGGTGTTTCATATCTCAGATTGCTACAGGACATTATTTGGTGCTAGTTTGCTATGCGATCTGATCATCATTTACTGGTTTGGCATGCGAGATACAAACAGGTATACGAGATACCATTTATATATAGTATTTTATTTCCTTAAATAATTATTTACCATTTACATATGCAAAGCCTTAATATGGAAATATTTCAAGAAAATATCGTTATATAAACTACATCCTACCAAACTTATATGAATATAAATAAAAATAAGCAATTAATATATGTTTATTTTTATTTTTAATGCATTGTGATAATATCATCTCGCCTCTATTGTTTGTTTTGTATCACAGTTACTTAAAAAGAAAAATTATCTATAATTATTAAAATTAAAATACTAATGCATTATCAGATCACATTAACCTCACAGATTGCATACCAAACTAGCACCCATTATTTGGCTCATACTGCATCTCGTTCTTCACTTTGGTGGATGCAAGACGGCGCTCCACCACATTGAACAAATGCAGTTCTAGAATTTCTCAATGAAAAGTTTAGAGGTCGATTCATTAGTAGAAGAACGGAAAATTCCTGGCCAGCACACAATCAATATCTCAACCCTTTGGATTTTCACTTCTTGGCTGCTGCACAAACTCGAGTTTATATGTATATGAAAAAGAATATTCCATTGTGTCTCTTATACAAAGTGTTTAAAGTTTCGCTGAAAGGGATAACCTGGAGATCCCTAAGAAATTTGAAAGAATGTTTCGTAGTTTGCTTCGTTCTGTCTTCAGGCTGGAGAAGGTCATTTTCAACAACTTCTGTAGGGCCACAAGAGATGTGGTTCATATGATATAGCCATATATATAGGACAATAAATGTTTAATAATAATACTTTCTTTTCCATCAATGTGGTGTATCTATGATGACAATTGATGCATTAGAAAAGCTTCTAATTCGCAATTTAAAAATGTCGTTTCTGATGGAACACAGTGTGTCAGTGGATGTATTGTATAGTCCATGAGCTGTACATAAAGTCCAATAGACTGACAGTTATTAACTTAATCACAATATTGAATCATTGGCTGCAGCAAAAACAATCAAAACCATACTGCTACACTGTGTTTCATCAGATAACGTAATTTTTTAATTCCGAATTAGAAACACTAAAAAATGAGTCAATTACCATTACAGATGCATCATTTTGAAGGAAAAGAAAGGATTTTTTTTATTATTAAACATTTATTGTCTTATATCGTATGAGGCACATCTCCTGAGGTCCTACAAAAGTTGTTGAAAATGACCCCCTCCGATGTGAAGACAGAACGATGCACACTTCAGAACATTCTTGCATACTTTCTTGAGAGTCTTATTGTTATATTTTTGAGCGGAGATTTGAACACATTGTATAAGAGACTCATTGGGATCTTTTTTTTATATATAAACTTATGAACTCGAGTTGTGCAGCAGCCCTTATGCGAAAGTCCTAAGAGTTGAGATCTGGACTGTGTGCTGAACAGGAATTTTATTTCCGTACTTCTACTAATAACTCGACCTCGATACTTTTCCTTAAAGCTCCTCTCCAGGCTCCGGGAAAAAAATAAGTTTATAACATAATATTATAGAACTAAGGTCTACGATCATTATTCTGCAAACTGCATACAATTCTGTTCAATATATAATTTATAATTTGTTTTTAAAGTTTTTTAGTACTTTGTGATCAACAATTGAGTGAATCACTAATCTGATGCTCAAGAAGAAGATTGTACACTCTTTGTTTTGATTGCAAATTTGAATTTTATAAACAAACCACCCGTTTTCGGCCTTTATTTAAATTATTTTAGATATTAATTGTTTCCTAAAGTATATAAATGTTTCTATTATAATTAAGTTCATTCAATTTTATACCTTTACACGAATATTAACTGGATTTATTAAACCTAATACCAAGTTGAGAATCAAAACAAATGGTGTACATTCTTTTTCTTCAGGCTGAAAATTTCTTAAATTAGTAAATCGGAAGTAAAATAGGTTTTGTAGAGTTTTGATTATAAAAATCTTTAAAACCATATAAATTAAAAATATGCCACCAAATTCGATGCAGTTTGCAGCAAAATGATAAGAAACATTAGCCTCGTTAAATTAAGCAATAAAAATTTTCGCTTGGAGGGGACCTTTAAATTCTAGAGCTGTATTTGTGCAATGTAGTCTTGCATCCACCAAAGTGAAGAAGTTGCAGGCTGGGCCAAATAATGTGCTGGAGCAATCAGAGTTTTGAAAACCATTAACTGGTAACAAGTTGCCATATTCGTTAAGGAATGCTTGAACAATTGGAACCATTCCATTGATAATTGCAACGAAGATAATTACCATAGCATCATACCTATCATTTGTTTTCCAGATATTTAGAGGATTTTCATTCGTATTTTTTCGAGGTGTTTTTGATGGAGGCAAATTAACTTCTCGTATGTTAATACGATTCAATTGGCAATGTTGGATGGTTACTGCATAATACACTCACAAAACCGCTATTTATGTGGTGTTCATTAATGGTCGAGCTGAAGTTCAATGATAAAAATGGAAACTAAATGAATGTATGACGATCCTCAACCACGTGGTTTTGGTGTGGATGATATCTGCTGAAAAGCTTTTCTGAGAGAAAAACTAGTGGTTTCTTGACTTTCTTCAAAGAAACTCTTCACCTCCTGAATTGCAGTTTGTGTTTTTTTGGTTTTGTTTTCATTATCTTTTTATTGTGAATAGAACCAGTTTCATTGAATAGACCACGAACTCTTGTGAACTTTTTCAAGTACATTGTAAGATTTAGCCACTCTTCCATTTATCTTGGGAAAGCATATGAATTTTCGGCGTACTGTTGAAGAAGAAGGTGTTTCGGCAAACTACAGAGTACAGGACGATGCATTTCTTCTCAAATTCAAAAACATTTTTAAATTGAAGATCAATGCTAATATTAATAGGGTGATAGTCACTGATAGAAATCCACTCTCTATGAACAAAATGGCTTATACATAATACGACTTGAAGCAATTTAATTTCTCCCATTTCGCAATTTAAAAATGTCGATTTTGATTGGATACAGTGTTCAAGCATGTCAAAAGCAATTATAAATAATCAAATAATTGACATTCCTTCAATTTTGCAGGATTAATCCATATATTTTTAATAATCTGTAGATTTATTTTTAAAAAGTTCAGACCTCAAGGGGGAGGGGGCATCTGCCCCAAATGCCCCCCCCCCTTGTATACGCGCCTGGGCACTATTCGAAGAACACCTGACCGACTGACCGGAATCGTACACATTGTAATAGTTGCTGCTTGCACTTTACTTAAACCGAAGGACCGTATTTCGTACCTCGAAGGAATGTTCTTCGAGTTCTTCAGCACGGAAACACACCATAATGGTACTGCACTATGCAATCATTATTCATATGTAATTCTCACACCCGCATTCGGGTGTCACTCATGCATTGACTTTAAACTTCTTTATTTCGGCAGTTATGAAGTTTAAACTTATACAATGCTCGAACTATATCAATATGTCAATACTGATGATGTCCATGGAAAAATAGAGTCAATTAATTGAAATTGGAATTAATAGAGATCAATTTTTTATGTCATGAAAATCGTAGACAAACAGTCACATTTCCGGCCTTTAGAATTTTGTTATGTAGATTTTTGATCCGCTATAGTTCTGTTATGGCACATGACAGTTATGTTAACTTCATAATTGTTTAATGACTTGGCAGGGGTTAGCATATATCTGTAGTAATATTGTATATTTACATACATCTGTATATTTATCAGAAATAAACTGCAAATGAACCTCAGAACCTGTGACACACGATCAGGTGTATCCGGTTCATAAGAACACCGAAACGGACCGAACGGACCGAAAAGGACCGAAAAAGACTGAAACGGACCGAAACGGAGGCAATACGGAGCTTGTGGGAGATTATTTTTGAAATATTGCTACTGATATGTGTATATGGGGGTGAGCAACACCCCCACCCTCCTGTCAGGTTATTAAAACAATCATAAAGAGAGCAGTAAAACAAACTAACTAGGTAGCTAGATTACCATCATTACGGCTTCATATTAAATGATCTCATAGGCAAATACCAAGTGAATATTCATCCAGTGAACTTAAATGGTTAAATAGAAAACAGATCTTACAATAAAAGAAAAAGATAATTTCCCGTAAGCTCCGATTCAGCCCGTTTTGTCTCCGATTCGGTTCGTTTCGGTGGGTGTTCTTATTCGTAAGAACACCGAAACGGACCGAATCGTAGACAAATATAGAAATAAGAGTATTCTTATCAGTCCTATTTACAGTGATATCAGGTATTCACGATAAATCAGGTAGTCACGATGTATCAGGTATAGTTACGATGTATCAGGTATGTTACGATGTATCAGGTAGTTATGATGTATTAGGTAGTCACGATGTATCAGGTATAGTTACGATGTATTACATAGGTAGTTACAAAATATCAGGTAGTTACGATGTATCAGGTATAGTTACGATGTATCAGGTAGTTACTATGTATCAGGTAGTAACGATGTATCGATCAGGTATAGTTACGATGTATCAGGTAGTCACGATGTATCAGGTAGTTACGATGTATCAGGTAGTAACGATGTATCAGGTATTTACGATGTATCAGGTATAGTTACGATGTGTCAGGTAGTTTCGATATATCAGGCAAGAAGTAACAGTGACACAAAGAGTTGCAGTGACACAGAGTTACAGTAACACAGAGAGTTACAGTGACACAGAGAGTTACAGTGACACAGAGAGTTACAGTGACACAGAGTTACAGTGACACAGAGAGTTACAGTGACACAGAGTTACAGTGACACAGAGAGTTACAGTGACACAGAGTTACAGTGACACAGAGTTACAGTGACACAGAGAGTTACAGTGACACAGAGTTACAGTGACACAGAGTTACAGTGACACAGAGAGTTACAGTGACACAGAGAGTTACAGTGACACAAAGAGTTACAGTGACACAGAGTTACAGTGACACAGAGAGTTACAGTGACACAGAGTTACAGTGACACAGAGTCACAAGGAGTCACAAGGATAAAGGGACCATCAAAAGGCACAATATGCCCATCCAAGGATGGCCCCTGTGCACAGCCAGCTGTGCGCTCGACGTTGGGTTAACAACGGAACAAGGTGAATCTCTCTCCATCACCTCCCACTTGGAACCTAAGCACTCCAAACCGTACTCCTAAACCTGACAAAGAAAGAACCTCCATCAGGCGTAGGAGCAAAGTTTGGGTACAATCATTAGCTCCAAGTTTTATCCTGGACTTGGTCAGTCAAACCCGCCAATCACTGCCACCTTCACAGGGGCCGCCCAAAGGCAGTCCCTGAGATGGTGACAGAACGCAGGGTGTGACCTGATCTCTCTAGCCACGGAAAGGCGCCAGGTTTTCTCTTAATTGGTTGGTTGGAGTTGAAGTAAGAGTGCTACCAGAAAAGATAGCTAAGACTCTCATCTCAACTCCGAGGTCAAGTCATGGAGGCGCTTGACAGCTCAGTAAGCCAGCTCACTGAGTATCCTGTCAAGTCGCCTTTTGAATGTGTCAACAGTCAGGCTGCTGACAACATTTTCTGGCAGTCTGTTCCAGACATTACAGATCTTTACCAGCATGAAGTTCTCCAGCTGAGCAGTGGTGAACCGAGGCGGAACCACCTTCCACCCGTGGTTGCGGGTGGGGTTCACACACAGCGAAAAGTAGTCTTCGGGATCAACTCGACTTATCCCTCGAAGGATCTTAAAAGTCTCGATGAGTTGACCCCTCAAACGTCGCTGCTCAAGCGTGAAGAGGCCCAGGTCTTCTAACCGACGTGCGTATCCCTTGGATCGGATTTCAGGTATAAATTTAGTCGCCCTCGCTTGCACCCGTTCCAACCGCTGGACATCTGCTCGCAACGTCGGTGACCAGAACTGGACCGCAAACTCCAAAAGAGGTCTTACAAGAGAGTTGTACAGGGTGAGGACTGTCTCTCTGTTTCTGTATCTGAATTGCCTCTTGATGTACCCTAGGATCTTGTTTGCTCTCTTCTCAGCTTCCAGGCACTGTCGAGAGAACTTGAGATCCCTGGTGATCATAACTCCAAGATCCTTCTGTACATCAGTGGGTCCTATTTGGGCTCCAAGTAGCGTGTAGAAAGCTTCAGCGTTCCTACGACCAGCATGAAGTACTCTACACTTGTCCACATTGAAGGGCATCTGCCACTTTTCCGACCATTCTCCGATCTTGAAAAGATCAAGTTGGAGTTGTCCGATGGCCTCTGGACTTGCAGCGTTGATGCCAATCTTTGTGTCATCAGCAAACTTGGATACCCTACTGACGAGTCCTACGTCAAGGTCATTTATGTAAATAATAAAGAGCAGAGGACCAAGGACTGAGCCCTGGGGAACCCCGCTGGTTACGGAGCTCCACACAGAGGCCACGCCATTGACCACCACTCTTTGTCGTCTGTTATTTAGCCATGACCTGATCCATTGTAGAACTCGACCACCCACACCAATAGCTGCTATTTTCGCTCTTAACCTCTTGTGAGGTACCTTGTCAAATGCCTTCTTGAAATCAAGGTAGACGATGTCAACAGCTTTGGATTTGTCATGCTCCTGAAGAACGTAGTAGAAGAACTCTAGTAAGTTTGTCTGGCATGACTTCCCGCGAAGAAAGCCATGCTGACTCTTTCCTATGAGCTGGTGTTCTTCCAGGTGATCCACAATCCTATCCTTGATGATGGATTCTAGCAGCTTTCCAGGAACCGATGTTAAACTAATCGGTCTGTAGTTACTACTGTTAGTGGTCTCACCTGTCTTGAAGATTGGGGTCACATCCGCGATCCTCATGTCGTCGGCGACCTCGCCCGACTCCAAAGAGACATTGAAGATCTGTTGCAGATGTGCCGCCAAACCATCCTTCACGTTCTTCATCACTGTCGGTAAGAATCCATCAGGACCAGCTGCCTTGTTAGGGTCCAGCTTGCCAAGTTTGTCTACTACCTCCTCAACAGTACAAACAATCTCAGTCAGTGGCATTCATCCCTCGTAGTAGACTACGGGGTCAGGGGTGCCAAGCGCATCCTCCCTGGTGAAGACACTGACGAAATAACTGTTGAGTTCGGCGACGATGTCGGCATCCGAAGTTGCCAACATACCTTGGGTTGTCCTGATTGGTCCGATGGAGCTTCTGGTGGGCTTCCTGCTATTGACATAAGCGAAGAACTCCTTAGGGTTGCCCTTACAGGCCAATGCAACCCTGTGTTCCTCCGCTACTTTAGCTTGCCGCACCATTCTTTTGACCAATCTCCGTTGGTCTGTGAGAAGTCTCTCAGTTTCCGGTGAAGAGTGAGTCTTGAATGAGACGTAGAGTCGTTTCCTTCTCTTTATCTCTCTGCCAAGCTCGTTATGGAACCATTTAGGACGAACCTTCATGGAACCACCTACCCTTTTCCTAGGTATGCATCGGTCCTGGATCGAGATGTAGTTTGCCTTAAAGCCCCGCCACATCTGATCAGGTGAAGCTGGAAGTTGAGGACGTAATGCCTGCAGATCACGAGTGAAACTGTCGTAATCAGCTCTTCTCAAATTTAGCATATTTCTATGAGAGATCTTCTCTTGTTCCACTTTGACTCCCACTCTAAAAGAAACGGCATTATGGTCACTGGTACCCAGACATTCACCAACCGAGACCTGAGAAACCAGATCTTCGTCGGTAGTGAATATGAGGTCCAGTGCATTTTCGCCTCTAGTGGGAGTTCTTACCATCTGGGAGAGGAAGTTGTCGTTCGAAAATTCGATCAACCTACCTCCCTCTCCATCCGAGACTCTTGTGCTCCAATCCACTCTGCAGTTGATATCTCCCAACACAATGGCCGTTTCATCCTGCAGAAGGTTAGTGAGAGCAGCGTAGAGATCTCGGTCGTGGTCTCTCGTCTGGTGGGGTGGTCTGTAGAGCAGGTAAAGGTTGAGTGTGACTTCCGCTCGGACCTCTATCCCTAGTAACTCATACGGTGAGTCGATGGGTATGAGGGCCGCGTCAATGTGACAGCGAACATAGATCATCACTCCTCCACCTGCTCTGTTGCCACGATCCCTGTGGAACATTTTATACCCGGGCAGGTGATACTCTCCCTCAAAATCTCGTTTCCCAGTGTCCAGCCAGGTCTCAGTGATGCAGATGATGTCGAGACATTCAACAGCCACCATACATCTAAACTCCTGCAGCTTATTCCTGATAGACCGAGCATTGACACAGAGTTACAGTGACACAGAGTTACAGTGACACAGAGAGTTACAGTGACACAGAGAGTTACAGTGACACAGAGAGTTACAGTGACACAGAGAGTTACAGTGACACAGAGAGTTACAGTGAAACAGATATAAACACTGACACTTACCAATATTATTGGTTATTTTATCTCAGTACAATATTACAGAGTGTGTTTATTACTTACGTAAGACGTTGTAAGAGGGTCTAGGACATTTCGTCCATGAATTACTTTATTTTGTATTTTAAAGTGTTAATGGAAAATATTTCATATTATTTTTCGCTATTTCATTATTAGCCATGGTGTAAATATATATAAATAGGTGCGCGGTGAATTGCTACTGGGTGAACTGCCCTTAGTGGATGAATTGCCACTGGGTGAACTGCTCATGTGGGTGAATTGCCACTGGATGAACTGCCCAAGTAAGGGAATTGCCAATGTAGGTAAATTGCCACTGGGTGAACTGCCCATGTAGGTGAATTGCCACTGGGTGAACTGCTCATGTAGGTGAATTGCCACTGGGTGAATTGCTCATGTAGGTGAATTGCCACTGGGTGAACTGCTCATGTAGGTGAATTGCCACTGGGTGAACTGCTCATGTAGGTGAATTGCCACTGGGTGAACTGCTCATGTAGGTGAATTGCCACTGGATGAACAACTCTCACTGACTGCATCACTACGTACAAGAGATGACCAAAACACACAATTGTCCAGTGAGTACATGTATATACCCTCCCCCCCCCCCCCTACTATTGGCGTAGACCGCCAATTGGGCTCGCCGACTGTTAGGCCCAGGACAATTGGGCATCACGACAATTGGGCCCCGGACAATTGGGCCCACGACAACTGGGCCCCAAGACAATTATATTATTTATCCATTTTTTCAGAGTGTATAAACGTTTGCGTTTTGTATAAAAAATATAGTCTAGAGCATAATTAAAATAGAGAATATTCTTTATATGAAAAAAATAATCTCGTTATGAAAAAATATTTTTTGTAATAGAACATCTTCTTTTCTGTTCTGAGATGGGTCATATAAGAAACAAATTTCAGAGTTACAGTACCTCTATATATGAGTCTATATAGTGAACTCCTGTAAAGTGAATAAGTTAGGTTGTAGCCAATAGAAAATAAGAATGTAGCTATTTTAGATAAAGAACAAAAGACCTGCTGCAATTACTGGAACATACAAGTCGAATTAAAGTTAGTGTGAATTTGTTGAAACCTGTTCACTGTTCAGTGTTCAATATAGAGGAGTTTTAAAAATCAGTATTTCAAAATGTATGCTCATAATTTCATTTTATCCCATTTACTGTTAAATTTTTCTTAGTTCAATGTCACGAAAAAATGAATCCACATGACATGATTCCTGTTAATACGACTTATTTAAATCCTTCAAAGATTTTCATTACACCGAAACAAGAGATTAGCATCCAAATGTGATTTAAGGGGCAGCATACTAATATATACCTTATGAAGTATATCAATCGAATTGAAAAAATTATGAACATAATTTTAGAACTATAAAGCATATTTCAAAGATAATATTGTCACTTCCCTAGTAATAAAAAAGATAACACTTCTTTATTGTGTCTTCTGTCCATTTTTTCTGGGTTCAATTGTCGGGGGCCCAATTGTCGTCGGGCCAAATTGTCTTAGGCCCAATTGTCGTCGGGCTGAATTGTCCTGGACCCAATTGTCG
>CANNZV010001234.1:0-41849 GCA_947561585.1 Caprella mutica | reverse complement strand
GTACTGGCATTGTGTGTCAGTAGATGCATTCGATACTGTCAGTACTGACTAGTTGCCGTCAAAATTAATAACTGACTAGTGTATAATACTTCAATTACACCACTAGTGGCGGTGTCTTTGCAGTCATAGAACATGCTTTGTTCAGCTGCTGCGAGAGGTGGTCCCGGTGGAAATGGTTCAGAGGAACCCTTGCTAGGTGGTGGAGCCTTTGGTGGAAAACTTTCCGACGGGCAAATAATCAAAAAGGTCAATTTCCGGAAGACAAAATGTCCCGAGAGGTCAATTTGTGTAAGTATGAAATCTATTAAAGACCAACTTTCCATCTGTCTAACTGTCTAAGAGGTAAATTTTCTGGGATGTGCATTATCTTAGAGACCAAATCTTCGGCAGGCGAATTATTAAAGAGGTCAACTATTTAAAATTGGTATTGGGTAAACAACGACAAATTTGAAAGTATAGGAAACTAGAAAACTAATTTAAGATATGAGCATAATGCAGTGAGTCTTTTCTCTGATAGTACATCATCACAGTGACTCTTTTCTCTGATAGTACATCATCACAGTGACTCTTTTCTCTGATAGTACATCATCACAGTGACTCTTTTCTCTGATAGTACATCATCACAGTGACTCTTTTCCCTGATAGTACATAATCACAGTGACTCTTTTCTCTGATAGTACATCATCACAGTGACTCTTTTCTCTGATAGTACATCATCACAGTGACTCTTTTCTCTGATAGTACATCATCACAGTGACTCTTTTCTCTGATAGTACATCATCACAGTGACTCTTTTCCCTGATAGTACATCATCACAGTGACTCTTTTCTCTGATAGTACATCATCACAGTGAGTCTTTTCTCTGATAGTACATCATCACAGTGAGTCTTTTCTCTGATAGTACATCATCACAGTGACTCTTTTCTCTGATAGTACATCATCACAGTGACTCTTTTCCCTGATAGTACATAATCACAGTGACTCTTTTCCCTGATAGTACATCATCACAGTGACTCTTTTCCCTGATAGTACATCATCACAGTGACTCTTTTCTCCGATAGTACATCATCACAGTGACTCTTTTCTCCGATAGTACATCATCACAGTGACTCTTTCCTCTGATAGTACATCATCACAGTGACTCTTTTCTCTGATAGTACATCATCACAATGACTCTTTTCTCTGATAGTACATCATCACAGTGACTCTTTTCTCTGATAGTACATCATCACAGTGAGTCTTTTCTCTGATAGTACATCATCACAGTGAGTCTTTTCTCCGATAGTACATCATCACAGTGACTCTTTTCTCTGATAGTACATCATCACAGTGACTCTTTTCTCTGATAGTACATCATCACAGTGACTCTTTTCCCTGATAGTACATAATCACAGTGGCTCTTTTCCCTGATAGTACATCATCACAGTGACTCTTT
The DNA here is from genome assembly GCA_947561585.1 of Caprella mutica. NCBI lineage: Eukaryota > Metazoa > Arthropoda > Malacostraca > Amphipoda > Caprellidae > Caprella > Caprella mutica. The sequence goes on along the minus strand of CANNZV010001234.1, from coordinate 40,414 downwards.
TCTCTGATAGTACATCATCACAGTGACTCTTTTCTCTGATAGTACATCATCACAGTGACTCTTTTCTCTGATAGTACACCATCACAGTGACTCTTTTCTCTGATAGTACATCATCACAGTGACTCTTTTCTCTGATAGTAGTACATTAACGATAATATATTAATACAAACTTTGTGTCTGTCATTTCTGTTATCAATAAATGGTATCACGACTAAAATTCACCGACTAAGTTATGTTAGTAAAAATGACGATCTTTTAATACGCGAGAATAAATTGATGCTAAACAATTTTTTGTTGGAAACTTATTTAATCATAGTTATAATTGTATATGGCCCCACCACAACTTTCTTCATGTTTAACGAAGTGAAAAAATTGTAAAATGTAAAACTTCTACAACCAATTTACATATTTCTTTCCAACTGTTTATAGTTTTTCTCTCCAAAACTTTTTCGGGTTCATAAGAATAAAACTGATTCAGCAAAAAGTGACTATAATGTCACCCATTCTCAGTGTCTGAAGCTCCAGCAGTTTCATTTAATTTTGCGGATATTAACTGTTCATAATTCTCTATCGCTACGAAATTAAAGAACTTCGACTGATTGAAAATGAGGGAACTTATTGTTAGAATTTATTGTTAAGGAGACAATGTAGAATTTGGGGAATTTCACATATAGAGTAATATCAGTTCGATTAAATTGAGTTTCCTAGGATTGTTCATTTAATAAAAATTCTTTATAAAAACTAGAAAAACATAAATATTTAATATGAAGACATAGGTATACTCTTCATATATTTACATTTACAAATCAAATCAATATAGCAATTTTTTTTTGAGTTGAATCGAATAAAAAACATAAATATTTTTCATACAAATGTAATCTTTATTTATACAGGAATTTTGCATCGTGATAAATAAAGAAGTAGGTCGCTGAGTGTGGCTATATATATCCTAGTTAACCATAACACATGCATTTCTCTCTCTGTGTATCTAAATATAGACTATTATTTACCTCATAAGTCTGCCAATTGGCAATCATTGAGTGGTTCCATGCGTTCTTTTGATTCCAGTTCACGCTAATGAGATCATTTTGTTCATTAATTTTTCTGCAAAACTATGGACATCGATTCTGAAATTAGATTTCACAATGTGTTGATGTTGGTAAAAAAAATTGTGACACTATTATTAGCAATGCTTATATCTCTCAATTGCTAAATATACTCTTATTAAGCTGTTTCTTCAAAAAGGGGTTATTAAGTATTTGCGTGTCCGGACAATTCGTCAAAGACAATTTGTCGCGCACAATTCGTCTTGGACAATTCGTCTCGTACAATTTTCAATATTTTTTTCTATATTCGTGTTTATATACTTTTAACACAAAATAAACACAATTATTTACCATTTTTTAATTCCTAAAATCACATCCATAGATTTTGAGTTGGTTTGAACTGAGGTTTTAAGGTTTATATAAATTAATGTATTATTGATACCAAGTCTCGATATTATTTTTTTATTTAATTGTTTTTATCTAATTCAAATGTTTAATAAATTATTTCGAAATATTGGATGATTAATTTCAAAGTAATGGAAGATTACTTATTCCTTAGAAAAATCTTTTGTATTGTAGATAACAATTTTTGTACATATTGTATAAATTTATTTATTTAAAGATTGGAAGAAATGGAAAATATGGTAGGCAAATACATAGCAAAATGAAACAGGAAACAAATTATTTATAAGAAATATGGCGTAATGGAAAATATGGCGACGAATTGTCCGCGACGAAATGTCCTAGCACCTATTATTAGTTGTATCAAAAAATGAAAATTCTGATTTTTCAGATCAAATGGCTGATTGAGGATAATATTGAGGATAAAGAAATATCCTATCGTTTCATTAAACTCTAATACACGGTTATTCGGTAACACCAAATAATTGTTTACGAAAAAGTCCCAAATTAGTCGTGAGGAAAATGGCAAAAGAAAGTAATTAATAGTAAGGTACAGACCTCTCAAAGAGTGTTTAAATTAGGAGCTTCTCAAGTTGTTTACCTACTTGCAAGAAACTGGAGGAAACGTTTATATATGAGGACTTCACGAAAAAAGATAGGGTAAAGGAACACATTTTCTGTTTCCTTTGAACGACTTCTTCAGTCTCCTGTTGTATGAACACATGGAAATATAAATCCATCAAATTTCTTCCACGTGTAAAATTATTAGATTTGGTGAACCTATATACGTGGGATATACTGAATTTATATTTGCTACTGTACAGGCTATACATTATGTAACAAGGCTAAAACTTTATAGATGGAAAATTTACACAAGTGCAATCAATCATCAAGCCAATTTTCCTCTGGTATATAGGTAAGGAAATTGAGCACAGTAGAATTTAGTTACTTTAAAAGATTAATCTAAAGGCGAAGAAGGTAAAGAATATATTCAACATTTGCGAATAAAGGATCTATCGTTCATTGATGGTTTATTCACAGAAAAATTGAGTGTAATGAATAGTTTTACCCAATGCTAAATAAATACTGATATTACTAAGACATGCGCTAAACGATTAAATGACTGGACATATTAAATACCTTTTAAACAAGACTGAATAACTTTCCAGGCCACACTGAAGAAACTGGTATACTTACTGAGATAAATTTAAAGGATTATATTCTGAAGATCTTCACACAAAAGCGTCTCAGGATTCGAAACCCAATCGATCTTGTGAAAGGTTATTATACTAATACCAGTTTCAGGATTAAAGTAGTAATTATATCAAGAAACCATGCATCAAATTTGCTTTCGATAGACTTCAGCATTTAATTTTATAGGTTATTCGAATAAATGTTGATAAATCATAAAACTACACTTCTTTCCATTAACGTCAGATATAATTTGGTAGAATTGCTCCCTTAATTCTAATTCTATAGGCTTCGCGTTTACACCCAGCATATTAAGATAGCAAAATGCTCCAAAATTGGTGTCATTATTCGTGTATTTTTCTTCAGTTCGTTGGTCATTAAAAGTCGCCTATAATGGGGGAAAACTCGGGAACTTACTCTAGATTCCGCACTATATTGACTACTTAAAGGACACTTTTTTAACAGTTACGACGCTGTGCGAAGAAAGAGTTTTGATTCATTATCTTACGCATCGGAAGTATAAACAAAGCATGAATTATTAATTGTGTGTAATGATAATGAAGAAAGTGTATTAATCTTCATGGTATTATCATTTATTATTATTATGATGAAATATCCATTCATTGAGTTACGTTTTTGACATACAAGTTACTAGCATACGTTCGTCATTAACAAACAACTATGTATGATTTTCTCGAAATATACATAAGTGTGAATAGATCATACTATACAACTTTATCGAAACACATATAGGAACTAAATGTATTATAGATTTTGAAGCATAAGTTCCAGGAGTCCGCGAAGTCCGTCACTGCAAAAGCTAATCCTATTTTTGTCTCCAATATTCTTAGTCATTTATGGACATAGTGCCACATATGGCTTTGTAATCTTGGCAACATTCCAGCTCACCAGTACAGCATCATTTCAATCAAGAAAGCGAAGAGTGCCACAAATAATAAAAAACTATGAGACTGTACTGTGTTTTCCTTCGACCTTAACGTGTAATGCTTGAATCTTAACGTACTGGGTTGAAATCTTGTGAAGGCTTTCTAAAATTAGATTAATTACACAGTTGCCGATATGACACAGTAGCCGATATGACACAGTAGCCGATATGAAACAGTAGCCGATATGAAACAGTAGCCGACCTAACACAAACAACAACACCACAACAATCACACCACCCAACACACAACCACCTAATGATAACAATAATAGCAACAACAACAATGCCAACGCAAGCCTGCCAAACAACACACCAAACACACAACCCTCAGATGACAACAACAATAATAGCTACAACAACAATGCCAACGCAAGCCAGCTGAACAACACACTAAACACTCCTGACCCAAACAACAACAACACACCAACAAACCCCCCACAAAACGACAAAAACAAAACACTCAACATACTACAAATCAACATAAACGGTATACACAAAGAACACACCGAACTAGAACACACCATCATCAAAAACAACATTGACATAATCACAGTACAAGAAACAAAACTAGCAACACACCATAAATCACCCAAAATACCAAACTACACACACATCAGAACAGACAGAACACACAAACAAGGTGGTGGACTTCTCACATACATACGTAACTCCATCACTTTCACGCAACAGAAAATACCACAGTACATCAACACACAAAAAACAGAACTTCAAATCATCAAAATTCACTTGAACGCAAACAGACACATACACATCGCAAACACATACATAGCCCCACGAAACACAACAGACCCCAACCACCAAACAGAAGACACAGACATCACAAACTGCTTCACACATCTAACAACACTAACAAACTCAATCATCACAGGCGACATAAACGACACTCAACACTTTGGCACTCATACACAGACGATCACAGAGGTACACTTATCGCAGACATCTTAGAAAATTCCGATCACATCACATTAAATAGTAACACACCAACAAGGGTACCAAACAACACAAACCAACAACAAACATCACCAGACATCACAACAGCCACAGACACACTTCACAGACACCTAATTTGGAACACACTTCATGCACTCAACTCAGATCACCTACCCATCATTATCAAATACAACACAAAAACAAACTACAGACTACACCAGAACAGAAGAACATACACAAACTACCACAAAGCAGACTGGACACAATTCACACAAGAAATAGAAGACACCCTACTAAACACTGAAACACCCACAAACATACACACAGCAAACACAATACTCACCAACGCCATACTCAGCGCAGACAAAAGAAACATACCCAAGGGCAAAATACACAACAAACACAAACTACTACCACAAGACATTAGAGACGACATAACACACAGAAACAACATACGAACACATAATCCCACTGATCACTCACTAAAAGAACTTAACGACAACATTGACACAAAAATACAAAAACACAAAGAACAACTATGGAAAGACCACCTTGACGATCAGTGGGATCACAAAACAAACACTCACATTCTCTGGAAAACCATAGCAGGGCTCACAAACAAAAAACCACAACAAGCACCGAACAACACAATTCAATTCAATGACACCACAGCCACAAACAACAAACAAAAAGCAGAACAATTCAACAAACAATTCACAAACAACATAATTCACAAAACACACAACGCAAACAGACGAATAGACAAGCACACAAAACACCTCACAAGCACACCCATCACCATCACAGAAACACAGGTAATAGAAGCCATCAAAAGCTCCAAAAACAACAACTCTACAGGCCCTGACAACATTAACATAAAACACTTGAAACATCTAGGTACACACGCCATAACATACCTCACAACCATATACAACATTGTACTCAACACAAACAACATACCACACATATGGAAGACCGCCAAAATCATACCAATACTCAAACCTAACAAAGACAAAAACACAGGCACTTCCTACAGACCAATCTCACTACTCTCACCATTAGCCAAAACAATAGAAAAAATCCTACTCAACAGGTACATAACACCTAACATCACTACACAAACACATCAACATGGCTTCAAAACCAAACACTCCACAACAACAGCACTACACATCATAAACAACATCATCACACAAGGTTTCAACAAGAAACAACCACCAGACAGAACCGTGTCAGTGGCATTGGACATGTCCAAGGCCTTTGACACGGTCAACATACACAAACTAATTCACAAAATCCACAACACTAACATCCCACACACAGTCATAAAATTCATAGCCAATTACATAAAAGGACGCAACAACTACACACAATACAACGGAACAAACTCCAGACACAGACACATGAAAACAGGAGTACCACAAGGAGGCGTCCTATCACCAACACTCTTCAACATATACACATCTGACATACCCACACCACCACCCACAGTACAACTCATCACATACGCAGACGACATCACCATTCTCTCATCACACAAGAACCACAGACAAGCACAGGCACAAATACAACCATACCTAGAACAGATACACACCTGGACAAAACAAAACCAACTAACACTCAATGCCTCCAAAACACAAACAACACTTTTCACTCCTGATCCAGCAGAATACAGCACAACACTCACACTCAAAATACAAGACACAGACCTACCCACAACACGCAACCCCAAAATACTTGAAGTCATCTTTGACCCCAAGCTCACATACTCACAGCACATAAAACACACAACACAAAAAGCCAAACAGACCCTTAAGGTCATCAAAGCTCTCACATCTACACACTGGGGCAAAACAAAAGAAACACTTCTAAATACATACAAAACAATTACACGCCCCGTCCTAGAGTACAGTAACACAGTTTGGTCACCCATCACATCAGACACAAACATCAACACACTACAGATCGTACAAAACACAGCACTTAGGATAGCCACAGGTTGCACACGAGACACAAACATACAACATCTCCACGACGAAACACAAACCCTCCCTCTCAAACAACACCTACAACTACACGCATCACAATACAGACAAAAGACACAACACCCTGACCACCCACTGCACTACCTCACACATCAGAACACCTCACAAAGACACAAAAAACAGACCATCCATGACAACAACAACAACTACACAATCAATCTAGACACACCACCAGACACCACATCAACAGACACCATCAAACAAAACATGAAAACAATACACACACAAACATTTCAAACGTACCTAAACAACAAACAAATCAACAAAATTCTGAACGCCACACCACCAGACATCAACACTAACGAACAAACACTACCCAAACACACACGCAGACAACTCGCACAACTAAGGACAAACAAATCACCACTTCTCTACAGCTACTTAAACAAGATATCACCAGACACACACCCAACACCACACTGTCCACTTTGTAACACCAACACGCACGACACTAAACATCTCTTCAACTGTACTGCAGTCCCAACCACCCTTACTCCGGAGAACCTCTGGACTGACCCAGCTGGAGTTGCTCCCTTATAGACAGGTGGGTAGCTCTACTGGGAACGTAAGGGGGGGGGGATGGGGGAGTGGAGTACATGAGAGGAACACAAACACACTTCACCAACACGCATAACATTTAACACGCACTACACACACATACAGCCGACCCAGTGCACATTTCCACCACCTGGTCCTTGCTGAAACTCAGCATCTCCGGCTGGGGGGAGTGGGGTTTCTCGCCTGTGGGTCTGGGGGAACCCTGGTGGGCAGCTGCGCCGTCTCTCGGTGTGAGGGCTCCACCACTGTGTCTAGTATTTATATTTGTTTGTAACTTAACAATCCACACAAATAGTCCGGTTCTTCAGATTTAGTTATTTTTAGATTATTGAATATTGTATTATACCTACTCCCTGCAGTGTTTAGGGCGGTGTCCGAAAAACTGCCAGGCGGAAAACTTTCGAAGCAGAAAACTGCCAGGCGGAAAATTTCCGAAGCAGAAAACTGCCAGGCGGAAAACTGCCTGTCACTTAATGGGAATTTATGTATTTTTTGACTTTTAAGAAATATTATTTAGTCATAAACACATTCTAAAAGAACATTTTAATTTATAGAAATGCGGCGTTAGTCCTTCGTTAAGAGGTTAAGAGGAAATTTATATTTACAGTAATAACTATATAGATATTGGATTATTTAATACTCAAAGGAAAATGGTATTTCAATAAAGCTACTTTATTAAACACACAGTAAACCAAACTTCAGTTCACATAAGGAAATTATAATTACCATTTTTAACTTATTTGCTATGTCACGTACATTTTAAAAACATGGTAAGTTACATATATGTATAGTCTCTTGTTTTTAATTTCCTATTGATGTCAGCAATATAGCCTTTGGTTCCGAAGCAAACGTTAAACCACGTGTATTGATTTGTGAATACTAGATAATTAGATATTCTCACAATAATATAATTTTAAATTATACAATAAATTAAGTGGCTGTTAAATCAACTTATATATATATATATATATGTGTGTTCAATATCTATTACATTCGCATTTTTATTCTCCATGTCAATAACACAACACATTCAATTTTAAAATATTCATTTATAGGTAAAAAGTATTATTAATTAATATGCAATCCATTTTGATCGAGTGCAATTGTTAGAGAGTTAGGTACTAGGTAGGTATAACAGTTTAATAATCATACAAGTTGTGTTGCAAATTTTAAATAATTCACAAATGTCGATCGAAGTTGTTTATATAACGCCGTTTTACTATATATTAAAATGTTCTTAATAATAATAACAAATAATACTCAAATATGTCATCATAATATCATTCCCGCACAGCAGTTGCTAATGGCTGCTAGACACTAGTATTTGTGATTATTCCCGCGCTGGAAAATTATTCCCGCATATTATACACGCGCGAGAATAATTCTTAATTATTCCCGCTAGCGCCAAAATGTTTCCCGCCTGTTGCCACCTCGACAGAGTGAATTGTGAGGAAAACTCGTTTAATTTTTTAGAATTTTTAAATAAATGATTTAAATTATTGTTAACTGTTTACTAATCTTTTAATAATTCTTAACAGTTTCAAAATAGGTTGAATGAAGTATATTTGATAAAGCAATCATTAAATAACCGTTAAATAACCGTTAAATAAAGAGAATATTACATAATTGAATGCTTCGATGGTCAGCAATGTATAGTTATTTTTTTTCCTTTATCCAGTTAGAGAGACTAAGAAACTTTTCATTATTTTGTCATATCATTTTTTGAATTAACTCTCACTGTTATGGTTTCTCTGAATATAATTTAATTGATTAATATGATAAATTTTTAATTAATCAGCTGTGTTTTCTCATAACCATCCTTTCTTTACATCTCCATTCTCAGGTGTATTAGGTGATAGAAAAATATTTTCATGTTATAACTATCTAATTTATTTGCATATGGTCATCAAAATAGGCATTAAAATAGGCGTAAATATTGTAGACGGCAAAATATTCTATAACCCGGATGGTGAGAAACTACCTCACATAATAAAAATTTCATTTTACTTACAAATTATTAGAAATCAATCTAGATCATCTCCATTACATTGTATTTGAGTTTTAATATGAAAAGTATTATTTTAACGACATTAATTATAAACAACAGACATACGGAAGTAGGAATAAATATACCTCTGCCATTAACAAATTTTGACAGAGCGGGAATAATAAAAAATAATTTGATAATGCGCGTGAATAAAACATTCCCCTTTGGTGCCAAAATGAAAATACAATTTTAAGTCAAAGTTCAGGACTTTTGAGAGTTCTCGATATAATAATTCAATAAAGGAGGATAAAATACATATAGTGCTCCTAAAATACAAAAACAATTGAGAAAATTGCTCTGAATGTAATTACGCGTGAATAATCTATATAATCAAAGAACTGAAAATATTAAAAGTTAAATATATAATTAAATACTAAGTTTCAGGAATATCTGATTACATTTTCTTGCTCACCAGCTCCATTTACATAAACTATCAAGTATTCAAGATTGTTGCATTCAAATTAACCGAGAAATTCAACTTTTGTATAAAAGTTCGTGCTTAAATTCGTCAAAGAGTCAGAAATGCATGAACCTAATTTAGTGTGACATTTCTTGACTTACTCCACTTTTTGTTCATACTTAAAATATTTTCAGACTTTAAATGTTTTCTCTGTAATAATGAAATAAATTCACTGTTATAGCAATGGAAACGTGTGAGTCATCAAATTCTCTATTAAATAGTATATTTATACATGTAATTTGACTTGTATATTAGCATATAACATATTTGACACTATTATTTGAAGAAAACCTGCATATAAGCAATTGAGGTAGTCTAAATTCAAGTTTGAAATCCAATTACAATCATAAAACATCCATATCACCATTAAAAAACAATTATATGGCAATACTCCACTGATTAACCAATCAGAACGGCTAAATCATGTTTAAGTGTGATTAATCAACAATAGAAGAATTCTAATAAATAATATTTCTTAAAAATGAAAAAAATACATAAATTCCCATTAAGTGACAGGCAGTTTTCTTCCTGGGAGTTTTATGCTTCAGCAGTTTTCCGACTGGTAGTTTTCCGGACACTGTGGAATCGTGTGGATTGTTGGTTACACCAATATGTATATATAATATTGAAAACCCGTTATTTTTTAGCGGAAAAGTGCACTAATTAATATATAATAACATAATTGTTAATAATTACAGAATAACTAATTTTGAATTTTGTTAGTTGCTTCAAGAACTTCTGCTGAATTCACCATGACGGACAATAAGACACAAAGTACAAATATAGATGGTAAGTTTGACAAAAATTGTCATCGATAAATAAAGATTCAATGACCTAATACTCAAATGAAATTTTTCACCCACAGTCGAATTTCTACTAGGTGTGCATATCAATGAAGGTGCATATTCTATAAAAAGTCCAAATTCTAGAGAAAGTAGAGATTCAGAATTCGGCGACACTGTGCCGAAAAATATCGTGCGAAGGTTCCATTCAGCCAAAGATTTCTTTTTTGAGAAACTTCGTCTAGAAACGTTTCACAACTTCTGCCATGATCACGTTGATAAAGAAGAACTAGCTAGAGAAGGCTTTGTAGCAATCCACAATGGAGATATGGTGCAATGTGTTTACTGCAACAGATTATTGGTATTATGGTCTAAAGGAGATGTAGTTTTCAGAGAACATGACACATACTACTCTAATTGTCCAAAAGTTGTTTCAATAATGGCAAACGTACCTAAAGATCAAGAGCAGCTTGGCAGAGGACTAGAAGAAAGATTGAAGAGGAAAACCCCAGCTAGAGTCAATAGGCATTTCACAGGTATATACTTAATTGAAAGGTGTCATCCGTATATCATTTCCTATCAAAATTGACATAAAATATCAAATTATTCAACAGTAAAATTTTACTCAAAAATTTGAACCAAATAATTATTGTTCAAAGTTTTCCACCCATCACAAAATTATCTCGAGAATTCTTTCTATCTGGTAGTCGATTCATCTATAACTACTCATAGTTATTTCTATTTTTATTTTTAAAGTATTTATTTGTTTTTATCCTACAGATGGAAAGACGTTAGATCGTTTTCCCTTCTACTCGCATGAGGCTGAAAGAAGACGTTCCTTCAACCATTCATACCTCTTCAGTAAGATGCCTAAGATTGATGATATCGTAAAAGCTGGATTCTACAGCAACGGTTAGTATCATTTTCATTTCTTATTCTTAGGAATTAAAATTGTTGTTTAGATAATTCATCACGTTTGTTTTTCAATCAATACTAATCCTTGTAATAGAAAATAAGTACTGCATATATGCAGGAGACTTAGAAATAATTCCATATGCGTTTTATTTCAAATTGATGAATTAGGCAGTGTAATTAATGTCCCTGGGATGGAATTTGATTACCAATTATGGCCATAGCAATATTTCTCAAACGTGAATGACAATCGCATCCTCTTACATTTAGTTTTTCTCACTGTTCTCAGGTGTGTCCGACTGTACATTGTGTTTTTCTTGTGGTGGAGGTGTCTTCAACTGGTCACCTTATGATGATCCCGAAGAAGTACATGCCAGACTTTATCCTGACTGTAGACTTTCCAAATCGTACAGAGAGAAACAAAAGGGAAATAATGAAGAAAAAGAGATTGAATCAGAGGAAACTGATAGTGATTCAGAAGATGTCAGTGACAAGACTACTTTTGAGGTCAAATCTGCATGGTTTGCAGACTTGGAATTGACAAATGTGAGTGCGGTTAGAATCACTGACATTTTTCTGTTTAATCCTTAATTTCCTTATAAATTTACATGTATTATGATGAGAAAAAAGTTTTTTTTCGAGAATACTTTATCCTTTTGTGCAGTCTTGATGCTAGCCATTTTATGATTTTCTAATTGATGTCTTTTTTTACAGGTAATGGTTGGACAATGGAAGTTAGATTTTATCTGTGAAGCCTTCAAGTATAAATTCGACAAATATGGAACTCTTCCCGTCAATAGAAATGAAGCTCTAGACGTCATTTTCGATTATGAAGAATTTCTTGAAGAAGGAAGTGAAAGTCGGATAATTCGGTTGCAAGGCAAGGTACACCAACCCCCGATTCATATCAGGTGCCGATAAAGTATCTAATTGTATCAGAAACGTGTTGGCATGTAACTTCTATATTCTTACGATATATTACACACTCATTGTATATCTTACAAATTGCCTTTTATTTTATTTCATTTTATTTCATGTTTGTATATAATATGAAAAATAACTATATATTGCAAAAAATTTCTTTTATATTTTCTGTGTATATTTCGTCAATAACTTAATTCTCATTGTTGATTTCTATCATTCTAGTTAGCAGTTGAATATATATAGGAAAACTTATATCAATAGTTTAAGTTAATTATAAGTTATTTTTCTCTTAATTAATATACCGATGCAATAATCAACATATTATATTCTTTGGATAACTTAATAAATTATGCAACAATGAACTTTTTTCTTATGCTGGAAGAATTATATAACCATATATAATTTATAATTTAAATAAATATAGTTTCGCTTCACTATAAAGAAGAATTGCAGTTTACCTCAAACAACGTGCATTGGATTCAATATTTTTTTTCCATTCAATCCAATCAATCATATCCATTAACATAATATTCAATTTCAAGCTTATAGTTTCTTTACTTAAAATCTAAGCAATCCATACCTATTTTTTCCATTGAACTATACTTATTCTGTCCATTATTTTTGTAGAGTCAGCGGAAATAAATTAGTAAAACTATTTCTCTCTGGTAGATGCACTTGAGTGGATTTCTGTAGTTATTTGTTCTAAGTATTACCACTATACCTTGCAAACTTCTAGTTCCTCAGAACAAGTAACTTCTATCAATGCATTTAGTTTATGTATCGAGGTACGTAATTGAAGAACTGCCAATCGCTCTCTTTTAAATATTATTCTTTACTTTACTTTTTGTTCCGAATACCAAAAATTTTATTTGGTAAATGACTAAGATTTAGTAACTTTGTTAAGTTCCCATTTTGGTTAAATTTGAATTTTAAATTTTTGCCGCTATAATGGGGTCACTTGAAGCGGCAGGTGTACTAAAATGTGTTATTATTATACCATGCAAAATCATCTAATATAATCAATAAAAGGACAGAAATACAAAACTTTCAATTGATGAATATATTTTAAAACCTAAAGTTATCAATTGGTAAAATATAATTTTCTCAATCAACAAAAAATAAATAAGGATGCATATTGTCAGTAATTATCTGAAACGGCAATATATATATGTATAAATGGAGAATTTATTAAAACATGTAGCCTATACTAATAGATGTGAAATCTTCAGACCGGACTGTTATTTGGAACTAATTACACCCCATTATTGAAATAAAAGAGTTCCATCTGATATTTCCCTTTTGCCCGACGGTTGCGGCTTAGATAAGAGTAGTTGTTTGACAATAATATTTATTACCTTCGCAATCTTGCGGAAGGTTATATTTTCATCGGAATGTATTTATTTATTTATTTATATATCATCTTGTAATTCGCTTAACTGAAAAAGTGTTCAACCAAATTGCCTGAAATTTGGTGAATCGATTGGTCCATGTCCAGTGACCTGCTGCTAGTCTTTTTGGATTGACCCGGTCAAAGGTCAAGGTCACGGTCATTTATAACGCAAAAAGTATCGAACCATATTGCATGAAACTTGGTGGAACGATTGGTCAATATGCAGGAACCATTTTGATAGATTTTATGAGTGATCGGGTCAAAGGTCAAAGATCAAGGTCAAGGCCATTTGTATTATTAGTAAGTCTTTTCCAAAAATGTTGCAGAGAATCAATTGGCGAAGCTAATGAACCCAATGGATTTTTTTTTTATGCTGAATGGTTTTCTGTGGTTAGCTTCATAACAATAATGAGCTTTGGAGGTATCGCACTCCTTTATTTTTTTAATGTATTGAACTTCTTTCACATATAGGTTATGAAAGTCTCAAGGAATCGCATGCTCAATCATGCTTTCTCAGAGGAAGGCACCTAACTTCATCAGCGGCTTAATGGCCCCTCTCGCTGGTGATTCTCAGTCTATCATTTCCAGAATTCAATTAACAGTAGTAACAGGACGAGTGATAAATAGCAACTCTCTTCTCAAACTCTCCAGCCTGCGAATTTATTTAATAAATAGAATTAAAGGCAGATCAACTCATACTGTCAATCACGCCATTGGTAGAAACACTTATAACAGAAACACGTACAATCGTCGTACATGTTATTTACAAATAGAATTTATAAATCTAATCAATTTTCTAATCAGTTTTTAAAACATTGAGTTTTAAGTATTATCTCTAATAGTTTTAGAGTTACTAAGGTTATTTAATGAAGAACCTCAAATTGAGTAAATTGACCCACTCTATACGTATAACTGAAAAAGTATATTACCACGGAAAGTTTCACCAGGAAAGTTCCATCGCTGGAAAGTTCCACCACGGTATATTCCACCGCCGGAAAATTCCACCATGGAAGATTCCACCACATAATACTGGATTTCATTCACAGAAAGTAAAACATTTAATAAAACTGATTTAATGAAAAATGTGTCTTTGGTGTTAACCGAACAACATTTCATTAGTTAAAAAGGTAAGAAATTATAAGAATATGTTGTGTAAAGTCAAGGCCTAAAAGATAAGCTAAGGCGAACATACGAAATAATAGACAGGTCAAACGATCTTTCAAATATTAATAGATTAAATATACAATTAAATTTGAATCGTAAAAATTCAACAATAAAGTTCCACTGCCATAGTGATCAACAGTTTAGATCCCGTTTGATTATGTTGAAACTGAAATTAAGGATATTGTTTTGCCGCATAAATTTTATTTTATATATATATATATATATATATTATCTATCACCAAGGTTTTCAAATGTACCAATATATATATTTCAATTTAAGCTGAAACTGTTTAATGATATCTATTGTAAGTATTACAAAATTAAAGTTTAAATATAATGCGTTTCAACTAAATTTTTTTTATTTTAGGGTAAACAGGTAAATTGCCGTACATTTAACTAGCTTCGACCTGAAACCACAGGCACACGAATAAAAATCATAAGTTCTAAACTCACATAATATATATAGTTCTAAACTCACATAATATATATAATGTATTTTGATATGCAACATCTCAATATAAATTTGGTTCAGCAGGTTGCTGATTTAAATTGACTCTAAAGAATTAGATATTAAAAACATGCTTGTCATATCACTGCTCAATAGTTAGACTTTCAATAACGTATATATCTAACAAAATTAAATTTTTTATCAAATATTAATATCTGAGTTTTAGTGTTTCAGTTGCTAGATTCAAGAAGCTAAATTGAGCAGTGTTGCCATACCAGCGTCATATTCTGTCACGATTAACCAGTTGAAATTTTTTTTTAATATTTTAAAGGAAGATTTGTTCATTTATAATTATAAATTGCTTAGATTTAGAAATACATTTTGAAATAAACTGTTTATTTATCCTGTAAGTTGATTTATTTTTTAAAAATGGTGGAATCTTCCATGAAGGAATTTTCCACATTTGGCATTTAACGCCGGTGGAATCTTCCTGGTAGAACTTTCCGCGGGGAACTTTCTGCGAAGGAATTTACCGGCAACGAAACTCTCCTATAAGTTAACACACCAGGGAGAACTGCTGGTCAACTTCTACTATAACATAGAGAATTCAATATGCAAAATTGGTTGCAAGTTCCAGGTAACTAAAATTCAAATATCGATGTATTTATGATATGTGAAAGTTTATTGGGGATTTTTAGTCAATTGATTACGGTATTAGATCGGAATTTCCATCTGATTAGATTATATTGCGTATCAAAGATAATAGTTTGATTTATAGACAATATGGTTCAATATTATGAAATATAATGGTGAGATTTTCTACTTGGAATTATTTGCCAAAAAATACAACTATCACCAAATTATTCTGAATGTAAACATTCCTAACTGTTCCAATTAATCTCTTTTGATTTAGTTAGAAACTCGATTTTTTCACTGCAAGGAAATGTTCACTGAAATTTGAGTGAGCACTGAGTTGTACTGCAGCCATGTTTGTTTGACTTTAAAGGTGAAAGATAAGAGCTGTAAAATTGTAAACACAGTAATAGATTAATATCTTTATCAGCACTAGAAAGATATATAATCATGACTCATACAATGTTACATTCCAAAGCTGGCTGCTAAGAATAATGCTAGAATATTAACGATGTTCATAGCTAGTACACGACTAGGAAGTGAAGTCTATGGAGGAGCAAATGTGTGGTCTATTTTTCATACAACAAAGATGGAAGAGTATGATGTCCAACCATCTTTTGTTGATGAGAATAATTTATGATTAGCATGTGAATAGTATGTGCCTTACAAAACTGATTACTGCCAATAATATCCTCGATTGTGAGAAAGTCAAAACTCACGTCCGAAATGGATTTCAAGGAACTGGTAAGTGATTACAAACCAGGTCCGTGGTCATTTGGTTCATAAAACATTTTCGTTCATGTTAATTTCGTCGAAGAACCCTTTAGTCCAATGATTTAAAATAAAACATCTGTTAAATATATTGAGGAACGATAATTCATTAAACGAATGCCTTCGGATTTAGGATATTATATGGATTCTCTAATAAATTACTAGGATATAAATGTAAAAATTTGAAGATTGATTTTTGAAAAATATATCTTCAAACCGTATCATAAATTTAACAGAATTATTAATTATTTATGATCTTAATCATATAACAACGTTTTTTATGAATATTTTATACGTTTTATTTTACACATTTTAAACGTCTTTGATTTTTTAATCAATTATCAAATCCATTATTACACTTAAGTAAATTAAACTATTCTTAAACTGTACAGTGGAAATGATGTCACAGATTATACATTTTTAGTATTAATTTTTATTCTCTGCACAGCTTTCTAATATTTCTTATTTTAATATAATATTAGCAAGATATCACATTGACGATTGCAAATTGAAAATCTATTGAGGTAAAATTTCCTAATTAGTTTAGTTTCCATAGAAATACCATTTTCTGTACCTCAATAATATTTTCTATAAAGTGTTCACATTATGTTCACAAATTCATAAGTATGATAATCCTTATTTAAATGATAAGGTTTATCAGGCTATATATTTTTTCACTGCGTCTGCAATCTTCATTGCTGATAGATTTCTAGCTGTGAGCGCAGGTCCCCCTTTCATTTTCTCCTGATCTTCCTTTTTTGTTATCTTTGGAATATTCTTGTGTGAAACTCTGGTGAGTTTTTTAACATAAGATGTTGTATAATATATCATCATACATTTTCAATATGATGTAGTGTTTCGTTTATATTATATTTATAATGTAAGGTTTATTATAAACGATTAAATTTTATATACTATTTGTTTTTTACTTTTAGTTGACTATCCTCGTAGTAGAGAAGCCTTGTATTAGACCATGGTATAATAACTACAAGGTATACTCGTATGCATGTATTTTGTGTCGTCATAGAAGTGATAAAATGAGTGTTTGGTTTTACCATGCTATTTCGAGGAAAAGAACCTGTAAAGTTATACCTAAGTGATCTATATAAATGTATGACTTGTCAAATATTTTAATCCATGGTGTTATAAATTCCGTGAGACTATTTATTATATAAAACACTAATTTTTATAGAAGGGCTTGAAAATGAGAATTTATTATATTTCCATTCGTTTTTATTTAATATATTTTTATCCCTATCCTTTTAATCCAAAGAAAAAATGATTCAATTAATTAATGTTTATTTATTGATATTTATGTTTATTTAATCTTATTTGCCCTTTTCCTCATTGCTTAATATTACCCATATAAATGAAGAGAAAATAGTAAGCAAAATCACAGAGTTAGCTCTAAGAATAACCTTCGACCAATGACAAAAAAAATCACCCTCACTCTTTGCTTACCTGTTCTTAAACTATGTCCATCAGTTCAAAAATGTTTTTACTTGTTAATAGTACAATAAGAAGTGGAGAAAAAGAGACCAAGATACAGTTTTTTCGTGGATTGACTAACGATATACAAGTATTTGAAAAAATAGAAACATTTTTGTAGCCCATACTGTATAGTGTATAGTAAATAAAATAATTTTAAAAATAAATTTTTGGACAAAGGATTTAGGATATTGTATCACTTAGTGCAGCCATGTCGCAGTAAGTAGTTCGGTCGCACTAAGTGGCTTGGTCTCACTAAGTGGCTTGGTCTCACTAAGTGGCTTGGTCGCACTATGTGGCTTAGTCTCACTAAGTGGCTTAGTCTCACTAAGTGGCTTAGTCGCACTAAGTAGCTTAGTCGCACTATGTGGCTTAGTCGCACTAAGTGGCTTAGTCTCACTTATTGGCTTGGTCGCACTAAGTGGCTTGGTCGCACTAAGTGGCTTGGTCGCACTAAGTGGCCTTGTCGCACAAAAAGGCTGGTTCGCACAAAGTGACTTGGTCGCTCTAAGTGGCTTGGTCACACTATAGTACTAAGCGGCTTGGTCACACTATAGTACTAAGCGGCTTGGTAACACTATAGTACTAAGAGGCTCAGTCACACTATAGTACTAACAGGCTTGGTCACACTATAGTACTAAGCGGCTTGGTCACACTATAGTACTAAGAGACTCAGTCACACTTTAGTACTAAGAGGCTTGGTCACAGTGGAGGATGGGGGCAGCGTTATTAGTGATGGTCGCAAACATGTGATTGGGTGACGTTGGGCAACCACGACAATTTTCCACTGAATAGTAGTGCGTAAGTACTAAATCTAGGTGCTTGGCCGCAAACAAAATAAATAAACACACCACGGTTATTATTAGGATATATTTGAGATTCGAATCATATAACTTATTTTTTACTGAAATATTTTGATGTTTATACTTTTAAGTTTTTATGTGACATTGAAAAAATTTGCTGCCATTGAAGTTTATAATCTATAACAGAATCTGCAATACGTTTATCAGATATTTTCTAATTTAGAATTTACTAATCCAGTAGTGATGCTTTTAGAAAAAGCTACAATAATGCAAATTTCATTTACCAGAACCAGTTTTATTCTCGTGGACCGATAGTTGGGCCCGCCGACAATTTTGCCCAAGATAAATAATTGGGCCCAGGACAGCAGACACAATTTAGAAGTGCTAGTTTGTTAAAACAGCAACAATGGTATTCAATTAATTAATTACAGTAGTCTCTGATAAAAAACGCACTCTGATACATCCCGAAATTTTAAGATTACAGGGTCAAAGAATAACCTAAATTACATATTATAATAAAACTATAGCACCAAATATGAAATGGGTTGCAGTTTTATAAACAGTAACCTTAGTTCTAATGAATAGAGACATAAAAATTTAGAGTGAAGGGGACCTTTTAACAATGTTATCTTCAATGATGAATGATTAGTTGTTACATTGTACTCATATGATGCAACGCGGTTCAAGATAGGGAGATTATAGGTTCCGCCTCTTTTTTTAGAAACGGTTTAGATTCCTAGAAAAATATGACACACATGCCTTACTCATTCATTCGTAGGAGTGATATATTTAGATGAAATAAAACAGATCCGGAACATGGAGCAAAATAAATACTATTATTATACTATAAATATTATTCGCAGTGCTTGTTAAAAGTTAGTTTAAGGAATTTAACTTTATTATAAATCTTTTTTTTATTGTAATATTTGTTTTGCTGATATATTATTATCTTAGGCATTTATTGACTATAGTAAAAAGGTTTAAAAATTGATTAAAAAATCATATTTAATCAAAGAAAAGTGTATATGTGAATTTTTTCACAGTTAACAAATTTTGTTTTCCAAAATGAAACTATAAAATTGGTCCGGGTACACGACGTCATCACAGTGACTCTTTTCTCTGATAGTACATCATCACAGTTACTCTTTTCTCTGATAGTACATCATCACAGTGACTCTTTTCTCTGATAGTACATCATCACAGTGACTCTTTTCTCTGATAGTACGTCATCACAGTGACTCTTTTCTCTGATAGTACATTATCACAGTGACTCTTTTCTCTGATAGTACATCATCACAGTGACTCTTTTCTCTGATAGTACATCATCACAGTGACTCTTTTCTCTGATAGTACATCATCACAGTGACTCTTTTCTCTGATATCATATCAATTTATGAAAAGTTATTTTTTGTATAGAATTTTTATGAAATTCATGCACCTTTATTTTAATTTAATAAACTTTGGTTTCGGTATAGTAAATAGCAATGTTATGACCTTATAAAGTAAGTAAAGTTTTATTAACCATCTATATTTGTCGTCTTATTGTTACACGTATGTTTTTTATGTTGTTTACCATTTTCTTTTTTATCACGTTTATCAATTAATGTCTAGACTAATTTGATAATGATTTATACCTCTTGAATGTTATTGATCAGTACCTTGATCTTTTTTTCTCTGTAAAAAATAATTTACTTCATTGAAAACATATTCTTATCTTATCTATAACTTATATCATTTAACTAAGATAGCATAAAAATAAAAGATAGTTTCATTCATTTACGTCTCAGGAAAATTTGTTTAGTTTACTTTCATTGTCATATACATGTTTATTTACTACATTTGAACTAAACTCCGCCCACATTGTATGTTACAATTTGCAAGACAATAGAGATAAGAATATCGATTAATGATATCTTTGCCTATTCTGACCTCATATATTAAAAGATACCAATGTTTAACTATCATATACCTTTTTTATGATTTTATCTTTTTACACATTTTATCGAATTTACTATTGTACATCAAGCTATTTCAAAATTTGAACAATTTGCCCAAAAACCTAACCAGTAGGTAACCACATATGTATGTCGATTACTTTGCCTAAGAAACGTTACCCATTTTGTTTCAAAGAAGTATAGAATGGAATAATGTAAAAAATCATTTACTGCTTCTTTCAAATTTTAATGTTTTAATAATTTATTATATATATATATAATAGCTTTATATCTTTTGTATGTATTTTGAAAGATTAAATTTTGTAGTTTGTAATCTTTTGTAGTTGGGTCGGAGAAGAGCGATATTTGAGAATAAGTTTTGAGCCATGAAGGCAAAGCATCATTATCATTCTGATATCGTTCTGTATAGTAACAGTTTACCATTGAGCTAAAATGCTAGATTAATCAATAGAGCACGAACGATAAGGTTTATCAGACAGTTTAATACGCAGCTCTGTTCACATTACCTCATTGCTGATACACCTCTCCTCTAGTGGTGAAACCAGGTGCCTCTTTCAGTTTCTTCTGACAGTTCTTCTTTCTTCTTCTTCTCTCTTTCTTCTTTCTGTGGATTGTTAGATCAGTCTACTTCTGTAAGATTCTGGTGAGTGTTTGTAATTTATGATGGAAATATAGTATTGTAATTTATTTTATTAATGTCTTTGCAGAATGAAAAACGAGAAATCGTTATGTCATATTATACAGCTGTTTATTTCTGCTTCATTTTATGACTATTCCAAATAATCGGCAATAAATTACTGTAAATTCCTTGATAAAATTTGAAGTACGAAAAAAAAACACGAAACTTAGCCGTCGAAATGATTTCGATTTTAGTAAAATCCTAATCCTTGTACTCGAAGTCCTGGACAAGTGAATCCAGTACTGTAAGTGCTGGACTAATGAATCCAGTTCTGAAAGTGTTGGACTAGTACAATCAAGTACCGTAAATGCTGGGCTAGTGCAATCCAGTACTATAATTAAGTGCTGTACTTGCCATCAAATCAATAATCTAATCACTATTTTTCATATATTATGCACATCAAGGACCATTAAGCGGTCCTTGATGTGTATAAGTTTTATAAGTAGTAAACCACTCAAGTTTAATAAGTGGTAAACCACTCAAGTTTAATAAGTGGTAAACCACTCAAGTTTAATAAGTGGTGAATCATTTGCGCCATCTTCATGTCTCCTGAATTCATGAGCGTTCCTCAAACAGTGAAGCTAATAATAATCACAGAATAATAAATTATCAAGATCGTTTATAACCTAAGGCGATATAGATTACGTCATTTTCTTACCTCCTTACCAATATAATTATCTTCTTCTAAAATAGTACCTATAAGTGTACCATGATTTATTCCTTCTTGAGTAGTTTTCAGATTCCTAATTCTAATCCAAACTTGCGTCGTTTTCAAATTTTAAACTAACTAGCCTGTTCTATCCAAACTCAGATCAGGAGGATTTAACATCGCTAATACACATAATAAAAGTTTCTCCAAATAATGATATAATATTTCACAGCAAACAATGAGTCTGTTTATGGGGCAATATAAGTTTCATGATTAGATTAGATAAAGTATATTGGAACCAATAAGAGACCTTGCAATCATACATTCACCTATCAAATTAGGTATAGAAAAACAAATTACTCACTAATTTACTGAGAGGCAGGTTGTTTGTTCAGATTAGATAACGGTTACTATATGAAGATTATTAAGGACATCAATCATTATTTAAAATTAACATAATTGTAATTAATTTCAGAACAGGTAACTTCGAATTATGTCTGTTACCGCAATAAGGCAAGTTGAATACGACACGCTGGATAAAAATATTGGTAACTATGCAGAAAAATGACACATAGTGAAGTTCATTCTTGTTAAATCAATCATCAATGACCTAATACTCAAATGAATTATTTTATCCACAGTCGACTTTTCGCTGAGTGTGCATATTAGAGAAAGTGCATATTCTACGCCAGTTACAAGTTATGACGATAGTAGTGATTCAGAATCAGATGAATCTTTGCAAAAAGTGCCGAAAAATATCGTGCAAAGGTTCCATTCAGCCAAAGATTTCTTTTTTGAAAAACTTCGTCTAGAAACGTTTCACAACTTCTGCCATGATCACGTTGATAAAGAAGAACTAGCCAGAGAAGGCTTTGTAGCAATCCACAATGGAGATATGGTGCAATGTGTTTACTGCAACGGTCTTTTGGGATTATGGTCTAAGGGAGACATCGTTCTCAGAGAACACGAGAAGTACTACTCCAATTGTCCAAATGTTGTTTCAATAATGGCAAACGTACCTAAAGATCAGAAGGATCTTGGCAAAGGCCTAGAAGTAAGATTGAAGAAGAAAACTCCTGTCAGAGTTAATAGGCTGTTCACAGGTATATCATATCATTTATTGTCAAAATAGACCTATAAAATTTAAAAAATATTCACTAGTAAAATTTTGCTCAAGAATTGATCCAAAAAATTATGCTTACATTTTCCACCCATTACAATGTTTATTTTTCAAGAATACTTTTCAAGAAGTCATCTAATTATCCAGCTATTTCTGTTTTTATTCAGTAGTCTTGAAGTTTGTATTCATTTTATCTTGCAGATAGTAAGACGTTAGATCGTTTTCCCTTTTATTCGCATGAGGCTGAAAGAAGACGTTCCTTCAACCATTCGTACCTCTTCAGTAAGATGCCTAAACTTGATGCTATTGTAAAAGCTGGACTTTACAGCAACGGTTAGTATCATTTTGATTTCATATTTGAATGAAAATTGTTTTGCATATTCTTCTCACGTTTGTTTAAACGATCAATACGAATCCTTGTAGTAGAAACGAAGTACTGAATGCTGGAGGCTTTAAGATATAATGGAATCATTGTATTTCATATGCATTTTCTCAAATTATATTAATAGCAAAATTTCTCAAAAACGAATGATAATCCCATGCTCCTGAATTTAGATTCTCTCACTTTTCTCAGGCGTGTCCGACTGCACGATGTGCTTTTCTTGTGGTGGAGGTGTCTTCAACTGGTCACCTTATGATGATCCCGAAGAAGTACATGCCAGACTTTATCCTGACTGTAGACTTTCCAAAGCGTACAGAGAGAAACAAAAAGGAAATAATGAAGAAAAAGAGATTGAATCAGAAGATACTGATAGTGATTCAGAAGATGTCAGTGACAAGACTACTTTTGAGGTCAAATCTGAATGGTTCGCAGACTTGGAATTGACAAATGTGAGTATGGTTCGAATCAATGAATTTACCAGTATGTAGAGTATGGAGGAGATTTTTACCTTTTCAGTTTTTCCAATCCTTAATTTACATATTATTATGATATATATGATATCTATGAATACTTATCAAAGGTTTCATGGAGAAAATCCAATCATTTTCTTCAGTCTTTATACCAGTTAATTTCATGATTTTCTATTTAATATCTTGCTTTTATTACAGGCAATGGTTGGACGATGGAAATTAGAGTTTATTTGTGATGCCTTCAAGTATAAATTCGACAAATATGGAACCCTTCCAGCCAACAAAAATGAAGCTCTTGACGCCATATTTGATTATGAAGAATTTCTTGAAGATTGAAATGAAATTAGAATGTTTTGGCTTGCAGATTGCTCCCTAGATTTTTGCGCTCGTTATAAATTAGTTGCTGAGTTAGCATGTTTCAGTAGTATTATCATGATATTCACGTTATGGATGAATTCTAGATATGCTTTAAAATTTATATTGAAAATTAGAAGTAATTCGTGGAATAGTTTGGTGTCACCAGTGATTAATAATTGCAAGTTAATGAACAAGATGAATTTTTTTACAAAGTTGATGAGACTCTCAATCAGCGGTAAGATTTGTTTTCTTCCGAAGGCTATTTTACTTGTGCAAATAAATCTGATTCGAACGATATATCTAAATGGTTGGTTAATCTTACATGTGGACACGCTTCAACATGAACTCTCTCGAAGAACTAGACAGATTTTGAGATAAATCAGAAACGTTAAAATGCAACAGTGTTTCAGGTCTTACTATTGATCTTAATGGAGATGAACCTAATTTTTTTATGAGGAATTAAATTGGAATAATAGCAACTGACAACAGCAACGAATTATTAATTAGCGATGATATTTTATTATTCCACGATTGCATATCTAATTAATTAAATTATTACATAGGGAGCTTACACAAAGTTGGAGTAATCGTAAACCATCTACTTCACTTTTTCATAATTCTAGGTTTTTAAACAAATGAAAACTGCTGAGATAAAATAGTAAAAATGTTAAAAGAAATCTGGCTACATAAAAATGAATACTACTACAAGTTCTAAAAAACGGGAACTACGATCCTCAAGAAATTAGGAGGTTCTACTGTAGCTACGTACAAATAAATTTTATTAAGGTTTCTAGGACTGGAAAGCACGGGAAAAAGTAAAAACCTCCCGGTTATGGGGGGCAATCCCCTCATAACCCCAAACTAACCGCTAACCTAACCTTATGTAGTAATTATTTTAGGCCTGCAATTGGTCGATGGTACATTACATACATATAATATTTAATTCATATCCATAGTTATATCTTTCTCTGTCGTTCATTTATATTTCAATTGAAAATTAATATTTTCATATTATATCGATTAGAAATAATTCTTTTAGATACATGGAACAAAAACTGCAAATAACTAAATTTTCTTTTTTATTTTAAGTAAGTTTATAGACTTAATTTGATTGTCATTGTTTATTTCAATTGATTATAGTTTTTAGTTAATAATTTTGGGAAAACTTATATCAATTATTTATGCTTCTAACTATTATTCTCTCGCATTAAAATGTACATAGTATATTTGTTTGTATATTATATGAATTTGCTGAGACCTTTCTCATTCAGAAATTATTCGATGCTTCATTTTTTAATTTTGAATAAAAAAATGAAAAAAACATGACAAAATAAAAAAATATCTATAACAAAATATAAATATGTGGTATAATGAAATAATAAGGATAAGGATATAATTTTTATATATATTTAAAAAATATATATAAAAAACTATGTTGATTAAATAATGTAAAGTGGCTGATCACAATTTTGTTTTTTATTAATTCTTTCACCTTATCAAACGATGCTATGACAATATTATGCCATTATTATTTTAACTCACCAATATCATAACAAATATCAAAAAGACAGACGATACAATATATAACCAATATTATGAGAAAAATTGTAAAGATGAAGACGATGTTGACAAAATATTTAGCCAATAATATGTAAAATATTGTAATGACAAAGACAGTGTTGACACAATACTTTGCCAATTCTTCATTTTGGTTTTCAACTTCTCCGTTTACAGAATATCTTAACATATCTTCATTCCAAGTACTTCATTTAAAAAGCTTTCAGAAATTTCCCCCTGAATACACGACTTTCGAATACAAATTAATTACCTAATGGCTAGTTTTCTAGTCAGTTACTCTTTCACCATCACAGCATTAACATTTGCTGTAGTAGACCCTACTTTAGCTACGACTCTACAGATCTACCTTTATTAAGTGGAAAACTTCATCAATCTACTCTAGTTTGTGATTTAGGAACGTGTAGTGGGACGGACACTGAAGAGTGAAGACCTTTGATAAAGTTGGGATGATATTTATACGGTGTGCAGTAAGTGTATTTATGTATGACGATTGGACAGTCAAATTCAGTTTCCCTTCATTTCCGATGAAAAAAATTTGATCGTAACCTTTCCTGGGTTCACTATTTATTTTTTTATGTTTATCGTAAATTTAACATTAAATTCAAATATTTCTGTAAGTATTTCAATCCAAAACATGCATAAATATTAAGGTAGTAGGTAAAGATCAAGGTAAACAGCGAAATATTAGTATTGCACCACGCAACATTCACACTAATCCAACCACACATTAGGAAAACCTCTACTCCACAATACCCTATGCGCCACTAAACACCTCAAACACATTCAAAGATCCAAGAGATCTTTCTTCCTTCCCACCTAATTCCCTTCTGGGAACAAAGCCCCCACCTATTGACTCAAGTGAGACACTCTTCTCCCATCTTGACTGGGTTACCTTATTAAGACTGCGATATGAACACCACTCTTCTCTTCATTCTTACACTCACAGGACTGGGAGGGCGGAATCGAAGCTGTGTGACTATTTTCCAGCTGATCTGGGAACAATCTCTAACATCCTATCATAATGTCCAACACCACAACAACACGGGACCACACACAACATCAATTCACTGGAGCACCTATGGACCCGCCCTCAGATGGTCATTGCCTTTCTGAGGGACGTCTGGTTTATTTAGGCCTACATACTCCACACGTGTCAAAAAGTTTACCACCGGGCATAAGCCTTTGTACCAATCTAAGTGGATGTGGGTCATTACCCCCCCCCCCGGTCATGAGCCCCCCCCCAGGTCATGAGCCCCCCCCCCAGTAATGAGCCCCCCCCCCACCAGTAATGAGCCTTCCCCCCCCCAGTAATGAGCCCCCACCCCCCAGTCACGAACCCCCTCGTTTTTTAATCCTTATTTACCTATATTATTTAATCATTATTGACACTTTTGTAGTTCATCACTGATTAAACATAAAATATATGTATATCGAGGGGCGTGGCGCCCCCCGAACCTCCCTGCCAGGTCATTAAACAATCATGAAGTGAGCAGTACAACAAACTAGCGGATACAACAAACTACATTAGCAGCTCTCAGTTATTTCAATCTAAGTAGTTCTTCATTTATTTAACTGGGTAAATAAAGATTAAAAAAACAGGGAGGGGTGGGGGGCTGGCTTATGACCAAAGGGGGCTCATGGCCGGGGGTTTCTTGACCTGGGGTTCTCTTGACAGGGGGGCTCTTGACCGTACCCCAATCTAAGTACCTAAATTTTAACTACCTAACTACTGTATCTAGGTACCCAACTTGTATCTACTCAACTGTGTATTGCATCTAGGTACCAAACCTGTAAATCCCTAGCTAGTGTATCTAGGTACTTAAAATTTTACTCCGCTACTTCAATGCCAATGTAGTGGCAGCGCCGCTACTTTCTACCGAAGCGCTAGATAGTTTTTGGGCTATAGCGCTGCCGCTTTTTTTTTAAATAAATTTTTAAAGTTATCCGAGGAATCTAGATTTAAGTCTTATAGCTTAGCAGTTGTAAGTGCTATTCAGACAAATCCTGAATTCAGACCACCTGATATTCGAACAATGATTCACAGTTTGACCAACTGATGGCAAAAAACGCTATGTGACAATTTGCCGCCTAATACTAGCAACTTACAAAATATCATACGCTGTTATGAAGATGTGTTTTTTATATGATTAAATGGGTTCAACTTAACAATTTCTCTTGGAAATTTATGTAAATATTCATCCTCATTTGAAGAAACTATGAAAATTAAGTAAAAAATTATTTCAGATATTGCAACCATTTTACCCATTTACAGTGTGCCAAGGTTATGTGCGTAACTCTGAAAATGCATAAATAAATATTTTCAATAATTATATTGGATTTTTTTTTCAACAATAGTTGAAATTTCATGTTCGTGGTATTTAGCGGTAAATTAGCCGTTCTTAACACGATTCGTCAGAGATGACGATCGTGTTAAAAGCGGCTAATTTCAAGTAAATATCCGGTTTGATTTCCTCTCTTTTCCTCCATTTTCAAAAGACGCTTATCCAACAAATCTGTCCATTTCTGAATTACATCAGACGTTTTCGTCTGACAAGAGTTTTCAGTTTCCTTCTAGAGCTGATCTTTCGACTAACACTGACGTCCTCCCACATGCGCATTCTGCTTCGAAATGGATTAAAGGTTATCAATTAGATTCAAATCTGGAGAAAGACTGGGCATATCATCAGCTTGTCATAACGAACTTATTACTTCTCAGGAAATTCACAGTTGCCTTAGAAGAGTGAGAAGAAGTGTTGTCATGCATGAAAATGACCTTTCTTTTTAACATAGTAGTTTCTTTTTCAGCCAATGAAAAAGTATTGTAATTAGTAGAATTTGTTTTCATTCCCCCGACTAGTTCATTTTCAGTGGTCCCAGCCCAAATTATCATACATTCCAATTCCCATGCACGGACATTTCGTCCACGGACAATTCATCCATGAATTGCTTTATTTTGCATCATATTTATAATGTGTACATATTTTGTATTGAACATTATTTATGTATATTTTAAAATATAAAAGTAGAAAACACCCTTCGTTGATAGTAATTATAAATTGATGGTCTCCTACTGGCCGGCAACAGTGAAATAATAAAACTGAATACTTTTTAATGATATACAGGCAGTCCCCGATTTCAGTACACCCTCGTCTTATAAAATCTGTAATAATAGCGAGGCATGTCTCGAAGTTATTGGAGTATATAAACATAGAAAATAGGGGAGAATATAACAATAACAACAATAATAAACATCAATATTATTACTCATTTTAGGTTATTAGAAGCAATATTGGTAAATAAATTAGTTTTTTATAACACATTTTTTTAAGTGATTAAATAAAATTCATACACGATAAAAGTATATAATATAGAGGATCTAATCCTATATCTAATTCTACACAAATAATTGATAATGAATTATGTTATAAAAGAATTAGGTAGATATTGGAACTTTCTAGTGTTGCCTTTAATTATCTAAACGTGAAAACTTTCATGCTATCGGACTGTTCTATATTTTCGAACTCATAATAAAACCATATATAATCATTATTTTTTACCTCTATTGTAATTATTTCATTTCACCCTGTTATTTCAGTTCCATATTTTGGATACTCATAACTCGTTAATTTATGCAAAATATTAAAGGAGATAAATAACTTAATATCAATATTCTTTATTGGATAAAATAATTTACAATCATTACACATCAGACAAATTAAAAAATATATTCAAGCCAATGTGAATTTTTCCATTGTAGGAAAAGGAAAACTTATCTGGCAAAAAAAAGAATAAAGTTAAAAAAATCAAACTAAAACATTACAAAAAAATTATACACAAGAAAAAGAAAAAGGACAAAGAAAACTACTCACAGAATGTGTTCATATGAAATGGTTTGGAATAATTCACAATAATAATATTATGTATTTACACCTGGCTATTAATGTAATTAATAGTGAAAAATAATGTGAAATATATCACATATACACTATAAAATACAAAATTAAGCAATGAATTGTCCGTGGATGAAATGTCCGTCGGACGAATTGTCCTAGACTCTCAATTCCATGTTGACGTCAAATTCGTGTGTGATGTGGTGAGCCATGAGGTGAGCTAAAAGTTTTAGACCAACCGTTAGGGCCGTCGAGTATGTCAGGCATTTTGTCTGTGAAGAGTGATGTTTGGAAATCAGTCTAAAGATAATTCTCCACCCCTTTTAACCTTAATTTCTTATGTGTATCATTCGGAAAATGCATGGTATTAGGTAAAACATAAGAGGCGATTAGTTTCAGTATTCTACAGTTGGTGGTTTTTGAGATTTTTTCACATCGATAATCTTAAAAAGTGCATCACTGGTTTCCAATTGGTTCTCTTAGTTATCGCTTGATCAATGGTAATTTGATCAAGGAAAAGTTTTTGCAGCTTTGCTATGGTGCTAGGATGTTTCGTTACTGGACGTATCGGACCCGAACATTTCGTTACTGGACGTATCGGATCAGGACATTTCGTTACCGGACGTATCGTTACCGGTCGTTTCGTTACTATGACGTTTAGTTACTATGGCGTTTCGTTACTATGACGTTTTGTTACTATAGGACGATTCGTTACCAGATTTTTCGTTCCCGGACGAACAATCTTTTTTATTTCAATGGGTTTCGGACAACAATTTATACCAATCTCATTAATTATAAATAGATATTTTAAATTATATTATTTTTTTACCCATATACTGAACCAATTACCGGAAATTTTCGATCGTATTAGATAATAATATATGTTTATAAATTAAAATAAAAAGTAAAAATGTTAAATTATATAGTCTTTTCTTATATGATCGAAATATTATTTTCATTGTATTATTTTCACGCAGTAACTGGTTAACATCTGGTAGTTTTATTGTTTATCCTAACGTTAAAAGCATTTATGGAGATATCAATAGCAAACAAATTTCGGATTTTTTTTCTCAATATATAATTAGATGTACTATTGACTTATAATCTTGTATAGTTTGAATGCATAAAAATAATCAATTAGTATGATTAATTTAGTTTAGGTATAGTCTATATGAACCTTGGGTTTAACGTCTGGTTCAAAACCAAAACAAAACTAATGGATGCAGAAAAGCTACTCCGTGAATGCAGTCACTTACCAAAGACTTACGGATAGAAGAAGAAAATTAAGAGGGTAATTGAATGCTAAAGGAACTTTTCTAATTAAAAAATTAAGTAATGATTGTAAATTTGAATACCTCTTATTATAATTAATATATAATCAGATACTTAGCAAACGAATAAATTATATATTAAATTCTATAATTTAAAGTAGAAGTAGCTGTTATAGCAGTTTTACCTGAATAAATAGATAATGTATAGGATTGGTATAAATTGTTGTCTGCAACCAATTTCAACTAAAAAATCATTCGTTCGGGATAACGAAACGTCCGGATACGAAACGTCCAGTAACGAAACGTCCGGTCCCACCTGCTACATATACCATTACGTACCTCGTTCAATCTTAGAATAGTCACGCCATTTCAGGATCCTATAGAAACGTACAACGCAATCTTAAGATAGCACAAATCGGTAAATGGTGCGGAACATGTATAGTAATACCGAAGATATTGTGGCGCCATCTGGATTTAAAGGCGGGAACTAGAGACACAACAACATTTGGTGTTGATCAAAACATTGAAAGTTTCAGTATTCACTATTCAGGCAGTAGTTACAAATATAAATTAATGCTTTATGTGGTTGGTGTGATTATTGAATTATTATATTAATGTTGATGTGCAATGTTTTGATCAATAACAAAGTGACCAAGTGTTATTGTTGCTTTAGTTCCCACTTTCAAATCCAGATAATGCTTTTTAAAACAGAAATTTCGGAGAGTTCTTCTCCTTTTGTATGGAGAAAGTCCAAAGATAATAATTTAATAGGATTGAATAATATAGTTAGAATATTTTGTTTTATTCATCCTAAATTCATCAGACCCTTTTCTTTAACTTTGCAGTGACTGTTGGCTACAGGAACACCTATATTTCTCTGTTTGATTCAGGGTACATGAACATAACGGGCATGGTCAGGGTAAATTAACTACAAGGTAGAGTATTGCGCAGGTTCATATTAAGATGATTACAGTTTTGTTGTGAAAGACGCTTCGATGGCCGGGTTAACTATTTTTACATAGAAAAGGATATGTTATTCAATCTTTTTAGAATCGAAAGATTTAACTTCATTTTACTTGACTAATTTGACTGAGTTCAGCATTACATTGATTATCCTCAAGATATAATAACTAAGAAGGTATGCTAAATGTCTTGATACGAGTTTTAGACTCTTCTGCGCATAAACAAATAAGAACTTCGAACGCACACATGTGACCCTGCAATATTACTTTACATACTCTATATACTGTACAGCAGGTTGAATAGTTATTTGTATATAAGGATTTGCCCATGATTGTTAATGCAGTGTACGGATACCATTATAAAAATTGTTTAACCCGCTGTATAGCAAGACTCGTAAACTACTGTGTATATGTATAAACCTTGCTATATATTATATAGAGTATGTAATCTAATATTGCAGGGTCACATCTGTGCTTTCGTATGTGCGTATTTGTTTATGCGCAAAAGAGTTTAAAATTCGTATCAAGGGTAGCATACCTGGTAAGTTAATGTATCTTGGGTATGGTAATCAGCTGATCGAATCTAGTTTGAGGTGACCACCGGTTGACTGGAAACGGCGACTCTGACCACACTTTGAAACATGGAACAACCTACTTAAACTTAGTCACTTCTAAATTGAATAATTTTCTTATCAATTACTAATTAGGAATTACTTAAATTGTATTTCCATTATTTTATTCCTTAATCCTTAACCTTACTAGATAAGGTTCCTAGGTAGCATATGTTCAAGACTCTATTTTTTATAGATAAGTAAAAGATGTGAACAATAAAAACACACCTGAATTATATCTATATTTTCAACTTTGAGGTTCAATCGCAATTTTCGCTTTTCTTTTACAAAAAACCCTTTTAAAATGATTTTAAACTTCTCGATATTAACATGCAAATAGGAGGAATTATGAGCCACTCGGTCACAAACAAGGAATGTGTTGCTGTGGTGACGTCATATTTTTGCATCGTTAGTAGTTATGTTCCTGTACCCTGGTTTGATTAGGCAGCCCACGGTACAGGAACATAATCGGGTATAGTACCTAGCAGACGACACAAAAATATGACGTCACCACAACAACACATTCCTTGTTTGTGACCGAGTGGCTCATAATTCCTCGTATTTGCATGTTAATATCGAGAAGTTTAAAGTCATTTTATAAGGGTTTCGTACAAAAGAAAAGCGAAAATGACGATTGAACCTCAAAGTTGAATATATAGACATAATTCAGGTGTGTTTTTATTGTTAATTTCTTTAACTTATCTATAAAAAATAGGGTCTTGAAAATATGCTACCTAGGAGCGTTAAGTAGTGCTAGTTAACTGCTCAATTGTAGTTCCTATGAATAACAAATAAGGAAAAAATAATGGAATACAATTTAACTAATGCCTAGTTAGTAATTGATGAGAAAAAAATTAAATATAGAAGTGCTAAGTTTAAGTAGGTTTTCCCATGTTTCAAAAAGTGGTCAGAGTCGCCATTTCCAGTCATCCGGTGGTCACGTCAAACTATAGATTCTATCAGCAGATTACCATACCCTATGTTACTGTATCCTGAGGCAGCCTAGTTAATCTCACTCAATTAGAAAAATATACCTCCAAGCCTATTTCAATTGGACAGTTTTCAAAAGTATTAAAGATGATTTTTTTAATAATTCCCTAAAATTGATGGAATAAAATATAATATTAGGAGTTAAATTAAATATTAATTTAAGTTCGTAGGATTTATTTGATTAAATTACCTTTTAAAAACAAATGAAGTATTCATTTCAACTGTGAAAATCTTTTACAAACTACGATGTCTTAGATTTTGTGTTAGGTAGGCTCGTAGGCTTCATTTACTATCACCTCTTCATTTTCCTCTTCTATCCGTGAGTGCAGTAACAGGTGGTGCTTGTGTCCATTTTCGTCACGTTCCCTGGAAGTGTCTGCATTCACGGAGTAGCTTTTCTGAATCCATGAGCTTGCCACCGACAGGTGGTGGGTGATTTGTTCATGGATCCACTTTCCTTTCTGACTGCTTCTACCAGTCCCTTGTACAAATTTTTCTTTTTACGTCAGCGAAAGTTGTGGCCTTTGGTTTCTAAGTAAACGTTAAACTCATCACTTAATTTATTTTTTTACTTTACATTCACTAGTTTACAACTTTACCATAATAAGATATATAGTTTATTCTTATCTAATATCAATAATGTGGAATCGTTCGATAAAACGTAATTTACCCTATATAGCATTATTGAAGATAAAAGATAACATATTTTCTGTTCGGTGTTTACATTGCTTATTAACTATCATCAGTGTGTGATAAACTGATAATTAAAGTGCTTGTCCGCTTGAAGGAAAGGTTATTGTGATTGTAGTGACCTTTCCTGGTTGTTGAACCGGGAAAAATTGAAACAAAATAACAAATAGGCTAAATCCGGTATAATAATATTTTTTTTTATTTTCATTCGTCATATCGTATTGTATACAACATATCTCAAGAATTTCATTTATATTTAAAAATATTTTTAAAATATTATAGGGAAATGTATTAATGAAGCGACATTTATGCGACATATAAAAAAATGCGAATCACTTTTTCCGAGAAAGCGTGATTGACGATCTTAACCTCCGAACTGAACATCGCAATTAATAACGTCGTACTGTGACGGTAGTACTATCTACGTTCAAAATCAAAATTACTATTAAATAGATAACGTTTGGATTCAAGCAAAAAGATAAGTAATCTTTTTTCAAGAAAGCTACAGAAAAATATTAACTACAAGTACCGTTCATGAAGTTTTTCAATTAAATTCAATCTGAATATTCTAAGATCCGAATCAGTATAAATATATTTGCTATCAATAAAAGTTTGGCAATTAAAACCCACTAGGTGACTTTTTCGCCAGATTTATGCAGTGCTATTGCCAAGCTATAGTAAAATGTAACAAATTATCATGTAAATACTAACACAATCTAACATCTAAAGGTGAACACTAATTAACACTTTTTGGCAATATGCATTAAAATAAAAATACTGATAAAAAAGAATTTAAAGTTAGTACAATTAAATTAATTCGTTTAAATACGTTATCTTAGAAGCGAAAATCTAAAATGACCACAGAAAATGTTCCTATAAATAATGCAGTCATTCCAATAGTTAAATTATTTTATTCATAAAAATATGAATTTAGTTCGAACAGTTTTAATATATCAGTGCAGCTAAAGCAGTATCACTATTCTATTTCTTGGCAGTTCAAATAACGTTCACTCGGCCCATTGATTAATGACCTCCACTTCCTCTTATTTACTTTGTAAAAGTTACCTACCTGCAAGGGTTGCCAGATGCTTTCTTTTGGCAGTATCATTTTTTTACCCCATCGGTAAAATCAAAGGTTACACTGAGGATTCTTATTGTTTGTAAAATGATACGTGGCATCACTGCATTCTTTTAAAATCGTACTACTGGCACTGTGATGCTCGAGCAGCGCGATCTGTGATTGGTCCATTTAGCGGCACGTCATACTCTCAGACTAAGGCCGGTCTCCCATTGGTTGGAGAATAACCGCGTTTTTTTACTGTCATGCTACGACGTTATTTTCTTACCTACACTAGGGCAGTTATGTTTATTTTCGTTATAGGTATAACAAAAGGTATAACGCACATTGATTAGATAGCAAGAAATGACGTCTTTATTTTCTCTGAGAAAAAGAAGTAAAATCGTAGTTTGTTGGTTGAATTTATCCCATGACTTAACAAAAGATATAAAGTACGTAGTTACATGAGAATGCAATTTTGTATACCATATAGCTATAGAGTATAGGTTATAATAGAAAATGAATTAACTTTTATAAAGTATTCAAAGTAATAGAACTTCAAATTTTCTAATGGGACTTAATTATAATTCTTTCATTTATAAACCATGTATAAATAATTTTACTTTCTGTCAAGTTATAAATTCCTATAGATAATATCCCTTTAATCCGTAGTGATTATAAATATATATTCACATATATACTCATATAAATACAATAATATATACAGCAAAGCTCAAGCAACCTAGTTACCTTTCTTATCAAACAATATGGCGATCTAAAATATCCTAATCAAACATTACTCTAATAACATGAATAAATACACTATCTTATCTTGTCATGATGATCTGAATTTCTATCCCCAATTAGGGAATCGAGTTCTATATTTTGTACTTCGGATTCTCTATGCTTATTGTATCTTGTTGAAAATACACAAAAACCTTGAAGTATTCGCAATGATATTGTAACAGGAAACTACAAACAGAGGGTAAATTAAGTACTCGATTCTTTGATAATAGTATATTAATAAATCTTATCATAGATTATCTGCAAGTACAACACCTAAGTTAATTATTAATAATAGATAAGGTACATATGGTCAAGTTTGTACGTCAGACTATTGGAGACAATACTGTGAGTCTAAACTCAGTCGTAAATCACAGAAAAGGGGAAAGTAGAGAGAATAAGAGGAAGGCTGTAACTAAGACCTGTTGGTTAATCACTGATTTTTAACGTAAATCTGTGCGTCCATCCAATCAATAATTACAGAAAAGGGAAAAAGTAATTTTGACCTTAGCCAAGGATTACTGAAAAGAGGGGAGATAAGTAAAGTAATTTTGACCTCAGCCAAGGATTACTGAAAAGAGGGGAGATAAGTAAAGTAATTTTGACCTCAGCCAAGGATTACTGAAAAGAGGGGAGAAAAAGATGTAACTTTGACCTCAGCCAAGAATTACCGAAAAGAGGGGAGATAAAGATGTAATTTTGACCTCAGCCATGAATTACTGAAAAGAGGGGAGAAAAAGATGTAACTTTGACCTCAGCCAAGAATTACTGAAAAGAGGGGAGAAAAAGATGTAACTTTGACCTCAGCCAAGAATTACCGAAAAGAGGGGAGATAAAGATGTAATTTTGACCTCAGCCAAGAATTACTGAAAAGAGGGGAGAAAAAGATGTAACTTTGACCTCAGCCAAGAATTACCGAAAAGAGGGGAGATAAAGATGTAACCTTGACCTCAGCCAAGAATTACCGAAAAGAGGGGAGAAAAAGATGTAACTTTGACCTCAGCCAAGAATTACCGAAAAGAGGGGAGAAAAAGATGTAACTTTGACCTCAGCCAAGAATTACCGAGAAGAGGGGAGAAAAAGATGTAACTTTGACCTCAGCCAAGAATTACCTAAAAGAGGGGAGAAAAAGATGTAACTTTGACCTCAGCCAAGAATTACTGTAAAGAGGGGAGAAAAAGATGTAACTTTGACCTCAGCCAAGAATTACAGTAAATAGGGGAGAGAAAACAGAGAAAAGTTACTTCAATTCCAATAGCCTTTGAGGGATAAGTATTCCAACTTATTTTCCTCCCTTTGAACCAATTTCCATGAGGTTTAAGATCTCAACCTTATTTTTCCTCCTTTGAGCCAAGTTCCTTTGAGGGATAAGTATTGTAACTTATTTTCCTAAATTCAGATTTCAAAATCTGGACGCATATCCTATTCAGACTGTGAAGAAATAATGAGATTACATCTCATTTTAATAAAATCCTAATTACATATATAATAATCAAAGACATATTTTATTACAATGAACATCTATGATGTAACACTAAAATAAATAATAAATACACAAAAAATAACATATATGATATAAATAAATGATACAAGACATTTGAAAACAAATTTTATGGGTAACTACTCTATTTATTTGGTTTATCTTTTTCATATTGCATCAAAGAATTTCAGGGTAAATATTGCCTAACAGGTGATATAAGTACTTACAAAAATATAATAAAATATATAACAATATTCTTAGATATTTTATCAAATGTAAAGCATATTTTAAATCATTATAAATAGTTAATAATATCTTCTAACTACTGCACAGAACATAGCATTTCTACTAAAAAATTCTAAATACAAACAAGATAATTACTTTTTCTAAATTACATGTAATTCTAAAGACTTAATACATGTTTAATAAACCTAATATAAATAATTATCTCTATTAACATACATTTTAATAGTTATTATAAAAGTTAATAAACTTTAGAAAGATGCGCACAGAAGGTGCGCATGAAATCGACTGATCTTTTAAGTTAATAATATGGTTTATATTATGTATATCTGCTTGTTATGAAATATTTATTATTAAATATAGTTTATCTATTAACTCTTTAGTAGTTTTACATTATTTAATAGCTTGAGCAATGATTATTGACTATATAAAGAAGGAATTAATAAGAGTGTTATAAGGTAATATGTTAAATACTTTCAGTCATTTTAAGTGCAGTACTCGGTTAATTAATTAGATTCACCATATAGTTGGCATGTGTGTTATGACTTATGGAACCTAATTCACTCAATTATTATTTAAAGTAGAGCTTGTTTA
The DNA here is from genome assembly GCA_947561585.1 of Caprella mutica. Classification (NCBI taxonomy): domain Eukaryota; kingdom Metazoa; phylum Arthropoda; class Malacostraca; order Amphipoda; family Caprellidae; genus Caprella; species Caprella mutica. The sequence goes on along the minus strand of CANNZV010001234.1, from coordinate 1,692 downwards.
ATATGGTTGTTAATAGTTAAAATGATTATATGTAATATTTATAAAGTATTTTAATTTAGTAATGAAAATAAATAAAAAAATATATGTTGAAAATTTGACGTCCGTTACAATATTGATTGTTTTTATTCATCCATTACCCTTTCTCGTCTTCAATAGCATACAAACCATAAATTCAAGTCACACTCCAACCATCAAAGAGAACATTTTAACGGTGTTGCTATACTCTGCTCTTTCAATCGTACCGAGAACTTATCATCGATCAGCTGTGCTGAAACTTGGCACACTGAAATGACTGAACAAGTTTCTAACGTGTTAGTGTATTGCTGACTCTCAACTAGGAAGGGGTGTAAGGTCTCACCGGCTGAACCTAAATGTCGGATTGTTGTGGCGTGAAGAGCATGTAAGGTTGTCATAATGCGAATATTATAAAATGCTGACATTTTTAAAATAGTATTTGCATAATATCTACACACTGTGACAATATCTAAACACTGTGGCAATATCTACACACTGTGACAATATCTACACACTGTGACAATATCTACACACTGTGACAATATCTACACACTGTGACAATATCTACACACTGTGACAATATCTACACACTGTGACAATATCTACACACTGTAACAATATCTACACACTGTGACAATATCTACACACTGTGGTGACAATATCTACACACTGTGACAATATCTACACACTGTGTTAATATCTACACACTGTGACAATATCTAAACACTGTGACAATATCTACACACTGTAACAATATCTACACACTGTAACAATATCTACACACTGTGACAATATCTACACACTGTGACAATATCTACACACTGTAACAATATCTACACACTGTGACAATATCTACACACACTGTGACAATATTTACACACACTGTGACAATATCTACACACACTGTGACAATATCTACACACACTGTAACAAAATCTACACACACTGTGATAATATCTACACACACTGTTACAATATCTGCACACACTGTTACAATATCTACACACTGTGACAATATCTACACACACACTGTGACAATATCTACACACACTGTAACAAAATCTACACACACTGTGACAATATCTACACACACTGTGACAATATCTACACACACTGTTACAATATCTACACACTCTGTGACAATATCTACACACTCTGTGACAATATATACACACTGTGACAATATCTACACACTCTGTGACAATATCTACACACTGTGACAATATCTACATACTGTGACAATATCTACACACTGTGACAATATCTACACACTGTGACAATATCTACACACTGTAACAATATCTACACACTGTGAACAATATCTACACACTGTGACAATATCTAAACACTGTGACAATATCTACACACTGTGACAATATCTACACACTGTGTTAATATCTACACACTGTGACAATATCTAAACACTGTAACAATATCTACACACTGTGACAATATCTACACACTGTGACAATATCTACACACTGTGACAATATCTACACACTGTAACAATATCTACACACTGTGAACAATATCTACACACTGTGACAATATCTAAACACTGTGACAATATCTACACACTGTGACAATATCTACACACACTGTGACAATATCTACACACACTGTGACAATATCTACACACACAAACTGAGACAATATCTTCACACTGTGACAATATCT
>CANNZV010001233.1:219031-236149 GCA_947561585.1 Caprella mutica | reverse complement strand
GTGAGTTGTATGGTGAGTAGTGAGTTGTACGGTGAGTAGTGAGTTGTACGGTGAGTAGTGAGTTGTACGATGAGTAGTGAGTTGTATGGTGAGTAGTGAGTTGTATGGTGAGTGGTGAGTTGTATGGTGCGTGTTAAGTTGCATGGTGAGTGGTGAGTTGTATGGTGAGTAGTGAGTTGTATGATTAGTATAGTGAGTTGTATGGTGAGTAGTGAGTTGTATGATGAGTATAGTGAGTTGTATGGTGAGTGGTGAGTTGTATGGTGAGTGTTGAGTTGCATGGTGAGTGGTGAGTTGTATTGTGAGTAGTGAGTTGTATGATGAGTATAGTGAGTTGCATGGTGAGTGGTGAGTTGTATGGTGAGTGTTGAGTTGCATGGTGAGTGGTGAGTTGTATGGTGAATGATGAGTAGTGAGTTTTATGGTGAATGGTGATTTGTACGGTGAGTGGTGAGTTGCATTCATTTTTATTCTTAGTATATTTAGTAATAATTATATATATTAACATATTTAGTAGTACATTATCTCTAATATAAATTTTAGTAAAAGCTAAATATAAAAAAACTAGTAAGAGTTCATATTAAAGGTTAATAATGAGATAAATCCTTTTTAAACATAACATTTTGCGACAAAACTTGTAATAATTTGGCTTGTAAGTAGTATTTGAAATAAATCGACTCATATTCGTTAAAACTTATATTCACAATTTAAAAATATTTAAAAAATGTTCAAATATTCTCCTGTCTAGGAGAATATTCTGTCTAGGAGCTGTCTAGTTATTTATTTAAATAATAAATATTTATGAAACATGTTATCACTAAATATTTAAAAAAGTATAATAATAATTGAAAGAAAAATGATAATTTTCCGTACATAAATTTCTCATTATAAACTTTTTTTTTTGACAATAACTTACATTTATAATCTCAATAAAAAGCTATTTTTTTATAGTTACCTCTATCACAGTTCACCATTGAAATAGTTTTCAATGAATGAGCAATATTTTTAGAAAATGAATTTTAACCAATCAGAGGCCGCGTAACATAACTTGCGTAGAGCACTCTTCACACGCTGTAGCACCTACAGTGAATAATGATCTACGCATAACACTGGCGCGCGTAGATCACTCTTCACTTCACTCACTTGCAACGCCTGTGACACTTTACGTGTCACGAATTGTCGTTTTTATAGTAATCTACACGCGTAGAGCACTTTACATTTGGTGTTATTCTACATAATTATTGAGAGATCTACGCGCGTAGAGCACTATACAACTCTCGCGTAGATCACTAATCAAAGTTACTCTTCATATATTGAAGAAGGGATTAAAATTTTGCCTAACACCTTCTAATTATGAAAATAAAAATGATATGGAAAATTTTTGTAGAAACTTAAGATTAATAGAAAAATTTCACGGTAGGGAATCCATGAATGAGGATTTGGTAAGACCACCTTCATCGTGGACCCCTGAAACCGGAAAAAATCTTTTCTTTTTTGTAACTCTAGAATTGCTGCATCGCAGGGCACTCGGGAGAGCCACTTACCCATCATCGGAATCGCCGAGGCCGGAGCCAGCTATCATCCGGCTATCCACAATTCCGTTTTTTTTTTCAACATTTATATACAATCCTATAGATAATATTTACACGTATATAACAATGGCTCTCCCTTATATACAAAAAAATTACATGGTAAGTTAAAACCGCAATACAAGTTGTTTCTCTCCCCCCTGATGTGACTACTGGGATCTTCTTTTCACCACACCTGGGTACTGAGAGTTGCGTAAGTGGGGGTTAAAAAGAAAAACTATTAACTAGGTTTCCATATGGCAGTTACAAGTTGGTTCTCTCCCACCAGATGTGGCTACTGGGACCTTCTCTTCTCCACACCTGGGTACTGAGAGTTAGCGTAGGAGATAATGTGAAGGTGAGAGTTAACACGTTCCCCGCGTATGCTCATTTGCAATCAAATCCGCTATTGAATCACATTTTTTTTGATGTATTAGCCACTGCGCAGCTTGGCAGCATCAAGAAAGGATATGAGTGTGATGTCATATATTATTACAGTAATTTGAAAAAAAACTCGTGGTACAAATATGGCACAATACGCAAATAGAAGGAACTTGTTAAAGTATATTGCGTATTGTACCATATGTGTACCATGTGTTTTATAGGCTCATCTCGCGATGACTAGTATGTTCTTTTTTTTATTGCTTTTCGTGTTATATACTAGTATATAAGCCATTAATTCTTTGTCCATTGGTTTCAATATCATGGAAGCTGGGTCGTTTTACAGAAAACAACGAAACACAAGTAAAATGGTTCATTTTCCCTCGCAAGATCATAACTGATCTTTTTCCTGAAAATGAATTTGAAAGTGATTTTTCGGGTGAGGAATTTTCGCAAGAACCTTTAGTACTAGAATCTAGTGATTCTGATGATGATTTTGGTGAGGATACATCTAATACTATCTCTGCAAATCCTATTTCATCTCAAGATGATGCGCCACAAAATCTGGATGAAGAAAATGAATGGCAATCAGTGACTGAAAGAGATCGTCTATTCTCCTTCTTAGGAAATGAACAATTTATGGTTTATTTTGTAAAATTTTGTTCAATTTGTAGAAATTTATGTTTATACCGTATGCATTATTATGTTTTGTTCTCCGAGTATTGTTCTTATTTCATTAATTTTTGAGCAAAATATATTTATATATTTTATGAATTGTTTACCTCATGGTACACATATGGTACAATACGCAGGAAACGTGTTAAAACGCATAAGAAGTAGGGTTCTCTTCCCCAGATGTGGTTACTGGGAAGTTCTCTTCACCAACATCTGGGTACTGGAAGTTGCGTAAGACAGGTTAAAAGTAAAGCTCTAGGCTTTCTGGTTATGTAAACAAGGGGGCTAGCTCTGTAGAGAGTGCCTGTCGCTTGCTGCTTGGAAAATAATGTTTTGAGTAGTAAATATGGTCTGGTTGGATAGGGAACTGGTTGTAGATTTCAGGGTTTTTTGCTTCAATGTTGTTCCAGAGGTTGTGGAGATGCGTATTGACAGAATCGTGTTGTGTTCTATTGTGGAGGGTGGTTGAGTTTGATTTGGTCTATTAAGCGGAATGTATTGCTCTATTTTGTACTGTTTGTAATTTTCTTATTTGGTTTTTGGATAGAGTATGTAGGGGAATGGTGGGGTAAAGGCGGATTTATCTGACCGTAGCTATGAAGAGGTATTTTTTTATTTTTGCATTGAGGTTTCTGAATCTATTGAGTTTTGTTAGTCTGTATTCGGCTGCTGCGGTTTTTCATGCTATATGTGGTATGAAACCTCTGTTATTGAAATCGAGTCCTAAGACTTTACCTGTTGTTATATATGGGAATGAGTTTGAATTTGCCTAGGTGTGCTAGGAAAATTATTTCCTCATTCTTTTATTCTTTATTATTCATATATGTTTGGGCTCCACTCGTATGTCTCGTAACATCTCATACAATATTTGTGTACTTACAAAACGAGACTAAACATCAGTGTTTGTATGGTACTAACGTACTCACTGTCTCTCGTCATATCCACTACTTTGTTATGGTAGCCTGGGCATCTATCATCTGTTTCGTACTGAAGTTCCTTGTATCTACCATGAGCGAGTGAATCCTCTTGCAAGATTGGCCGTGAGGTCATAGACGACTCTGGCTAGCTGGGAAAATTGTGGAAGCTGTACATGAGTGGAGCGTTCTATCTAATAGGAGAGATTAACTGAACAAACAACCAAGAAATAAACTACCATCAAACAGGAACAGCACTCTGAGTTAAATTCAATAGAGCAGGTTTGACAGCACACACCATCAATAGAGTCAACGCAGCCAAACAATCCCTCTCCAAACTCTACAGCCTCCGAGATCTAAACCAACAAAAAAAATACTATACCTAGCAATAACAAGATCCAAATTGCTATATCCCACAATTCCTCTTCAAGCCCGAAGCAATATTCAACTCAAAAAGCTTCAAATAATCCAAAACAAAGCTGCTCGAATAATAACGAATACCAGAATAATAGAAGGCAAAACAAACATAGAAGTAAATAATGCAGCAAACCTGACTCCAATAAACATTCTGCTTCATGAAAATGCAAAGCAAATCTGGGGGAAAAATTAGACAGAAAACCAAACAATCAAATTGCAAGCAGACAAAAATGTAATCAAGATATAGAGCTAATTTTTTTGAATCAACGGTCTGCCGACCTTTTTTCAACCCTGTCAGCGAATAACCAAGGAAATTCAATGTGAATGTTCATGAAATCAGTATTTTACAAAATAAGGAAATGGTTTTAAAGTTTATAGAGTAAACTAATGCTATTTAAAGGGTTTATTTAATTTCTGTGAAACTACAGAATAGATATTTATATTTGCGATTTTAGATTTTACGAATTAGAGTTATGGAATTGAATTGTGGTCAGCAGGTGAACGGAGATGAGGGCCGCTGGCCTCCACAGCGATCACCTGTAAAAATGGAAAAGATAGGCAATTTAATATTGGCTTCTACAATTGAAGGGCAAAAATGTGTAGTGGTCTACATGACCGTATGTTAAGTGGCTCTTGTACATAGACCATTTCATTCTTCTCTTTTGCACTTGATTATCCAAAGTGTATTACGTGACATAGCCCACTTTGTAAATACTCTGTGACTCTGTAAGCTCGTGAAATGATATATGAAATTAAATGATGAAGTGGCTTATGTGAGATTTGAAAGCGTGTCTCTGATTGGCTGATAGATTTTAAAGAAAGTGTGAAATTGAAATGTTCTATAGAAAATTGTGTAGGGATGACTGCAGTATTTCGAAAATATTAAAAAGTTACTATTATGTGAACTTAGTATTATTTAACTTCTAATAAATAATTTATATTGTTCTAGTGCATTATTACTTTAGTTAAAGGGATGATTAAAAAGTGAATAGTTTATTATTATTTATTTATGACATTATCGGAATAATTTTATTATAGCTACAATAATAATTTACTATTCCAAGTATATATTATTAATTTTGTGGAATGTGATACTATTATATTTAACGATTGAAATCATGAAAAAATATAATATGAGCAGAGTACCTATTAATTACCCAGCTAACCAAAAGCTGTTTGTCCCACGTCTTAAGACGTCTGATACCCCTCGCTATAGAGGGATTTCAGACGTGGGGCAAGACGTGGGGCGGGGGACATCAGACGTCTTGCAGACGTCTAACCCTCTTCATTTGCACAGGGGTCCCCCTCTGCAAGACGTCTGATCCCACGTCTTGTCCCCCTCTGACAGAGGGGGACATCCACCTGTCCCACGTCTTATCACACTCCGTTTTCAAGACGTGGGACCCACGTGGGACAGAGTGTGGATGTCCCTCGCTATAGAGGGATTCAAGACGTGGGACCCACGTGGGACAGAGTGCGGATGTCCCCCGCTATAGAGGGAAGAGGGAAATAAGACGTGGGATCCACGTGCGACAGAGTGAGTATTCAAGACGTGGGACAGAGTGGGAATATCCCCCTCTGCAAGACGTGGGACAGAGTGTGGATGTCCCCCTCTGCAAGACGTGGGACAGAGTGCGGATGTCCCCCTCTGCAAGACGTGGGACAGAGTGCGGATGTCCCCCTCTGCAAGACGTGGGACAGAGTGCGGATGTCCCCCTCTGCAAGACGTGGGACAGAGTGCGGATGTCCCCCTCTGCAAGACGTGGGACAGAGTGTGGATGTCCCCCTCTGCAAGGGGGACATATCTCTCTTTTGGCTCAAATTACTTCGGTTAATTGGGGTATATAAATATGTATAAGAAATAAAAAAAGATCATACTAATCATTATTGCAATTTCTAACCATATTGCATATAGTGTATATGTACATTTGGCTGTATATCATTTATTTTAATATTACATATTGTTATAAACAAATTAAATGGGAAGAAATGGAGAAAGAATTGTAGTGGTCATCTCGGGAATCGAACTCAGGACTCTAGTGTGATGTACTATTGAAGCCTGCGTCGCTACCTCTCAGCCATCCTGGACATGGTAGAAGTAGTATTAAAATGATCTTTATCCAACTTGATTACTTGCGTGCTTCTTAAAATTATTTTAAATAAATATAATTTAATATTCTACATTTTGGTATCTTTTATTTTCTAATGTAAATGATAAGAATGTGTATAAAGTTATTTATTAATATTTGTATTGATAATGTTAATTAATGTTATTAACTACCTAATTACCTTTAACTGTTAATTAATATTACCTATAGTTACCTTCTGGTGGTATCAATACCTTATACCTATCTAGTTAGTTACTAGAGTTTATTTATAACTACCTAGTAACCTACAAGTGATAACCACCAATCTGTACGTACTGGTGGTTATCACTACTTGCCTATTACTTAGTATTTATCAGTACCTACTCAGTTACCTACATTACTGTTTGTCAATACCTACCTAATTACCTACTGGTGTTTATCAATGCCCACCTAGTTGCCTACATCTGCTTATCAATACCTAATTAGTTACCTTCTTGTGTTTAACATTGCCTACCTAGTGGCCTACAACTGTATATAAAAACCAATATAGGTCCTAGTTAAATACTAGTATTCATCAATACCTACCTAGTTACCTACAACTGTTTGTCAATGCCTACCTAGTTATCTACTAGTGTTTATCAATGCTTATCTAGTTACCTATAACTGTTTGACAATACCTACCTAGATACCTACCAGTACCAATACCTACCTACTTAGTATACCTACTAGGTAGTGTTCATCAATCCGTACCTACTTACCTACTACCTAGTATTATTCATCAATGCCTACCTAGATAGTAGATACCTACATCTGTTTATGAATACTTACCTAGTTATGATACGTAAATAAAGCTTGAGATAGATATACCTTTTTGGTATAACTTTTTCCCGCGTAAAACAGACGAGGGACAGAGAGGGACATCCCGCGTGGGACAGAGAGGGATATCCCACGTGGGACAGAGAGGGACATCCCGCGTGAGACAGAGAGGGACATCCCGCGTGGGACAGACGTGGGACAGAGAGGGACATCCCGCGTAAAACAGACGAGGGACAGAGAGGGACATCCCGCGTGGGACAGACGTGGGACAGAGAGGGACATCCCGCGTGGGACAGAGAGGGACATCCCACGTGGGACAGAGAGGGATATCCCGCGTGGGACAGAGAGGGACATCCCACGTGGAACAGACGTGGGACAGAGAGGGACATCCCGCGTGGGACAGAGATGGATATACCACGTGGGACAGAGAGGGACATCCCGCGTGGGACAGAGAGGGACATCCTGCGTGGGACAGAGAGGGACATCCCACGTGAGACAGACGTGGGACAGAGAGGGACATCCCGCGTGGGACAGAGAAGGACATCCCGCTTGTGTAAGACGTGGGACGTGAGTGGGATTTCAGACGTTGGATTTCAGACGTCTGAAATCTCCCGTCCCTCTCTGTCCCTCGCTAGCGAGGGCTGTCCCACGCGGGACAGAGAGGATATAGTTAGCTGGGTATTTAACTATAACTATTTAACTATAACTATCTATTTAACTATAACTATTTAACTATAACTATTTAACTATAACTATTTAACTATAACTATTTAACTATAACTATTTAACTATAACTATTTAACTATAACTATTTAACTATAACTATTTAACTATAACTATTTCGGTATTTAAACCCGAAAGTACACAGTACAAACTTTAAAATCATTACTTATTACTATATTTCAATATTCGATTATAACATATGTTTTACCACAGTTACCGTTAATTGAGTGGTGCATCCTGAACATAGTTCATCTATCTTTATGATTGTTGGCTGAACTTAATTTTTTCAAAGGTACCGACAGAACAACCTGCTGAATATTATTTGTATCCATATTCTATATACTAACTATAAAAGTCAATATTTCAATATTAGCACAATTGAAGTTCAAAAATGTGTAGTGGTCTATTTCAAGAAAAGTGAAAAACACTAGTGGTGAAAACTATTTGGTCTATGTAGATATATCAGTTCCAATTTCACCCTCCTGTGATAAAAAGCTTAGGGGATCATGTGCTCCAATAATATAGACCACTAAGTTTTCACGAGTTAAGATACGCACTCAGTGATCTATGGTGCCACTCGGCTCTATTATTTGTAACGCTGCCTCTGATTGGTCGACTGGATATTTTCTATGCGTAAGAAAATATTTCATTTTTTAGCCGAGACTGAAGTATTTTTATAATAATTAATTAATTAGCACATAGGGTGCAGATAAATTTATTTAGTGATTACTCATTCAGAGAACAAATTGTTTGTAATAAAATATATTACTAGTATGATATCATACATACTTCTACTAAATTATTAGGCAATAGTGTTTACTACGTATTTAATTAAAAATAGGTATGCACAACCTAGCTGTTATGTTTTAACAAAAAATTCTATGTGTCCATTCATTACTCAGGTATATTTATATTATAAATAGGTAGTGGGTACCTATATTTTAATAGGTGTATAATTTATCTTATCTTCCTAATAAATGCAATAATTTTGTCTAGTTACACTTTTATTTTACGTGGGACAGACGAGGGACATCCCGTTTGTGTAAGACGTGGGACGTGAGTGGGATTTCAGACGTCTGAAATCCCCCGTCCCTCTCTGTCCCTCGCTAGCGAGGGATGTCCCCCTCTGTCCCACGCGGGACAGAGAGGATATGGTTAGCTGGGTAGATATTTGAACTAAGCAAAATAATAAAAACTAAATAAGATATTAATAGTTGAATAAATATTAAGTAGTAAAATCAATCAGCAAAGCAATTCCCCAATTGTTCTATATAAACATAACTATTTAAATAAAGGGTTAACGTTATCATATGTAACATTAAAAACTCTCATTTGAATAAAGGAGAATAAATTTAAGATCAGAATTAAATTTATTCATTTAACAATATCTTCAAATGGAATCAGTTTAAATAATTGCGTATAATAATTATGCATAATTCATTTAAATAATTACTAGGGTTGTGACAATATTTTTTATGAAATATGCTTTTTATCCCTTAAAATATGCTCAATGATCTACAATTAGGTAAGCTTTATATGTTCTGATTCCTTTGAATTAAGGCTAATTGTAATTGCGACAATTTATTCTGGATGAGGTAACCAAAATAGTAAATAGTGAACAGTTTTAGATAATTAGATTACAATTTCAATTAGATATCAATCTATCCATAGTTGCACAATAAAGAAATCTAGCATTCATTACATTCGATAGCTTGTTTTAAATCTTCGAAAATAAATCTACGTCTGTTTTATGTTATAATTTGTAGTCTAGAATTCATTTACAAATTATAAAATTAATTTAAAGTCTTTAATTCCTTTCAAATTAAAAAAAAGTTCGTCTGGGAGCAAAATATCAGGTGACAAAATCTCCTAGCACCGTTTACGGTACTATTCATTAGTCCGACACTTTCGTAGTATATTACTGATTTTTATGAAAAAAAATATTATCAGCTTGGTTATAACGAGGTCGGGGACGAATATTTTAGCAAATATGAATAAATTTAACTTTGAAGACTTAAAATATACTGTAATTATAAAGCATATCGACTGATTTTCCCAATTTTTTAAATTAGTGTTTATATTTTTATGTAAAAGACCCTTCATATTTATGATTGTTAAAAGTACTTGATAGCAGACTTTTTGAGAAGTGTTTCAATATATTGATATTATTTTCAGTAGAAAGATATTGATATCATGTTTGCTACCTCTTAGTTCTTTAGATATTTCTCACAAATAATCAAAATACTTGGGCTTCTTAGTAAGAGCCTACTTCTAGAAAACCATGTATGCCTACTTACTTTAGGCCCTTTTACACGTACACTCATTACCTTCGGAATTCCTGCTTGAGACACTAAGCCCCGCCCACTACGAGCCAAAATAGCCTTTATTGCGTGAGCGGCAATGGTGAGGAACACAATCCCTCCATATCAAACATGTCTTGATTTTTGACTCATGAGCGGCAGTGATGAGGAACGGTGATGTTGATAATAGCTCTTGTAGAATGTCAGGAAAACAGTACGTTTTAACCAATTATCAATAATTAATATGTATTTGTGGAATATTTATTCGCTTCATGCATATTATTTATTACGTACGTTATTATGATAGATTAACATTAATTATTTAATGATATAAAATATTTCAGATGAAAATACTGTATTTTCAGAGAGAATAAGTTTTTTATTGGTCTTCTTTTGAGTTTTTTTTTGTTGTTGATACAACTAAACACAGTGCTACCTTTTAGCTATAATCAGAGAAGGACATACCGCAAGTGGTGAACGTCTGCAATGGCTCTACGTGTAAAAAGCGCATCAGTAATCACTCACGCTCATTATTTCTATGGGCGGGGCCTAAAATTACTCATAGGGAATGAATGTGGGGAAAAGAGTGTACGTGTAAAATGGCCTTTACATTCACACAAAACCAGACCACGCAAATAAGACGCTTAGTACATACACCATCACATTTAAATTGAATGCACCAAATATTTGTGTAACGTCGCACGCTATTGATTACCATTTTAAAGAAATGAGATTTCACGAAATAAATACTAACGTGACGCAAAGAAAGTTTTTAAAGAGCTTAAAATTTCTTAAAATTCGATTAGGTATTATTATTTACGGATTTACATACATTTAATAAATTACCAATTAAAATAACGCCATCAATAGGCAAATAGTGTAATCAACTAATCATGATAGACAGTATGAATTTAAACGACTCACAAAAATTACAAAATCAGCGATTTATTTACCAACCATTAAATGTTAATCTAATAAAGTATTAACTCATTCAACAATAGCGTAGCATTTAAATAATGCGGAGACAAAATGAGCTAAAAACAGTTGAAATTAAAATCGCGACACAATCAACTATATCAATTAAAGAAATCGCTCTTTGATATTACTTTGAAAATTACTAACTAATAAAATACCTTATTACAATATTATCAAAATTTAGATGTACTTTAGCTAAGTTTGGTACGAAAAAACTTACCTAAGTTTGGAAAAAAAGAAAATTACGACTATTCATTTAATATCAAATCATAAGAGTCGCAATATGGTATTATTAAATATGAAAAACTAGAAAGGTTACTCGAAGTATCAACTAGTATAGAACAACATAACATTTAACAATAGAGGGTATAATAAAACACAGGTGAGGTCAAATACCCTCACCACATTCCAAATCACTCCTCAGATTAGTGATAATTTCAAGTTTAATTTGATACGCTTCAAATTCGATGAAATTAGTTCACTAATCGGAGGCAATATGTATAATATATATTCCCCCATGGAATTGCCACTCATATACTAAATGAACATACAATTTAATATTTATTTATGTGTTCATCATGGCCCGTAAATCCCCCAAGGAAAACACTACCGTGGAAAGTTCAATTTTGAAATAAACAAAGTTACCCGCATATCTTAGAATTAAAATTAGTGTAATGATGTCATAAAAGGTTAGGTTAGCGGTCCAGTTGGGGAAGTTTGGGGGATGGGGATCCGATAGCGAAAAATTATTTACTTCCAAGTTATTATCATATGGTTAATAAAAAACACCCCGTTGAAAGTTTTGGTTTCAAGATTTCGAGTGGAAAGATGTCTATTCATCGTCAGGCGCAGGGCAGTGGTTCTAGATCACATTATCAAAACTCATCCGACCACATCCGATGTTGTGATAGAAAATCTGGAAAGAAATAAAACAAATTAGAATAAGACGAGAAGATTATACATAAGTAATGACAATGAACACACGCAAAAGTTACAATATTTCATTTAGGATATTATAATAGACCACACAAATTAATAGATAAGTTAATTAGTCATATTTCATAAAAGAGTTAGCTAAATTTCATTTTCATCCACGTTTAAGCCGTTAGTGAAATTGATTTCATTTAAATAAAGTTTATAAGTTTCAAAGAGAGCGTTAGCCTTTTCTCCTTCTTACAATATCCCAAGTAAATGATGAGGTTAATGTAGTTGTATCAAATAGTTACTGTAGTTGTATCAAATAGCTACTGTAGTTGTATCAAATAGCTATTGTAGTTGTATCAAATAGCTACTGTAGTTGTATCAAATAGCTACTGTAGTTGTATGAAATAGCTACTGTAGATGTGTCAAATAGCTAATGTAGTTGTGTCAAAAACTGTAGTTGTATCAAATAGCTACTGTAGTTGTATCAAATAGCTACTGTAGTTGTATCAAATAGCAAATTTAGTTTTTATCAAATACTGTAGTTTTATCAAATACTATAGTTGTATCAAATACTGTAGTTGTATCAAATACTGTAGTTATATCAAATAGCAACTGTAATAGTATCAAATAGATACTGTAGTTGTAACAATTACTGTAGTTGCATCAAATACTGTAATAGTTACCTTGAGATATTTAGCCAGTCGCAACACACCAGTGTAGCAGTCAACACAAAACTCGTATGTAGCTTGTACTGTTGTTCAGTTGTTAACTGGGGCTGAAGGTTGCGCAGTGGTCTGAAAATTAATAAGTTTCAGACAAACGTATTGAAAATCAGATAATTCGATTATTGAGAAGGGTATATTAGTAATCTATTTATTGAAGTTATCACACTGTTTACTAATTTCTCATTTTCAAAAAAAAAAAACTTTAGGTGCTACTTGTAATGCTTGCAATATTAAAATGGGTCTGGGTACACGACGAAAGATTAGTATGATATGAAAATAGAAAACTGTAACCTGTGAAATTAGTATCATCACAGTGACTCTTTTCTCTGATAGTAACTAATGAATCAAGGTAGCTAAAGAAATAAGTAAGTTTGACATCTACTTTTAATTTGAGAACTATGTCAGCATATTAGGGGCAAATAGAAGAGAAAAAAAAAGATATTAAAATTAAAAGAAAGCAAAAATATACCTCATCAGACGACTTGAAAGCAGTCGATTGTAGGAATGGGTAGGTCATCAGTTAGGAGTCTCTCAGCCACTGCCATTACAAAAAGACAGTAAAAAGATTATAGTTAATTAAATATATTACCACACCATACCTAATACGAAGTATTAGCTAATATAGATAATAGTTTGTACTTTGTACCAGAGAATGTGATTAACTTACTACAGGGCGTCCGACACTTTTGTTGCCAAACTTTAACATAAGGTTGCATTCGTCGAAATAATCACTTTTTTCTATAAAGGTATGGTCTAAAATGCTTAGTTAAAGAGTTACAAGATTAGGAAAGTAGTATCTGTACCATTTACTATTATAAGTTAACGTCATTTTTTAATGTAACGATAAGAAACAAAACATTTTCGACAGTAATTATTTTGAGCACAAGAAACATAATCTTAAATTAGGTAAAGGTTACATGTTTACAGAGGATACAGAGGATTCGTGAAACTCCTGGTGTCTTTGCTCGCGCCCGCTAATCATTGGACAAACGATTGAACGGCTGCATCGCAACAAATGGGCGACAGTTTGAACACATTCTGTAAACATGTAACGTTTACCTAATTTAAGATTATGTTTCTTGGGCTCAAAATAATTACTGTTGAAAATGTTTTGTTTCTTATCGTTACATTAAAAAATGACGTTAACTTATAATAGTAAATGGTACAGATACTACTTTCCTAATCTTGTAACTCTTTAACTAATTATTTTAGACCATACCTTCATGGAATAAAAAGTGTTTATATCGACGAATTCAATCTTATGTTAAAGTTTGGCGACAAAAGTGTCAGACACCCTGTATATTGAAGTGAAATTATTATTCGAATCAAATTAAGAAGCTGAAAATATAAATTGTCAAACTGTATTCCCAAATAATTCACAACACAGCAGTTACACTGCAGATATAATACTATGTTGACGATTACATATTTCAAATATTTAATAGGACTGAATATTCAACACTCACTTGCATTGTGAATCAACAGAGGTGAGCCATTACTGCTGACTAACTGGTTTTTTTAAAACAACTCTTGTGTTTCTGATGGACGTATGGATAACAGAGAGGTACGCCTGAAAAATGAACACCAATTTAATCACACAAGTAGATAACTCTTTAATACTTTCACAAAAGGAGCCATGCTAGGTCAAGTGGTTCAAGGGTTTTTATCCACCCTGGCCCTGAGTAAGGAAGTAGCCTGTATAGTGACTCACTTTCCTTTAGTCTGCCATAAACGGCCATTAGTTTAAGAAATCTGACGAAGAAAATTTTGTTCACTATGCATAATGAGTCTATAGACTACAGAGGCTACTTCATTACTCAGGACACTACATTCACTATACAGGATTTCACTATATTAGAGTTATAGTTTAGTAAATACTAAATTGTATAATATTAATTAGAACTTGAAAATATTTCAACTTATATAAAATTATATATTTCTTACTATTAGTTTCGGAATTAACTATATACATTTTTATCCCATGAACAATTTGACTTCAGTTTGACCATTAAGCGATATTTTTAGTAAAACTCCTGAACCTAATAGACCACTAAAGTGAAGTGATTTGGGTTCCGTTTTAGATTATCGGCGAAATATTCCTATGTTATTCGTACGGGAAAAAATTAGGTGGTACGACATCCATTACAGCTGACTATTTACTTACGCTTGGAAGATTCAAATCAATATTTCGATACCTAATATCTAAACGCATTCATTATTATTAAGTTCATTGAAATGTGAATTCAAATAAAAAAGTTATGAACAATTTAATTAGAAATAACGTCAATTAAAAGACAGTTCCGTAAATTAGGTAACCTGTACAACATCTTTATACGCGAGAAATTTGAAAGATTGGTTACCAAATAACGTGAAGTTCTCTCAGTTTTAGGAGTATAACTTATTATTGGAAGTGATTTTATTTACTTTATACCCTTTCTATCTTAGGATAGGATTCTGAAACCTAAGTATTAGGTTTATGTATTATTACAAGATATAATAATACAATATAACTAGTTAGTTTCAAAACCTGATATCAATCATATCATTCATAATTATATTTATTTAAATGAATATAAGATAAAATAATATATAATAACTAGTTTCAGAATTTTAAATACTTAACTAGGTTTATTTTATGAGTAGGTACAAAGGTAGGTTCACCACCTATTTTCCCCATACCTAGTTCGGTTTCAGAATCCTATCATAAGATAGAAAGGGTATAAAGTAATAAAATTACTTCAATAATAATTAATAAGTATTATACTCTCAAAACTGAGAGAACTTCACGTTATTTGGTAACCAATCTTTCAAATTTCTTGCGTAAAAATATGTTGTACAGATTATTTAATTAACGAATTTGTCTCTTAATAGACGTTATTTATAATTAAATAGCTTATAATTTTTTTATTTGAATACACATTTCAATGAACTTTATAGGTATCGAAATATTTACTTACAATTCTCCAAGCGTACGTAAATATTCATCTGTAATGGATGTCGTACCACCTAATTTTTCTCCCGTACGAATAACATAGAAAAGAATCCAAATTAATTCACTTTGGTGGACTATTACAGTAAAAGTCCTGCGTTATGAAAAGCACCTGAGTTATAAAGTAGTCATGGTAGTACGCAAGTATTTTAGACAGCTAATTATGTTCATTCAATTAATCTTTAGATTTGGTACCTTAAACTCTCATATAAAATAGAATAGGTTCTAAATATAAATTGTATGCACAATATTCAATGAGCTTGACGCTACGTTTCTAATTAGGTAAAACTTTGAATTGAACAAATTCAATACACCGGTGCTAAACATAATATCATGATATTTATATCGTTCATTCATTCAAGTAACTAATTATAAACTTAATAAATGACCAGTAAAGTGTGAAACTATATATAGATAACTAAAACTTATTTATAACAGGCCTCTCATTTAAATTACATCCTAACATAACCTATTATTATACATTTTTTTCTTACATGATCGAAAATGTTTAACTATACAATAATTCGTAACTTACCCATGTCCATAATATTTCTAAACTTTCATAGAAAAATAACATAACTGTATAAATTATAATTTGGGTTACAGAGTATAATTAATAATTATTGGATAACAAAATCTCAGATAGGCCTGGGACAGGGTAAGTTTCACATTATCGGACGATTCCACATTTTCGATCAAGTAAGAAAAAAGTATATATTTAATAATTATGATTAACTTTTTATTTTAATTGTTATTTACAATAACTGCAAATGGCATAGATACCAATTAAAAAAAAAGATCAATAATGACTATCATATACATACTTTTTCACATAGGTATACACACTGAATGGGGTACGTAACTTAATCAAAAACAAAAAAATCGATTTATTTGTACTAGGTTGTCAAAACTAATTTGCATCTTTTATATTATAAATTTGGGTGAAAACTATAATGGCGCAGTAACTACCTTGTTACAAACTTACTTGAAGTATCTTAGTACTGTAACTACCTCCTAGTTGGTATCTAGCATAACTAACTACGGTACATAAGTAGCATCTAGCATAACTACCTATACCTAGTTAGCATCTCGCAAAACTAGGTACCTATCTAGTTATCTTGTACCTAACTACCTACCTACCTAGTTATCGATCGTAACTACCTATCTACCTAGTTATCTAACGTAACTACCTACCTATCTAGTTATCTAACGTAACTAGCTACCTATCTAGTTATCTCACGTAACTACCTACCTATCAGGCTATCTAGTTATCTCACGTAACTGACTACCTACCTATCTTAAGCTATCTAGTACCTACCTATAATACGTGTTTGAAATTGTGGAACAGTTCGATAATTCGTAAATTACCTTATCTTAGTCAGCTAGGTACCTAGCTAATACAAGACTGATTAAAATTGGCTCCAAAATCAAATTTATTTAAATTTACTTACAAAAAATTCCATCAAAATAATTACACTAGACTACCTACTAAATAAATAATTCAATCAATCATATAGCCTACCTAACTAAAACTGTAATAATTATCAAATTTATTATATACCTATATCATAAATTAACCTTTAAATAACAGTTGCTAACACATTTGTCAAACATGTTTAAAATG
>CANNZV010001233.1:0-217386 GCA_947561585.1 Caprella mutica | reverse complement strand
CTATTAACTTCTCATAAAGATTCAATCATTTTGTGAGTATTATAACGATTTTATTAAAGGGTTGTGAAAATGGCTTTGCGCGAATGGTCAGCAAACGGACAATGCAGCAAATTTGCTGCATTGTCTATATGCTTTGTCTATGTGCTTTTTATGGGGTACGGTCAAGAGCCCCCCCGGTCATTAGCCCCCCTAGGTCATAAGCCCCCCCTCCCTGTTTTTTTTAATCCTTATTTACCTAGTTAAACAAATGAATAATTACTTAGATAGAAATAACTGAGAGTTGCTAATGTAGTTTGTTGTATACGCTAGTTTGTTGTACTGCACACTTCATGATTATTTAATGACCTGACAGGGGGGTTCGGGGGGCGGCACGCCCCCCTATATACATATATTTCATGTCTATTAAGTAATGAACTACAAAAGTGTCAATAAGAATTAAATAGTATAGGTAAATAAAGATTTAAAAACAGGGGGGCTCGTGAACCGGGGGGGGCTCGTGACCGGGGGGGGCTCGTGACCGGGGGGGCTCGTGACCGGGGGAGCTCATGACCGGGGCTCTTGACCGGGGGGGCTTATGACCTAGGGGGGCTCATGACCAGGGGGGCTTATGACCTACACCCGCTTTTTATATGCATTGTCTATATATATATTCTACCCGATTATACTTCAAAAGTATATAGCTCATATATTATTGGTCAAACTTGATAAACTTACATATAAGTGTATAAATTACTTTGCAATATTCTACATAATTATTGGTCAAACTTTATGGAATTACCGTTGAATTAATTAACTCGTATAACGCTATCGGAGCTTTATTTGTGTCAGTTTATAAACTCTATGTTAACACTTTCACCGCGGATGAATTTTTCGGTATACTTAAACAGTGCTGTGTGGTACATCGTTTTATAAGCTCTGGAGTGTTTTCTTTTGCAATATACAGATCTAGACTTATAATTCAAAAAAAATACTGATCCAATTCTGAATCAATACTGAACTATTTATTATTTGTATGTTAAAAACGCGTATTGAACCAACGGTAGCTAAATACGCGGAGAACGTGTCAATCCTATTTTCTGTGTTGTCAGGTCCAGGTTTTATACCCTTCTCCTGATGATGAATAGAAATCTTTCTATTCGAAATCTTGAAACCTAAAAACAAAAAAATTCAACGCAGATTTTAAATAACCTCTATAATACTTTACTCTCTATATACTTTATATGTAGTATATATAATGTGTATATATTATTGTTATTCGTATAACTCTAAAAACATTCAACCAAATTGACTGAAATTTTTTGAGCGATTGTTCCATTATCCAGGAATCGTTTGGTTAGATTTTAGGAGCAATAAGCTCACTATCGATTGAAGCGACGGCGAAAGTATACGCTCTAGACTACCCGTTCTAGTAAATAATAATATGGAAGCTTTCAACAGCGGTTTAGAAAAATGTGTTGATTGGTATATGGAAACAGTTAAACAAAAATAAATACAAATTAATTGATACATATTACCTACGTGATACATTTTAATATCTGAAACTGTATTTGAAGTAGGTATTGATACGCATCACTAGTTACTATCTAATATAGATAAGTACCTATTATTTCGCCAAGGTAGTTATGTTAGTTAATACCTTTTAGTTACCCTTAGACTCCTACGAAAGTAAATTAGATAAATGATATTCGTATCTATTTTTGTTTCACTGTCACTAGTACATTAGATAAGTTATAATATTCATACAAACTTGAATTATATTTAGTACATCATTAATTGATTTAGATAGATATTATTATTTTTGTAATCAATATTCCAAATAATATTGTTTATCATATTAATTATATCTTGTTATTATTTATTATAAAATGTAAAAATATTACATTTATAATTTTTGGTGATCAATGATATACATTGTGGTAAGTTGAGAACATAAAATTTCTTCCAGTTCGTCATTAGCCTGTCACTACCTAAATCATTTTGTTAATCTCATTGTGACAGTGGTAGGTAGCTAGTGATAGAGGGGGGGGGTGAGGTAGACAAATATGGGGGTGAGGGGAGGGTAAGGTAGACCAATAAGGAGAGGGGAAGTGAATGATTACTCAGAGAAGAAAAACTAACTGCAGGTACTAACTGTGTCCTCATTTTTTTTACAAAATCATATCTTATTTAGAATGAATTTTATGTTTCCAGGGATAATTACTTTATTTATTTTCAAGTAACTGTAACAGCGGCACTTATATGAATGTTCGTGAGTCAGTATGTTTGCATACAGTAGGTTAACTTGCGTGATTTGTGTTCGTGAGTGTATATGTTTGTACCCAGAAACTTGAAGTGAGTGACAAGTTGTGACACGTTATGAAACTCCGCCCACTCGCCAGTAAATGCTCTCAGACCCTAGGGCAGGGGTGGGCAAATGCAGCACTCAGTGCTATTTTGGCACTCAAAACGGCACCACTGCCCACCCGGGAAACGGTGCTTTATTTTCTTCCAAAGAAAATTAAAAAATTTTAGCCCTGACTGCTCTATAAATTAAAAGGATAATATAGAAGTGCATGGTCAACTAATTGAAGAACAGTATATTTGTAATGAATGAACTTGATACTTCGATAGTTAGTTTTATCCCTTAATAAGAAATTTTTGTTTATTGTTACAATAGTGCCGGTGTTTAATTTATTTACCTCTGTCTCTTTTTATCAAGATCAGTTAAATTTACATCTTTCATACGCTTATCTTGGGACATTCAAACACTGTGGTAAATATTTATGCAATCATTTTTAATTCCCATTTTCAATAAGTTAGGTAAGTAATTTATCCTGTGAATTTATGAGTCACTTATTATTACTTATGCAAGATAGCTTATTTTTGTTTTTATTGTGATATTTTCACATGAAGAAAATCTCTTTATATATCATTTATCAATTCTTTTTAATGCAAATGATAAATCTACTACCAATATTTATGCGCAAAATATGTACCGTTGTACATGTTCGTACTTCAATTAAATATACCACCTCAATATATAATTACTCAGTATCCCCAGTAATTTAGAAAATGAAAAGAAAATTGGCACTGACATTCAATCTTTCGGCACTGACAAACACAACGTGTGCCCACCCCTGCCCTAGGGAATTGATTCTTTGGCTTATTAAATTAGGTATACTCCTTTCTCATTGTAATAAATAAGATATTAACAACTAACAGTCTACAGCCTACTGCATCTACAGTCTACTGCATCTACAGTATCTACAGTCTACTGTATCTACAGTCTACTGCATCTACAGTCTACTGCATCTACAATCTACTGCATCTACAGTCTACTGTATCTACAGTCTACTGTATCTAAAGTCTACTGTATCTAAAGTCTACTGCATCTAAAGTCTACTGCATCTACAGTCTACTGCATCTACAGTCTACTGCATCTACAGTCTACTGCATCTACAGTCTACAGCATCTACAGTCTACAGCATCTACAGTCTACTGCATCTACAGTCTACTGCATCTACAGTCTACTGCATCTACAGTCTACTGCATCTACAGTCTACTGCATCTACAGTCTACTGCATCTACAGTCTACTGCATCTACAGTCTAATGCATCTACAGTCTACTGCATCTACAGTCTACTGCATCTACAGTCTACTGCATCTACAGTCTACTGCATCTACAGTCTACTGCATCTACAGTCTACTGCATCTACAGTCTACTGCATCTACAGTCTACTGCATCTACAGTCTACTGCATCTACAGTCTACTGCATCTACAGTCTTCTGCATCTACAGTCTTAATGTATCTACAGTCTTAATGTATCTACAGTCTTAATGTATCTACAGTCTTAATGTATCTACAGTCTTAATGTATCTACAGTCTTAATGTATCTACAGTCTTAATGTATCTACAGTCTTAATGTATCTACAGTCTTAATATATCTACAGTCTTAATGTATCTACATCTACTAGGAGAGATGAAAAGAGTCAGTTTATCATGATTCACCTGATACGGAGATACCTGTACCTGTTTTTTTAACGATTCATGAAATTACAAAAATAGAACACAATAATGATGAATCAAGTTTTGAATGGAAAAATATTGTTGTTTTAAAAAAGACAGTAGCCATGTTTCATGAGGATATTTTTTAATAGTTAATACGAGTGTGTACACTATTCGTCACGTCCTAAGATATTCCCTGTGCCGGTGCGTTTGTGTGTTGGCTTTACCAACTCACACTCACTTAATTTATTGTGCAATGTCAGTATACTTAGGGTAACATTTCTATACATTTTAGAACTCAAAAGTTCATTTATGAATTATTTAGTTTTATATTTAGATACATAATATGAGTGTCAAGATACATTATTATTCTAAAAAGTTATGATTGCTCAAAGTGTAGTTAAATAGGTAGGATAAGTTCCGAATTATCGGACAGTTCCACATTATCGGATACGGAAGAGAGAAAATATATAGGTACATTGATTTTTTTCAAATTGTATTGAAATACCAATTGATATAAAAGGTAAATAGGTAATTATTATTATTATATTTTCTTTCTTCCATATCCGAAGATGCGTAACTGTCCGATAATTCGGAACTTGCCCTACATAGCTTCGTAATAATTACTAGTTAGGTAACATTTCGCTATAATAAATATAATTTTTATTAAGAAACAAGAAACTTCGATTCGACTTCATACTATATTTTTGTGAATTTAATATGATAATAGGCATTTATATGCCATAGAATAAAAATTTATATCAATTACCTAGAATATAACAGTTTTTATGAAAAGATAAAGTTTATATTAAGCCCCGTCCAAACGGTCAGGTTTTTCATAGAAGTGACAAACTTAATGACAAAATAAATGACGATAATTTCCTAGCGTCAACAAACCGTCAAACTTTTCATCAGTTTTGTGATTCCAACATGTTGGATATCGTCATCAAAAAGTTTGTCAAACTATTTTGCTGACGATAAAGTTTGAAGTACACACTGACTTTCCAGCAATAATATTGTTTTATTTGCGCGTCATTTTAGTTTATTACAGCTAGGTACACCTAGGAAACCTCATTTTTTTCAAACTTAGTACCTATCTAGTTACAATGGCTGAAGACAGACTCTTTAATACTTGGTTGTAACCTAGATCTAAGTTATACCTAGGTAGGCTCCCTACGTTGTGAATTGTTTTCTATGATCTATTTTTGACTATCCTTTTCAAGACGATATTTTGTCATTAAAAACAAAATTTTTTTTCTGGTTTCTTACTGTTCAAATTTAAAAAAAAAATACATACCAAGTTATATAATTTTTATTTTCACGATATATAACATTAATTTTGACGAAACTGACGCCAGTGAACTTCAAACTATTGGCGAGAAAAATTGACCGTGTAGACACTCCTTGAAAACTGACGATAAGTTTGTCATATAGTTTGTCATTAAGTTTGTCACTTCTCAAAAAAAATTTGACCGTCTGGACGGAGCTTTAGATGGACTGTAACTACAGTGCTAAATTATTTATTATCTACATATTAAATATGATTAACTATATTTAATAAATACCTATTATCTAATACAAACTATAAGTGAGCAAGCAAGTTCATTGATCAGACTACTAGGTACATTTTAATGTAGATTTTAGAGTATAGAAAACGATTCGTAACTACCTACCTGCTTAACATTATTACAGCTAGAGGCTTCGGCTATTCTATTTAAAACCTACATGTTACGAATTATACTAACCGAGGTAAAATTGAATCTTGCGGATTAAAAAACTGTGATGAATGGAAAATATTGACGTTGGTTCATTATATTGTGTTTAACTATGGTGGGATTAGGCATAACTATTACTTTAGAATTTAGATGAACTAAATATTATACCAACAACGTAAACAGATAAGATTAAAACTAGTTATAAAAACTAAATGGCAGCGAAAAAAGATTGCATATAAGTTGGCAAACTGGTAATATCAGAGGATTCGATATTAAAAAGACATAATTGAATTGCATACACATTTTAGATGAAGGTTTTCATATTCATACAGATTTTTCATTCATAATAAAGTCCGTAATAGCTATATGTATATATATGATTGACGAACTAAATATCAGCTAGAAAAATAAATACGCTTTAATATTAAATCGTTAAATAAATAAATCATTATTCATTAATATAAGCTCTACCTCAAACTTCATCAAAAGATTATATATGTGACATATTGAATAAGCGACCTTTTATTATGTTCAATGAATTATACCTACACCTGGCGTCCCGTGGTCCCCGGACTGTTGTAATTTGGATTACGGGTTTTTTTTTTCACAATTATTCTTTTTTTTAACGCTACATGAAGTTTTAGAGGATAGCGCTATGGTTATGCTCTTCAACTAACTACGAGGTTTTCATTAGGAACTTCATTTATTATCTCCTCTTCATTTTCCTCTTCCATCCGTGAATGCAGTCACTGGTACTTTTGTCCCGATTCGTCGCATTCCTTGGTAAGTGACTGCATTCAAGGAGTAGCTTTTCTGCATCCATGAGTGTTTTGTTCATGGAGCCACTTTTCTTTCTGACTGCACCTTTCAGTCCCTTGTATTTAGTTTCCTTTTGACTGCAGTCACATTGCGTTTGCTCCGAAGCAGACGTTAAACCTCTACTAAATTAATACAATGCAATATTTATCAAATGGTGTGTTATGTTTTTGAAAGTATTAAATAGTTTTAAAGATATTGGCTTTATTATATTGTGTTGAAATTTTAGTTAAATGTATTACACACTCGTTATATATTTAATGTTAACTTCCTGTTAGACTAGCTCAGCTATATTAAATTACCTATTGTTTCAATAACTAAGTATTACTTTTAATGAGAAACGGACATAAGGTCTAAAGTCGATCACACTTCCGTCGAGGGTTAAATACCCTGTCTTGTAGTTTCTGAAATCAGTCTGTCTTGAACATTACTCAGTGAGAGATGAGTTCCACTCATCTCTCCATAGACTTCCAATTGTATAACATATTTACTCTTTAAATAAACTTTATGTCTTAACGTTGTTAACCCACTGTTATTTAACCTAATTCTAACAGGTTATGGGCCCAGTGAACGATAAGAGTTTATAAATCAAATTATGTTTAAACAAATTAGAAGTTTATAATAGTAATAAAAACGAAGTGCTGTGAAAAAAGTGTTAACCTATATGAAACATATCACTCAAAACGCTTGCGTAAGCATATCGTGTTCACGCGCTAATGAGGTCAATTATAATGATTGCTCTAGCGAAAAATGCACTTGTGTTATAATATAATGATTTAGTATTTTTGCGGAAGAGGTGTCAAGAGAGGTCACAAATTACCTTTAAATCTGTGACCTTATCCTTTGGTAAACAGTCTTTCAACAAAAGGTTCTTGCGAACTAAGACGTGTGTTACTGTTCCAATTAAATATTAATAATTATATTCAGTGAAGTTATTCTTATGAATTAGAATAATGTTAAAACATCAATTCAGTTAAACAGTAAATCAATTTAACTGCTTTGGTTGTTTATGTTTGTTAAAGTATTGAATGATAGTAAATACTTTCAACAAAAGGCTCTTGCGAACTAAGACATCTGTTGTTGTTCCAATTGAATATTAATAATTATATTCAGTGCAGTTATTCTTATAAATTAGAATAATGTTAAAACATCAATTCAGTTAAACAGTAAATCAATTTAACTGCTTTGGTTGTTTATGTTTGTTAAAGTATTGAATGATAGTAAATACTTTCAACAAAAGGTTCTTGCGAACTAATACTTGTGTTGCTGTTCCACTTGAATATTAGTAATTATATTCAGTGAAGTTATTCTTATGAATTAGAATAATTTTAAAACATCAATTCAGTCAAACAGTAAATCAATTTAACTGGTTTGGTTGTTTATGTTTGTTAAGTATTGAAAGATAATAAATACTTTGAAAACATGACTTCAAATAAGTTACCGGGGATTGTTCCCCTAGACGGAAACAGACATCAACAGGGCGATAACTCCAGCAGCAGTGGTTACGGTTCAGGGGGTTATGGGGGTAACAGCTACTCATCCCAGAGCTACCCCAAATCTGGATACACCCAGCAAGGAGGAGGATACGGCACTTGGAACAGTGGGGGGTACTATGGACAGCAGCAGAATTACTATGCACAGCAGCAACAGACACCGCCAACCCAAATCTCTTACGGCAACTGGGGACAACAGGCACCGGGCGGTTGGAGTGCCGCAACCACTGGACAAGCTGCCGGTACTTGGAGTGGCTATGGACAACAAACCGGACAAACGCCCCAGCAAAGCTGGAGCAACTCCACATACTTGTGGTGGCTATGGGAACTACAACTACAAGAAGTAAAATAAGTAAAGACTTGTTTGTTTGTAAATAGCTACACAAGAAAGTGGTAGTGTTAAGTTGCTAAAAAGACTTAGTTTAACTGACATTTAACTTACGCCATATTGTAGTTCTATTCACAGTAAATGAATAACCTGATGTTAGTCTAGTGGTAGGTTTAGTTAACTTTCGCCTCTACGGTTCTTGCACAGGTGTACAACTTGCTTCAGCATTTGTGAAGTGAATTCTCAAATTAATTGAAATTAGTCTTTTTGGATAGTAGTTAGATAGAATTTTTATTGCTTTTTAATGATCAGCAGATTAATCTTTGAATCATAACAAAAACTACCGACACAGCATTTAATTATTATTTTAATTGATGACTCAGCATGTTTACTTAATAGAAGTACGCGGTCTATTAGGTGAGCATATGAATTGAATACAGATGAATTGATATTCATACTGTGAATATTTGTGAATATTTAGAAGTGAATATTTAGAAATAAATAATTTTTCATTTTGAAATACTAATTAGATTTTGATGATTAGAAAATTTTAGAGTCAAAATAAATTAGGAATTTGCAGGAATGAAATATTTTTAAATTAATATACATAAATGAAATGGTTATATTTATAACTAATTTGCAGTAAAATATTAAACGAACTTTCAATTTTTCTGAAGAAAAGAATTTAATAGTAAATTTTATTCAATAAAATAATTAAAAAAATAGAAATTCTATTTTTTAACGGAAGGATGTTAATTTTAATTGCATGATTATTAATCAATGTTAATTTTTACAAGTTAAATTGAAATAAAATAAGCAAGAATGTCACAATATGTTAAGTTCAGTTTTGATGTGTATTCATACTATTTTTTATGTTATATGTAAATTTGAAATAGTTTATACACATAGTATATTTTCTTTTTGGATTTCTGAAGACTCTATTTTATATCGACATTCAGAAATAAAAAGAGGGGAAGAAAGGAATTATTTGAAATAGAATTAAACCATTAATAAATGTTTACAATTCTTGCAGTTATAGGTTTGATTTTTAATGTTATATGTAAGTTTGAAATATTTTACATACATAGTATATTTTCTTTTTGGATTTCTGAAGACTCTATTTTATATCGACATTCAGAAATAAAAAGAGGGGAAGAAAGGAATTATTTGAAATAGAATTAAACCATTAATAAATGTTTACAATTCTTGCAGTTATAGGTTTGATTTTTAATGTTATATGTAAGTTTGAAATATTTTACATACATAGTATATTTTCTTTTTGGATTTCTGAAGACTCTATTTTATATCGACATTCAGAAATAAAAAGAGGGGAAGAAAGGAATTATTTGAAATAGAATTAAACCATTAATAAATGTTTAAAATTCTTGCAGTTATGATTGTTCAATTTGAATTTCAGAATTTTTCAATTTGAGTTTGAATGTTTTGAATTTTAGGATTGATTAAAATGAGATTTATGTCTTTAAATTTAGAATAATTCATTTCCTATGTAAATTGTTGTTCATTGTTTTTTTTTAATGGATCGTCTGACATATTCTCTAAATCGTTGCCTATTGATAGATTTACCAAATTTGTTAAATTAATAGGTATGAAAAATATATAATGTCGTGTGAGGAGGAGTGTTGAAATTTTAGTTAAATGTATTACACACTCGTTATATATTTAATGTTAACTTCCTGTTAGACTAGCTCAGCTATATTAAATTACCTATTGTTTCAATAACTAAGTATTACTTTTAATGAGAAACGGACATAAGGTCTAAAGTCGATCACACTTCCGTCGAGGGTTAAATACCCTGTCTTGTAGTTTCTGAAATCAGTCTGTCTTGAACATTACTCAGTGAGAGATGAGTTCCACTCATCTCTCCATAGACTTCTAATTGTATAACATATTTACTCTTTAAATAAACTCTATGTCTTAACGTTGTTAACCCACTGTTATTTAACCTAATTCTAACATATTGCACCAGGTGCCTAACTCTTATTTTGATTAGAATTACTCACAAGATTCTGAAACAATATTATATAGTTAATCTTATATTTAATGAATAAAATTTTATAAGTATTAGTAACACTGGTTGGTAGTGGAAAGGATGGTTCTAGTGAAATTAATGAAAATGTTGAATCTTGTAGAAATCAGTTAGGAGGTTAATCGCGATGGTTAAGATGATTATTGTCTTTCCAACTAATGTTGATTTCAAACTGTATTAAGAAATGAAGAATCATTAGATATTGATAATTAAATCACTTACATTGGCTAACTAACCATTATTGTCAATGTATGCTTAAATATAGTAAAGTGTGTTCCAATTTTCTTCATCCTAGGTAGTGTAATTTTAATTCTGCGTCATTTAAACTAGGTACCTTAACACCTAGTGCTTTCTTAGCACACAGGTGTTCAAAGTTAATGTTTATGTATAAAGTAGAATAACCTATCGTGTGATTACTATGTACCTGTGGTAGAACACTTCCCTAAAATACAGATAGAAACAAGATATCAAATACATTGTTTGTATTTAAATTTCATAGATTTTATTGGTCAATGTTTTTCTTGATACTAACAGAGATATATTATTTATAACCTATGCCTTATGGTATCAATGTTAATACAAGATACTAGATTTTAATTAATGAACAATAATATCCCATAATTTTGAAATATGGAAATGTGTTAGTTTTTTGCGCATTAATTACTGGAATGTTTCAGTGATTCACATTAATTTTTATATTTTGCCATATTGAAATAAAATACCAACATTATTTTTCACCAATTACATCCAATTTCAATATAATAAAATACATGTCTTCTTGTAAAGTAACAATATTATTAATCAACTAATAGTAAGCTAACTTATTAATTATATGAATATCAATCGAAATACGTACGAGATGCATTATCTTCTGGTCACCACTGTTCGAGATGTAATGAAATTATTTATAATAAATAGTGTTTAATATTTATCCCAAAAGGTTATGAACAGTTTAATTTTATGTAAGAACTTCTCGTATATGCAAATTCTTCCAATGCCAATCTCATTATATTATAATTTGGTAGCTAATACTTACCATCTAAAATTAATTAGGCTACAATGTAGTTATTAATTCACCCATTGTTTTTAGGTTTGCAATTTTCTACCGACGGGCACTATCTACCAATAGAGATAATAACTTATTCACTCAATAAGAGATGTACCTACATAAACTAGATAGATAATTGTAGTTACAAATGCTAGAAAGAAATCATAACTACCTACCTAACGGTGACATCAAATTTGATTTATTATTTATGTTCCTTTATCGATTTTTCAAAAGGGAGTTAAAGATTGGCTAAAGGTTTACTTCCTAAGAAAAATAAAAGCCTATATTTTTAAGTTTTAACTAATGGGAATTTTAACCATCCTTTTGATACTAATAACTATAGTTAGTTGGTAGATATATGTTTTAGGTAATAATCATATTTATGAACCTGGTTATTAATAATTTAAAAATTTTCAGGTACATGAGCAGTATATTTGCATTTGGGTAGACCTAGCTATAGGTAGTTATTTAAATTTATAATATTGAAACTAAAATTTTTGGTTCATTGATAGAGAAATAATTTTATCAGTACCTAGCTAATTAAGAAACCTTATACAAAACAAGGTTAAAAATAATCATATACCAGTATGGAGGTAGGTATTTCTACAAAGGGTAAGTTCCGAATTATCGGTCGGTTTCACATCTTCATTCATATAAGAAAAACTGTATGATAATGATAATTTGATATTTATTTAAATTGGTATCCAAGAAACCTGCCGGTATCACGGATACCAATTATAAGAAAAAAAAAATAATCATACAGTTTTTCTTATATGACCGAAGATGTGAAACCGACCGATAATTCGGAACATACCCTATACTTTTCATAAATTAGCTTTAGTTGCTAAATAAATGGTGTTATGTAATAAATAGTGTTTTATATTTTATTGCCATAAAAATTTATGTACAGTTAATTTTTTTGTAAGAGGTTTTCAATTTCTTTCAATACCATTCTCATTGTATTTTAATTATTTGGTAGCTACTACCCACTTTATAAAATTAATTAGGCTACAATGTAGTTATGGTGGGTACTATAATTCACACCAATTACTCAATTTAATACCTAAAATAAAAGTGTAACTAGACAAAATTATTGCATTTATTAGGAAGATAAGATAAATTATACACCTAGTAAAATATAGGTACCCACTACCTATTTATAATATAAATATACCTGAGTAATGAATGGACACATAGAATTTTTTGTTAAAACATAACAGCTAGGTTGTGCATACCTATTTTTAATTAAATACGTAGTAAACACTATTGCCTAATAATTTAGTAGAAGTATGTATGATATCATACTAGTAATATATTTTATTACAAACAATTTGTTCTCTGAATGAGTAATCACTAAATAAATTTATCTGCACCCTATGTGCTAATTAATTAATTATTATAAAAATACTTCAGTCTCGGCTAAAAAATGAAATATTTTCTTACGCATAGAAAATATCCAGTCGACCAATCAGAGGCAGCGTTACAAATAATAGAGCCGAGTGGCACCATAGATCACTGAGTGCGTATCTTAACTCGTGAAAACTTAGTGGTCTATATTATTGGAGCACATGATCCCCTAAGCTTTTTATCACAGGAGGGTGAAATTGGAACTGATATATCTACATAGACCAAATAGTTTTCACCACTAGTGTTTTTCACTTTTCTTGAAATAGACCACTACACATTTTTGAACTTCAATTGTGCTAATATTGAAATATTGACTTTTATAGTTAGTATATAGAATATGGATACAAATAATATTCAGCAGGTTGTTCTGTCGGTACCTTTGAAAAAATTAAGTTCAGCCAACAATCATAAAGATAGATGAACTATGTTCAGGATGCACCACTCAATTAACGGTAACTGTGGTAAAACATATGTTATAATCGAATATTGAAATATAGTAATAAGTAATGATTTTAAAGTTTGTACTGTGTACTTTCGGGTTTAAATACCGAAATAGTTATAGTTAAATAGTTATAGTTAAATAGTTATAGTTAAATAGTTATAGTTAAATAGTTATAGTTAAATAGTTATAGTTAAATAGTTATAGTTAAATAGTTATAGTTAAATAGTTATAGTTAAATAGTTATAGTTAAATAGTTATAGTTAAATAGTTATAGTTAAATACCCAGCTAACTATATCCTCTCTGTCCCGCGTGGGACAGCCCTCGCTAGCGAGGGACAGAGAGGGACGGGAGATTTCAGACGTCTGAAATCCCACGTCTTTCCAACGTCTGAAATCCCACTCACGCCCCACGTCTTACACAAGCGGGATGTCCCTCGTCTGTCCCACGTGGGATGTCCCTCTCTGTAACACGTCTGTCCCACGTGGGATGTCCCACGTGGGATGTCCCACGCGGGATATCCCTCTCTGTCCCACGTCTGATGTCCCTCTCTGTCCCACGCGGGATGTCCCTCTCTGTCCCACGTGGGATATCCCTCTCTGTCCCACGCGGGATGTCCCTCTCTGTCCCACGTGGGATGTCCCTCTCTGTCCCACGTGGGATGTCCCTCTCTGTACCACGTGGGATGTCCCTCTCTGTCCCACGCGGGATATCCCTCTCTGTCCCACGTGGGATGTCCCTCTCTGTCCCACGCGGGATGTCCCTCTCTGTCCCACGCGGGATGTCCCTCGTCTGTTTTACGCGGGAAAAAGTACGCGGTATGTCCCTCTCTGTCCCACGCGGGATGTCCCTCTCTGTCCCACGCGAGATATCCCACGTCTGTCCCACGCGGGATGTCCCTCGTCTGTTTTACGCGGGAAAAAGTTATACCAAAAAGGTATATCTATCTCAAGCTTTATTTACGTATCATAACTAGGTAGGTATTCATAAACAGATGTAGGTATCTACTATCTAGGTAGGCATTGATGAATAATACTAGGTAGTAAGTAGGTAGGTACGGATTGATGAACACTATCTAGTAGGTATACTAGGTAGGTAGGTAGGTATTGTCAAACAGTTATAGATAACTAGATAAGCATTGATAAACACTAGTAGTATAACTAGGTAGGCATTGACAAACAGTTGTAGGTAACTAGGTAGGTATTGATGAATACTAGTAGGTAACTAGGACCTAGATTGGTATTTATATTGTGGTGTCCTAATTATTTAATTTATTTATTACCCCCAAACAAAATTCGTTTATATTGTCAAATAAAATTCATTTTCTCTATTCCGATTTTTGTCCAGAGAAAATCTCTGATCATTGTTGTTTCGGCAACATCAGTTGATTTATTTATTGTTTCTTATCAATGCATAATAAACGGTAGTGAAAGTTTTTCCTCTTCATACTAATTATTTATATAGCAATTCAATTTAAATAGTCACTTATTATTCTGTTACTGGATCATTAATTTAACTTTAATATTTAAACAATTTACTTAGATGTGTTCGGTACTACAGTAACCGTCCTAATTCATACAAATTAATATCTATTGCTACTAACAGATCTATATCGATTTATTACTTCAAACTTTGTGAACTCTTTAACTTAAAAATTAAACCTAAGAAGTCCCTGTATAGGGTAAGTAATGTCCTTATATTGTGTTGTACATATTTTCATATTTGAATAAAATTTATTAAGATTTTGCGTTATTCGCAGGTCTAAATTCTGGAAAAAAAAATAGTTTCAATTCCCTGGGTACAATATACAGTTGTAGGCCACTAAGTATAGGCAATGTTAAACACAAGAAAGGTAACTAATTAGGTATTGATAAGCAGATGTAGGCAACTAGGTAGGCATTGATTAACACCAGTAGGTAATTAGGTAGGTATTGACAAACAGTAATGTAGGTAACTAAGTAGGTACTGATAAATACTACGTAATAGGTAAGTAGTGATAACCATCAGTAGGTACAGATTGGTGGTTATCACTTGTAGGTTACTAGGTAGTTATAAATAAACTCTAGTAAGTAACTAGATAGGTACATATAAGGTAGTGATACCACCAGAAGGTAACTATAGGTAATATTAATTAACAGTTATAGGTAATTAGGTAGTTAATAACAATAATTAACATTATCAATACAAATATTAATAAATAACTTTATACACATTCTTATCATTTACATTAAAAAATAAAAGATACCAAAATGTAGAATATTAAATTATATTTATTTAAAATAATTTTAAGAAGCACGCAAGTTATCAAGTTGCATAAAGATCATTTCAATACTACTTCTACCATGTCCAGGATGGCTGAGTGGTAGCGACGCAGGCTTCAATAGTACATCACACTAGAGTCCTGAGTTCGATTCCCGAGATGACCACTACTATTCTTTCTCCATTTCTTCCCATTTAATTTGTATATAACAATATGTAATATTAAAATAAATGATATACAGCCAAATGAACATATACACTATATGCAATATGGTAAGAAATTGCAATAATATTAGTATGATCTTTTTTATTTCTTATGCATATTTATATACCCCAATTAACCGAAGTAGTTTGAGCCAAAAGAGAGATATGTCCCCCTTGCAGAGGGGGACATCCACACTCTGTCCCACGTCTTGCAGAGGGGGACATCCGCACTCTGTCCCACGTCTTGCAGAGGGGGACATCCGCACTCTGTCCCACGTCTTGCAAAGGGGGACATCCACACTCTGTCCCACGTCTTGCAAAGGGGGACATCCACACTCTGTCCCACGTCTTGCAGAGGGGGACATCCACACTCTGTCCCACGTCTTGCAGAGGGGGATATTCCCACTCTGTCCCACGTCTTGAATACTCACTCTGTCCCACGTGGGTCATACGTCTAATTTCCCTCTTCCCTCTATAGCGAGGGACATCCGCACTCTGTCCCACGTCTTGAATCTCTCTATAGCGAGGGACATCCACACTATGTCCCACGTCTTGAAAACGGAGTGGGATGTCCCCCTCTGTCAGAGGGGGACAAGACGTGGGATCAGACGTCTTGCAGAGGGGGACCCCTGTGCAAATGAAGAGGGTTAGACGTCTGATGTCCCCCGCCCCACGTCTTAAATCCCTCTATAGCGAGGGGTATCAGACGTCTTAAGACGTGGGACAAACAGCTTTTGGTTAGCTGGGTAGTTATAGTTAAATAGTTATAGTTATATCGTTCGGGTTTAAATACTGAAATAGTTATAGTTATATCGTTCGGATTTAAATACTGAAATAGTTTTATCGGTAATAGCGGATAATTTCTGGCAAGTAATTTCGTAGTTTTAAATGTTATAATGGGAAAGCAATAGTTTTAAACATTGATAGCTCAATAGCACTGAACTTGACCAGTTATTAGGCTTAGTACTTACGCACTATACATTCAGCAGGAGTTGCCCAGCGTCGCCCCATTTCGTCACTCGCTCCGTGGTACAGCTGTCTACTCCATGTTGCTGGTTAGGTGAGTTATCCTAATAGAGCGCAGCATCATCACAAAGTAGAAATAGTAGTGCAAACGGAATTTAAAGTATTCAGTAGATTCTATTATTTAGTGCTTTGGTATTTTGAAGACGGATTTAGCGTAATTGAATTTTTGGTGATTTAATGGTTGATAGTTTTCACTGGTTGGTGCCGTTTATTCCTGGTATGGACGGTCCTATATGTACCTCCAGGTACATTTTAGTTTATTTTGTGGGTAATGGCTCTCTGCTTAGTTGCATCTCTGTCTTTCATGATTAAGTAACTATGGCGGGACTTCGAAACATATTAGACATGGGAGAGCTCTGGCAAGTACTATCGCTTAAACTGGTCAATGTGTTTTCATTAATCAAATAAAAGTTCTGTCAGAAATCTCCCTAAAAAATGGTTAGAAATATTATTTTCTATAAATATTACCACTCTTTTTAATATCTCTTAACTATTTTTTATTTTTCTAATTCTTTTACTTCTCTGTCCGCCCTCATATTTCAACCCACTTAGTATCTCTCATCTCGGCTGGCTCAACACCGTTTTTAACATCGTTTACAATGGTGATACCTCGCTAACCATTGGCACTTATGATACCGTGCTAATGGTTACGACTTTGGCTACTATTTTGTGAATTTCTTATTTCAAGTGAATCCCATTTCAAATCTTTTCCATATTCTTTCTTCACGTGTGGCCTTTTTCCTTAGCAAGTGGGTGCATCCAGGGGCCCAATCCTTCCACCTGGTCAGCGTGGTTATCCACCTTGTTCTTTTTCGAGTGACTGTGACACTTGTGATCACAGAACATTGAATAGAAGAAGAAGTGTAGATCCCATTATATTACTCTTGAGTGTCGTTTACAGTGACGTCACTTAAACTTGAGCCACTCAGCCAATCAGAGGCTTCGTTTCACCAATTCTGTTTGAGTCCGTATTTTGAATTCGTATTACAACCGAAATGGTGTCAGTTTGTGTTTGTTTCAAAGAAGATATTAGTTTATTATTCTATAGAATATAGATAATCGTGTACATAATTTGGTAGGAAGATATGACTCCCAGCAAAGATAATGAGCTGAGGTAGAATGCACGCTCAAATTGTTTTCGAGAGAGTGTTTAAAGTGACGTCAGCGATCAATGGACGTGATTGGTTGAAATTTCACGACTGTGTACACCATGTGTACACGTTCGATCTGAGCTTCTTTTTATTCAATGTTCTGTGCTTTGTGATGGTGAAGTGATTGTGTAAATAGTGTAAATAAAAATAGTATTTTCTTCAATTCTCTGCCAAACCTTCCGGTAGAAAATTTTGTATATATTTCTTTGGTTTTGGGCCTTTTCTTCTTCATTTTTGTTTTTTCTTGTTTATTGTGAGTAGTTTTGAGTTACAAAGGCGGAGCATGCAGTAGACTATTATAAAATATGTTTTCCCACAGTTACCGTTGATTGAGTGGTGCATCCTGAACATAGTTCATCTATTTTTATGATTGTTGGCTGAACTTAATTATTTCAAAGGTACCGATAGAACAACCTGCTGAATATTATTTGTATCCATATTCTATATACTAACTATAAAAGTCAATATTTCAATATTAGTACAATTGTAGAAGCCAATATTTAATTGCCTATCTTTTCCATTTTTACAGGTGATCGCTGTGGAGGCCAGCGGCCCTCATCTCCGTTCACCTGCTGACCACAATTCAATTCCATAACTCTAATTCATAAAATCTAAAATCGCAAATATAAATATCTATTCTGTAGTTTCACAGAAATTAAATAAACCCTTTAAATAGCATTAGTTTACTCTATAAACCTTAAAACCATTTCCTTATTTTGTAAAATACTGATTTCATAAACATTCATATTGAATTTCCTTGGTTATTCGCTGACAGGGTTGAAAAAAGGTCGGCAGACCGTTGATTTAAAAAAATTAGCTCTATATCTTGATTACATTTTTGTCTACTTGCAATGGTTAAGTTTGATTGTTTGGTTTTCTGTCTAATTTTCCCCCAGATTTGCTTTGCATTTTCATGAAGCACAATGTTTATTGGAGTCAGGTTTGCTGCATTATTTACTTCTATGTTTGTTTTGCCTTCTATTATTCTGGTATTCGAGCAGCTTTGTTTTGGATTATTTGAAGCTTTTTGAGTTGATATTGCTTCGGGCTTGAAGAGGAATTGTGGGATATAGCAATTTGGATCTTGTTATTGCTAGGTATAGTTTTTTTTTTTTGTTGGTTTAGATCTCAGAGGCTGTAGAGTTTGGAGAGGGATTGTTTGGCTGCGTTGACTCTATTGATGGTGTGTGCTGTAAAACCTGCTCTATTGAATTTAACTCAGAGTGCTGTTCCTGTTTAATGGTAGTCTATTTCTTGGTTGTTAATGTTGACCTTTTCTCCTGAGGTATTATTTGGAACTTTATTATGTATGTATTGATCTTCCATTAGTTTTTATAGGTATTGATTCTTTCTATTTCATTTTTGGTAAGACTGGAAAGATATCTTTCTGATTGGTGGCCAATAATTTGCGTCACATCATCTGCATAGATGGTGTTTTCTGTATTGAAGGATATTGGTTGTGCATGATTATGAATGTAGAAATTAAATATTGATGGGGAACTCCACAGAAAGTGTTGAAGGATTGTCCTATGTAGTTATCTATTTTTTTTTGATGCTCTTCTATTGGTTAGGTATGCCGTTGTGCCAGACTTTGACAAATGCACCTTGAATGTCTCGCAGAGTTACCTTTGTTTTTAGGCCTTGAGCTTTTGATGCTGCTATTGTTTCATAGGTTATTGCTGTAGCTGTGTCGGTGCCTATTGCCTGTCTGAAACCATGCTGACTGCTATTGTATAGTTGTTTTGTATCTATTGATTCTAGTAGTTTTTATTAATTTTTTTCTAGTACTTTACCGGGGACCTTTAGTAGAGAGATTGGTCTATAGTTTGTATGATGATATGGATTCTTATCTGGGTTTGGTAGGATCATCATTTTTGATTCTTTCCATTGCATTGGGGAATATCCTGAATTTATTGATGCTGTTACTATTTTTGCTAGGATAGCTATCATTGATTGGGGATGGTTTGTAAGGTGGTATCTTGTAATATTATCTTTGCCGGGTGCCTTCTGTTTATAGGTTTTGATTGTTTCTGTTATTTCTGTAGGAGTGATTTCTATTTCTTTCTATTGTTGCGTTGACTTCAATATCATTTGCCTCATCGAATTTTCATTTTCTTCGTTAGTTATTTGAAGTATTTTAGATCAGTGGTTTTTAAATATGGTTTCCTTTTAATTTTTTGAATAAACTTCTTCATTGTTGTGGTTTTTCAAATATTTCACTTCTCCTCTATTCTCTCCATATACTCTCTTTATTGACTTCCAAAAGTCCTCATCGTTCCTTTTCGTATTCCACAAATCTATTTCACTCCTCACTCCTCGGCTCCATCAACTCTCTCCTCATTACATCTCTCAACTCTCGCACTTTGTTCCTTCAATAGATTGTTGGTCCGAGGCTTATCATTGTATCTACTATTGTTTTATATTCGTTTATGAGTTTGGTAAGATATTGG
This sequence comes from Caprella mutica, assembly GCA_947561585.1. Taxonomy (NCBI): domain Eukaryota; kingdom Metazoa; phylum Arthropoda; class Malacostraca; order Amphipoda; family Caprellidae; genus Caprella; species Caprella mutica. The sequence continues at coordinate 197,017 of CANNZV010001233.1, read as the reverse complement.
GATTGGATCTACATCTGACTTTTGGGATGAATCTATTGCTTGCATTTTGAATCTCTTCTGTCCATATTTGTATTGCACTATCTATTGATTGGGGGTTGTCGAGGTTTTCTATTATTGTTGGTTCACTGAGATGGTGTTTGTAACCATCCCAGTTTGCCTGTTTGAAGCTGTCTCTTGGTTTAATTGGGATCAGGATTGGATTGCAGGAAATTATTAGTACTATTGGGATATGATCACTTGTAGTAGCTGGGCCTGGATATGAATGGCAGTTATGGATGATTCTGTTGTTATGGAGTATTATATCAGGGGTTGTTTTGGTTCTATTAGTGATGAATGTTGGGAAGTTTGGTCCATCATGAAAACAGTTGCCTCTGTTGATTAATTGTTCGATTTGTTTTCCTGTAGTATTTGCGTTGCTATGGCCAAGGTTTGAGGATCTAGCGTTTAAATCTGCTATCATATAGACTGGATGTCTTTTGTTTAACAGGTTGTAGAAATTTATATAGTTTAGGTAGGCTGTTCTTGGGGGAATGTAACGGGTTGCTATTTCTATTGGGCCGTGGTTGGTGTCTATTGTTATGCTGAGTAAGTCGCTGATATAGTCCTCATGGACTCTGTATACTATTGTTTTCTTGATGGCCATTGCACAACCATTGTTTCGTTCCTCCAGTCTGTTGGTTTTGTATATATTATATTGCCATAGTTTCATACATTCACCCGATTTGCAGCCATGCTCATTGATGAGAGCCTGTGAGGCCTCAGCATACCGCCGCTGTTATAAATGACTGAACCGTATGTGTGAGAGAAGTGTGCGCTCAGGCTAAACTCGCTCTACTACTCCATCATCAATCTATTGTTTGAACGTGTTGTCTATCATAAGAGTATCTGTTTGAATTTACCATCAACATAAACTAGATTAAATCACCATCATTTTGATATACATTTAAAATCATTACGTCGATGTTTAGATGCTTCTCTTATCGATAGAACATAGACAATTTGGCGCGATACATTTCGCGTGTCTTGTCAATCAATGGGCGAGTTAGCTTGGCTCAGTCATAACTATATGAGTTCACAGTAGTCGTGTTGGCGACTCAACAATAAAGAGACTCCAGGGAAACAAAAAACAGACAGCCCCCTACCTGAAAGACGCAAATGGACAAAAAGTACGCACTATAGAAGACAAAGAATTACTATTTAGGGATCACTGGAACCACATTTTCACGGACGAAGGACTACTAGACAACGACTTTACTGACAGCATTTCCGATTATATATACTCCATAGACCGTTCCATACGACCATACTCAATGACAAATCTAAATATACTCAATGACGACTTCCCCCCGATCACAATGACAGAATTCCAAACTGCACTGAAGACCTTCAAGGACGAATCCCCAGGACTAACAGGCATACGACTTTAACAACTGACCGACCTACCCCCAAACATGACAACGACTTTAATACGAATATTCAACCTCGCACTTTCAATAGGCTACTTCCCAGACCCATTCAAAAAAGCAATAATGATATTCATCTCAAAAACGAATTATAACCAAACAGACGTATCCAAATTCAGACCAATTTCACTACTCGACATACAGGGAAAAATATTAGACAAAATATTGAACCGACGACTGACAACTATATTGAATGAGACGGGAAAGACAAATGACAGACAACACGGATTTAGGGAAAATAGAGGCACGCATACAGCACTTGCAACACTAAATGAGACAATAGTCAAAGACCTAAATTTGGATACAATATTGACATTATCATGAGAGACGTAACCAAAGCATTTGACAAAGGATGGCATGACGGACTTAAATTCAAACGTAAGCAACTTAATTTACCAAAGGACTGTTTCACTAAAATATTATGCAATTACTTAGAAAATAGAACATCAAAAATTAGACTAGGGACTTATTTCGGAAACGACTTTACGCTCAACACATGGGTGCCTGCCTATCCCCAACCCTCTACTCATTCTTCATCCATGACCTCCCTGATTCCATCCCCCAAACCGATTATATAGCCTTTGCAGATGACATCACCTAAATAATATCCTCCAACAGAACCCCAGAATTCCTTGCCAAACTAACCGAGCGGGCCATATACCAAATCACTAACTTCGAAAAACAATGGAAGATACAAACACACAGTGGAAAAATCGAAATAGTCAACATATCACGCCGCAACACAGAAAAAATAAAAACACAAGATCAAACAATCATACCATACAGCAAAGAGGGCAAAGTCATCGGATTAACTCTCAACACCCGGGGCTTTGCCCCTCAAACCAATCAACGAACTGCAATAGCCAAATCACGCCTTAACAAACTCTATAGATTCCAAAACCTATCACAACCAATTAAACAACGTCTTTACACATCTACGGTCCGCTCAGCACTCCTCTATCCCACTATCCCCCTACACACTATATCAAAAACCCAAATGTCCAAACTGCAAAAAGTACAAAATAGAGCAACAAGATTCATCACCGGCAATAGACTAATAGATGCAATCAACTCCTAAACTCTCTACCAACAATCTAATCTAACCCCCATCAATGTTCATCTGCACCAAGTAGCTGTCAACATCTGGGAAAAAATTCAATTAACCGACCAACAAACTTACAATAGTTTCCCATTACAACCAGACAATATTTACAACTAGAAAAGCCATTTCCCAAGCAGCAAAAGATTATCCCTCCAACCAGCACCCGCACCCCTGTACCTCTAACCGACTCTGACTCGACAAACTGACTAACTTATTAAAAACTCCCTTAAATCCTCTCTTCGCGTCAGCTATGATGACCAATAGCTGGAAATGTGCTAGACTATCTCTACACATAACCAGAAGCCTAGCGCTTCCTTTCAACCTTATACGCAACTCTCAGTACCCAGGTGTGGCGAAGAGAAACTTCCCAGTAACCACATCTGGGGGGAGAGAACCTGCTATCTATGCGTCTTTAATCTGCACTTCCACCTTATCTTTAACACAACTCTCAGTACCCAGGTGTGGCGAAGAGAAACTTCCCAGTAACCACATCTGGGGGGAGAGAACCTCCCTGTGCTTGTGTCCTCTCCTTAGTCTTTTTATCACTTTCACGCAACTCTCAGTACTCGGGTGTGGTGAAGAGGAGGTCTCAGTAGCCACAGCTGGGGGAGAGAACTCTCTTGTCGCTGCGGTTTTAACTATACGAAAAAAAAAACGGAATTGTTGTAGCGCGGGGCACGCTGACGGGGGTCATGATAACCGGAGGATAGCTGGCTTCTGCCTCGGCGATTCCGATGATGGGAAAGTGACCATCCTGAGTGCCCTTAAAAAGCACTGATTTATTACCTTGCTCTCTAGCTGCGCAAGCGCTGATTTTTGCCGGCGCTGATTTGAATTTTGTATAATTTTCAAATTTAAATCACTAGCCGGCTATATATGATGCCTTGCTAAGTGCCACTATGGGGCATTGAGCCCTGGGGGGGAGGGGGATTCAGCACCATTCTCTTATTGTCTTCATCTCTCTCCTCCATGCGATTTCAACCGGGGGGCGGGGCTTTGCCGCCCAATGACAAACCTTGGTGCATTGGACCTCGGAGCGTCTAAACTTGGTGTCACTTGGTGGCATAATTTAGTTTTAGCCAATTAATTAGGTAGCGGAAAAACTTACAAAACCCAAAAAATTATTTGTAGGGTTTTCGTTTTTTTCTATTAATCTATTTTGTTTTCTTCTTTTTTCAGATTTTGTATGTATTTTTCTTCTTCCACTATCCTCTACAAGGCGCTGTCTCTTCCCTGCTTGGGGTCCCGTATACCCAAGAAAAGAGACAAGTCCCTTGTATCATTTGCATTTAATTTTTTATTTAGGTATGTCATGCTGGGTGCACACTACAGGGGCCCCGGTGGCCCCTTCACACCCTCCAATAACAACAGGAAAAATTACAAAATTCTACTTAGGAAGATAGACACAACACACGAACAAATATTTAGGGTAACATGTAAGGAAATAGACACACCACTCACCAGAATCAAAGACAAATACAACGGTTTTTATGCACACACAGACAAACAGGAACACATAACAAACTACGTACCCTCAAAGCCATCCAATCCCTCCGCAACATAAATTGAGAGCCATCCATTCCCCCTGAACTGCGAGCCAAGAGGTCGGTATTCGTCAGACAGCTAGATCATTCGGTAGGCAGTAGCCCTACCGAAGAAATCAAACAAGAACTAGAACGAAACCACCCTTGGCTCAAAGTCAGGGAGGTCATCAAAATTAAACAATATACACACGTTTTCAAACTACAACTAATAGACACAGCCATGGCCAACAGACGGACTCATTTTATTCAACACACGTATTTCCCCCCACTAATGCTCCCTAGATAACTTCACACACATACTCATCTGCTGCACATGCTACAAATTTAATAGCCACATAACAAAAGATTGCACATCAACAAAATTAGTTTGCTCCGAATGCGCACAAGAAGGACACAACCATAGAGACTGCACATCCAGAATACTAGCAACCGGATGCCCATACAGGAAAGAAATCATAAAAAACAATAGAAACAGACACAAAACACAAGAAACAAACCACTGAAAATGCTATCTTTGCGAATAAAAAAAAAGACTACGAACAACCCCACCAACCAATAATGATCAACCTCCTCCACAAAAACAAAAGAAAGGACCGACTTACCTCCACCACTAGAACAAAGGACATCAAAAGACGACAGGACCAATTTACCCCGACCACAACCACAGCGACAAAATGACAGATCCCGTAATAGACACAGAACCAACTCAACATCCGAACCAAAACCCAGATCACATTCCATCACATCTCACAAATTCAACTCAATAGACCACGCTACCACAAAACCAGACGAAACATTCTTTATCTATGTACATGAACGCAACTACAAAAAACACGGTATTGACGACACTACATCTAACTTAGACTTCTATCACTTACTATCACAAGGAAAAATAGAAGTAATAGATAGGGCATATCCACAAATATCAATTACAGAACTCAAAAACAACAAAAGCACAACATTCCACAGACACAACACAGTATTACTCTTAGACCACACAGAATACAAACAACGGACGAACCTATTTTATTTAAATTATTAATGACTGACCGACTCAATATATACGACTTGACAATAATACAACACAACGTTAAACACTAGACTAACAATAAATTCGCACTTTCAAACATTTACAATAGTATCAATCCTGATATTATACTCATTAACGAACACTCAATTGAATTAGGCAATGTAGTTTCAAAATCTTCAACTACAACTCAATATTTTTAAACAAAAAAGACAAAATACAAAACGGAGCAGCAATAGCAATTAGGAAAAATATACCATACAGAGTACATGACAATTTTCACACTGACTTATTAGCAATCACAATACAGACAATACAAGGACCCATTACAATAGCGACAACTTATAATCCAACCAGAGACGACTATTTAAACTATATTGACTTCCACACACTACTTCATGACAATAAACCAACAATAATTTTAGCTGACTTGAACGAACGACACTCACGACTCAACCATAGATCAACAAATCACACAGGCAGACAATTATTAAACATCATAGACAGATATAACTTAACACATCATGGACCAGACTTTCCCACTTTCATAGGCCCCATAGGAAACTGAATCCCTGACAAAGTAGTTACAAATAGCACATTCCACTACAATCTCCATCTTTCCCCAGGACCCTTCACTCCCTCTGACCACATCCCCATTATAGCAAAAATTTCTACATCTCTAATTCATTATCCCATTAAACCACGACATCAATTTCACAAAACAAACTGGACTCAATATAAAACAATTCTATCAAACTTCCATTTAGACATTAAAGACAACCCAACTTCTGACGACATTTACAACTACATAAAAATATGGACTGACACAATCACTGACGCAACCAATAGAACAACACCCATCATCTACAAAAGAGCCATCCCCGGTATAAGACCCGACAATACAATATTACAATTTCAACCTACGGACCATCAATAGATAAATACAGACACATGCATACACTACAAACACAAATACAACAGAATTACAAAGAAAAAAGCATATCAACTTGGGAACAATTAATACACAATATAGACTTAGAGAACACGACCCCAGCAAATTTTGGAGACCATAAAAAGACAGCACCATACTTGACAGACACCAACGAACAACAATATCACACACATTCAGAAAAAGAACAAATGTTTCGACAGCATTTTTACAAATTTTTACTGACGACAGCGAATTAGACAATGACTTTACTGACGAAATAGATGAACACATGACCACAATAGAAGACTTAACAACTCCCTTTGATACAGCAGACATCTATAGACTTCAACCAACATTTCCATTAATAACACACACAGAATACAAAAACACTCTAAAAACATTTAAAAACAAAGCACCAGGCCCTAGCAATATATAACTCCACCAACTTCAAAACCTACATCCAAACATGACTACATTTTTAATAGCAATATTTAACCTATCCATTTCAATGGGTTACTTCCCCAAACCATTTAAACACGCAATAATAATCCTCATCCCAAAAACCAATATCAATCAAAATAACGTTAAAAACTACAGACCAATATCATTACTAGACATACACGGAAAAATATTAGACAAAATCATCAACAATAGACTCAACACTAAACTTCACCAGTAAGGGAAAATCAACAATAGACAACACGGGTTTAGGGCACATAGGGACACACTGCAATAGCTATGTGCCGTTCATATTTCTCACGGCATGTAAATCAACTGTTTTCTGACATCTTGGTCTTAGGGAACTTTTTTGTTTATTATGAGTTAGTTATTTTATTGCGTAAGACCGAAAAGTGTTTTTGAAAGAATGGATCGTGATTGCTTTTCCGATTGGCTTCTAACCTTTTAAGTTGCTATCTAGTTTAAAAAATATATTGTAATATTAAAGGCAGCTAGTTAGCTATCTAATCTGTTGTATTGTTGCTTAACTTTTTACTAAAAAGGAAAATAATTATTATTGTATATTTCTAGAACCTAGATTTATCTGTAAGTTTGAAACTAAGGTAATTTTTACCTAGCTAATATATGCTTTATCGTTTGCTATGTTTATAATAATTTTTGTTCACTATTTGTTTCGATAGAAATCTTATATATTCATATTGTTCGCAGATTTCACGTGTGCCTGTGGGCTAAGAATACAAGCTTTCTGCAAATGTGCGTTTCACTGAATTTTCTACCTACTAGTCAGCTGGCTACCATTTTGTATTTTATGGCAGACATTTCTGTCATTACAGTGAAATAAGGAAGTTCGTCTAAAGTTGAGATTGGATCTCGGCGAGGGAATAGTAATTGCCAACATGTTTTCTAAACCTCACAGAGAACCTGCTCCGTCATTGACAATTCTTAAAATTCAGTATGAGAAGCTAAAAAACGGAATAGAAAAACTGCTGTCAGAACCACCTCAAAACAAGGAATCTCCTTTTGAATTCGAATTTTGGAGTCGCTCCTTAAAATCTTCATACAGAGAGCTTACTGCAAAGGTAGCTCAAATAATGAAATCTTTCGACACAATAGGCTCTTCTGAAGAACAAAACGAAATCTACAGAGATAAAACTACAATCAATAATGAAATTGTTGCTGCAATTTACTTCGCAAATTCCCAAATCAAGGACTCGTTCGCCAACATTGATACAGTATCCGAAACATCTGATGTACATTCACAGTCTTCTTTCTCAACATACCATGATAATAACCCCTTCAAACCCATAAATAAATCACAAGAAAAAGATTTATTGCATTCTACATTCAACGATACCAATCCATTTCATAGCTTAGAAAAAACAACTGAGCTTATTGGAAAGCTTTCTATCACACCAAATCTCGAAAACCCTTACAATGAGCAACAAAATAATTCACATAACGGGGTAAGGCTTAAAGAATCGGTCCCTTTCTGCCCCTTTGATGTATCTACTAAAAGAGTTCCGAATGATTATTCTCAAAGTAATCCCAAACAATGTTCTGGGTTTAACAAGGTATTAGAGACTCCTCAACAGAGAGAAATTATAATTCGAATTTATCCTGAGTTACCAGATCATCAGAATCATTATCAAAATAACCCAGGACATTCTCAGGAACGTGAATTTCCATTTACTTAGTGATCTCGGACAGCCACGTAGTACAGTGGGAAGACATAGTCCATATCGGAATATTCCAGTTTTTTATAATGATAGGCTTCCTGATTCTGCTTCTCTTCATCTCATTAAACAGGAATTGTTCAAGAAACCTTCAAATCCTTTCAAAGGTGATATTAGTGAGTTTTTGGTGTGGCACCCTTCAATTCGAAATATGATGCGTGGCTTGAGTCTCTCCGCATTTGACCAACTTCTAATACTAGAAGCCCACACTGAAGGAGAACCACAAAAGATGATTAGAATGAAAATTGCGACAGCTGGTTCAAATCCCGATTACGCTGTGCAGGATTGCTGGAGAACACTAATTTCAAATTACGGGTCTAAGAGCCTAATTGCAGAAGATTTGATTAACAAGGTAGAAAGTTTCCCTGCAATCATGTAGAAACACTACGTGATTTGATTTCTCTATGTAATCTTATTATTTGTAACATGGACATGTCAAGAGAACTTGCGTTTTTCAATATGAGTCTTGGTATCAAGAAAATTTTCTTCAAGCTACCAGAAACTCTTCAAAATAGCTGGAGAGAACATGAGCTGACTTACCAAGAAAGATACGATCGCTCAGCCCCTTTGCAAACATTAGTGAATTTTCTCGAGAGAAAAGTATCAGCATTTTCATTACCAGCTTACAGAAAGTTTCTGCACATGAGTGATGCTAATCCCAAGAGTAAAAGTAGGTACAGTCAACAAAATGTAGAATGAATTCATCATTCCTATCAAACAATGAAAAATGATCAGAATACAGATAGTCATATAGAAAATTCTTTTTCTTGTCCTATACATCCAAATCTTGGCCATAGTATATTTGACTGCAAAGTTTTTGAAAAACTTTCTTACTCTGAGAAGCGAAATTGCTGTTATGAGAACGGATTATGTTACCTCTGTTTGGGAAAACATTAGCAGTCAGAATGTAGAGATCCTCCCAATTGTGATAAATGCAGATTTAGGCATTCATATTTGATGCACAGCAGGAAAACTCTTCCATGTGCACGGTTGCGTGCGTTAGAGAGAGAAACTTCAAAAGCTGCTCAAAGACAGTCATTGTGGATCTTTCCCATCCATCTTGTAACAAGGTACTCAGATGCTATTGCATAATTGACGAACAAAGTACATCCAGTTTTGCTGACGAAAAGGTGGCTGAGTTTTTCAACATTGATTCACCTACTGTCGACTACAGACTTAATACGTTGAACGGTGCTCAGGAAAAGATGAGTGGTATTGAACTATCTAATCTTTCCATTAGAGGTGTTGCTGAGAGGAATGGATTTCATCTTCCTATATTAGTCACGAATAAGTTGCATTCCTCAAACTAAATCGGAAATTGCATCACCTGAAATTGTGAAAGCCCATTCTCATATAGCACATCTTTCCAAATATTTCCAACCTATCAATAGCGAAGCTAGCGTTCTTATCTTGCTTGGACGTGACTGCGGACCAGCTTTGTTTACAAAAGATTTTGGATACAAAAGCCCATTTGTTCATCACACCAGTCTGGGATGGGCTCTAGTGGGAGAGACTTGCATAGCAGAGTCTAGATCATCTAGTAAAGTGTGTGTCCTTAAAACATCTCTGGATCATGATCATTATTGTAAAGAATATGCATTTACTTTGTGAAGGAGTCAAGGAGATGATTATATACAACCTCTTCTTATGACAGATATTATGAAACTGATTGAGTGTGAAACCAAACTTGCCCTATGGATGACGTCATGGAAAATTTATTTAATAGTTATTTATTACAGGCAGGTAATGATTTATTTACAACCAATATATAATTAAACAAAAACTAATATTAATTGAAACGATATTGAATAATGAACATTTAACAGAGAGCATAAGTTTTAATAATAGATTTAAATATTGGCAAGTCTAGAATTCTAGATGATGCAATAGCATGAGAGATTGCATCATGCAAATTAATATGATAATATTTAAAAAAAGAGAAAGTTGAAATGAAATGAAAGAAAAAAGTAAAATTATATATTTGAATGGTAGAGAAAATTATTTTATTATTCAGATTAGTTATTAATTGAGTAATATTTATTTAAATTTTAAACGAGAAACAACATGCTGAAAAGAAAAGGGTTATTGAATTTGATGGTAAACCTACTTGCTCTGACCTATAGTAGACTACATGCCTATGTGACAACAGTATTCTGAATGATAACTAATTAATTAATAATCAAACAAATAAGAGGACCGATGTAGCTATTGAAATAATATATGTTGGAACTAAAAATATTGTTTTATCTTATGATAATGTGAATATTTTGTTCAAATAATAAAAATCTATTTAACTCTATTAACATTTTTTTATATTTGTTCATAATGAATAGTTTTTTATTATTCAATTTATAAGTATCGGCATGGTATTAGTCATAATTTGCCGATACCGATACCTTGTTCCATCTATATCTAATGATGGTCCGCAAGTCGTAATGTCGTGTAGTGGTCGAACTCTCTCCTTCGAGATTTCTTTATCTTCTACGTTAGTTAACGCCTCAGCCGTAATTAAACCTGTACTGAATATCCTATTTGCCATGATAAAGCTTCCCTTATTACTGTTTCTTACAAACCCATTCACTACTTTAAATGAATTTGTTGCTATTACTTTCTCTTCCACACTTCTTTTGAGGTTTCTCATTACCCTCTCTATCGGTTATTATTGACTTTTTAACTTGTTTAACCTTTGGCTGGTCTCGCATACCTACCTTCTTCTTCTGATGATTATTATTCACCGTTTTAATTAACTTTATTTTATTGCGACTCCCATTCAATAACAGTTCTGAAATTAGGCAATCAGTGGATACAGTATCCCTTGTGGTTATTGTAAACTTATCCATAAAAGTAACGGTTTCCTTTCCTATTCTAACATAACCGTCTTTTAGGTTTAATTGAGATGTGTCTAAAACATCTATACCTAGAATCATATCATAAGTAAATGTGCTGTTTTTATCAATAATGCCATTACCCGAAATTTTTTACCTGAATTCATTGCTAGTTCTAATTTAACTTCTACCATCACTTTACTTTCTCCATTTATCCCCTTTCCCAGCTAACCAAAAGCTGTATGTCCCACGTCATAAGACGTCTGATACCCCTCGCTATAGAGGGATTTAATCGCCGATAATCCAAGAAGGAACCCAAATCACTTCACTTTGGTGGTCTATTGGTTCATTACGCAAAAAGTTTTGATACAAATGAATGGCAATTAACAAAAGGAATAAACCTACCTACCTACCTAGCTCTATCTTACACTAACCTAGTGAAACTACTTAGTGGATTGTAGCTACTAGACCCACTGGGTACAGGGTACGCTGTAGGCCCACTGGGAACAGGGTACGCTACAGATCCACTGGACACAGGGTACGCTGCAGATCCACTGGACACAGGGTACTCTGCAGATCCACTGGGAACAGGGTACGCTGCAGATCCACTGGGAACAGGGTACGCTGCAGATCCACTGGGAACCCTGTACTCACTAGATACATAGGGTGCCCGGTACCCAGACCCACCAGGTTCCACGTGCCCAGTGGATTCACTGGCATTATTGGCTTCAGTGGGAACTCCATTAGGAGGTAGATGATCAAGATGCTGCTGTGGTTCACGAGCTCTCGTCCTCTTCCTAGGAGTACCCCTGTCCCTGGCGTTTTTTAGGTAATTAAGCAAGACCTTACCAATCTTTCTCTGGTCTGCATGAAGGTGTGGCTTCTTCATGAGGACATCTGAAAGAAAATTATATATAGATCAGAAAAATTAAACTAGTATATTTAAATTAACATTTTTCTTATCAAGTAAGTGATACTATATTTCACGTCGTCTTTAGCTTATGAAGGATGCATGTCAAAGAGGAAAATGAAGAGGTGATAGTAAATTTCACAAGTAAAGATATAAAAACGACAATATGTAATCCAAGTTAATAGTATAGTTGTGACCCCCATTTCTACCATTCACCATAGACAGCTGCACGATAGAGGTACTGGGTACTTTTAATTTAATACTCTTAAAATACCAGTTGTACATTAATATTTACAAATAGTTTAATGAAAGTAACTGTCACGTTCTTCAAATAATTTCAAATAAACAAGGGATGTAAGAGAAAATTACTCTAAGAACTAGGGATGGGCCGATACCAAAATTTTCGCCGATACCGATACTTTACAAAATCAACCGATACCTCTCAACAAGTGCCGATACAGATACTTTAAAAAAATGCCGATTTTTGCCGATACAGATACTAGCAGTTTTTTGAAGTCTATATTTATAAAACTCATTGATACTCAATGAGTCATTAAGTATCAATTATTCTTGTAAGTTTTATAAAGTTCTAACTCAAAACTAACTCAATAATGCTCTTTCATTGTAGTATAGCATGAAGTGATTTACATATTTCACATTAATTAAAATACATAGATATTAAATAGATAACTTTTCTGCTGTGTGTTATCGTCCTGTGGTACTTGTAATAAATAGGTGCAAAAATGGTCAACAGTAGCAGAATAATTTTTATCCTAAATTTATAGTCAGACTCAAAAACCTATTGGTAGATTCCGTATATACTTTAAAAATTCAATTAATAATGTCATGCATGTCATAATAAATAAATAAAAATTACACTTAAAACTCTAGAAGGTAGTTGGTCAATTATTGGATTGGTACTTATAATTAATTTTCTAATTATTTAATTTCATTTATGGCTATAGAATAATAGAAATTTAATAAAAAAGAAAATTTATGAAATGACTAAAATTTAAATAATCATACCAGTTTCGGCCGATACTTTTCAACATATGCCGATACCATTGCCGATACTCCCCAAAAATGCCGATACTTCGTCCCATCCCTACTAAGAACTACTGCTTCAGAGGGTAGGTAACTGAATCACGAAATTTTCATTGACCGTGTGATTTTTTTGTGACCCCTGACAAATTTGCCATAATCGCAGCTCTCCCAGGGGATTATCACCTTGGGTTTATGTCTTATTTTAGTCAGAATTATTATTCACAACATAGCTTTACCAACATAAAAATTCTAAACATTCAAATTTTTTTTTTTACTTTCAATGCACATTTTAAATGAAAAATATTCTGTATTATTATCATAAGTTTATCCTTTTGCAGCTGAACAGAAATTATGCCAACAATAAAGTCAGATTTGAAGCAACTTACCAGTGAGTGAATTACACAGAACTGTGTTCTTAAATGCTGTTTTGCTAATCTCGGGGTGCATTGGAGATGTTTTTACTTCCCAAATCCGTCCATACAAACTCCTCACGGCTGCCTGGAGGACTCCACCTCTTAGCAGAGACATATGGAATTCCTGGAACATAATAGAAATAAGTCAATACAGAATATATAGCACAGCTTACAGCTATATAAAAAAATCTGAACACAAATGATTTATTTATTTATTTTATAGCGTGTTTCTCCACCACATTCACTACTTGGTGTTCTTGCAGTGATTTTGAGGTTGGTTATAGCACATCAAGAGGGTTATTGAGTGCTACTTCTTCAACGGAGTAGAAGAGTATCTATTGGAGCTTCAAGTCATCTGTAGAACACCGAGTTGGTCCAAGTAAGAATAGAGCGGGCCGTGTATTTGGCATTTGTCATCTTTAAAAACATCCTTGAGAGTGGGAGGTCCAAGACAACCGAAGAGTTGTCTCCGTTGTGTGTGAGAGGGGCACTCGATGAGGATGTGTCTCATGGTTAGGGGCACAATACAGTCCTCACAGAGGGGCTGATCTTCTCCAGATATCAGGTATCCGTGTGTGAGAGGAGTGTGGCCTATTCTTGCTCTACAGAGCTTCACAGACCATCGTCGAGGATGAGAGTCTGTGTACTTCAGGGGGATTGTTGGTAGTGATTCGTGAAGTTTATTGTTATTCAAGTTTTGCCATGCTTTTTTGATTGACTGTTTGGGGAAGGATTTGATGTCTGATCTTGGAAGAGACAGCGAAGATATTTGCAATCTGATTATGCTGCTTCTTGCCAGGTCGTCTGCCTGTTCATTGCCCTGCACACCAACATGTGCAGGGACCCAACATAGGGTGAATGACTTATTGCTGCTTATTATTTGTTGTTGGATATGTTGGATTATTGGATGCTTCGAGTATTGGGAGGAGAGGGCTTGGATTGCGCTTTTTGAGTCTGAGTGTATTGTTACTTCATTCATATTGTTATTTAATGTGGTTGCATAGTCAATAGAATCTTTGATTGCCAATAGTTCCGCGGTGTAGATTGATGCTATTGGATCTATTCTGCATTGATGGGAGTGGGTTTGGCAAGTGAAGGCATAACCGACACCGTCAGCAGTTTTGGATCCATCTGTGAAGATTCTCAGAGTGTTTATATGATATCTGGAATGACGATTAAACACATTTTTTAGTTGAGAGTCAGTTAGGTCTTGTTTCGGTGTTTCTAATAGGTCGGGACATATTGAGAGTTTGGCTTGCCATAATGGGAGGTTCGGTATAGCCTTGGAGAGAATGCGTGAGCTGTTGAGATTGTAGGTGAGGTGCAAATTGTATGCTCTTTTCATGAAGCTTCTGTTAGGGAAGTTTTCAATTATTGTATCGGGGTTGAGATTATCTTGGTCAATGACGGCGGTATGAAGAGGATGGCTAGGGTTGACAATGAGTCTGAGGTAGTAGTTGAGGTGTTTTAGATGCGATGCATATTGCTGAGGAGGTACTGAAGTGATTGCATGAAGACTGTCAATAGGAGAAGTTCTGAAAGCACCAGTTGCTATTCGGAGAACACAGTTTTGAATTGGAGTTAGAGATTTGATGTAGGAGTCTGCTGCTGATGAGAATGCTTCAATACCATATTCAACAACGGGTTTGAGGAGCATGGTATATAATCTTATTAGGGTTGTGCTGTCAGATCCATATTTGGTGTGGGAGAGTTTCTTGAATAGATTGAGAGTTTTCTGGCATTTGAGTTTGGTGTTTTTAATATGCTGTTTTCAGGTGAGGCTATTGTCTATGGTTAATCCAAGAAATCGAACGGAGCTGGCGCATTCGATTGGATTTCCTTTAATGGTGAGATTTGGGCCTAGTTTGGGGCAGTGATGTTTTCTGCAAACATGTAAGGATGTTGTTTTTGCTGGAGAAAATTGGAATCCTGATTTTGCGCTCCATTTGGTGAGGGAATTTATTGCAATTTGGAGTCTGCGTTCAATACTTTGCGTATTGTATCCTGATGTATATATTGTGAAATCATCGACATATAGAAGAGATTCAACTGTGTTGGGTACTGCAGAAGCTATGGAGTTGATGGCTATTAGAAAGAGTGTGCAGCTTAGTACACTACCTTGGGGGATGCCTTCTTGAACCGGAATTGAGTTAGTTAGAGTTGTGCCGATCCTTACTTTTATTGATCTGTTAGTTAGGAAATTTTTGATGAATTTGGGTAGTGGGCCTCGTAATCCTGTGTCATGTAGACTCTTCAACACTCCGCGTCTCCATGCCGTATCGTAAGCTTTTTGAATGTCGAAGAAAACTGCTATTGTGTGAGTTTTATTATCAAGTGCTCGTCTTAGGTGGGTTTCCAGTTGGATTAGATGGTCTGTTGTGCTTCTATTTTTTCGAAAACCAGATTGGCATTTTGCGATGTGGCCACCGGATTCCAGCAACCACATCAGCCTGTGGTTGATAATTTTTTCCAGGAGTTTGCAAAGAGTTGATGTGAGAGAGATGGGTCTATAATTTTCTGTTTTTTTATGATCTTTATTGGGTTTAGCTATTGGAATGATAATTGCTGTGCGCCATATTAAAGGAAAGAGACTTCTTAGGAATACCATGTTGAAGAATTGGAGGATTATTGATTTTAGTGTAGGATGTACGTGCTTTATCATGTTGAAAGTGATGCCGTCTTCTCCTGGGCTTGATTCATGTGTATCAGCTAATGCATGTATCAGTTCAGTTTCAGATATTGGATTGTTGTAAGGATGGTTTGTGGACGTATTAAAGTTGATTTGACGGAGCTCTTGTTGACGTTTGTAGTTTTTAAATTGAGGTTCGAAGTTGTCAGGGTTTGATACATCAGCAAAATGATTTGCCAGTATTTCGGTGGTTGCTTCTGGGGAGCTTTGAAGATTGCCTTGCCTATCTTGTAAAACTGGATGTGGAGATGGGGAAAATTTTCCTTCTATTTTTCTAACTTTTTTCCAAATTTTGTGGAGAGAGCAATTTTGGTTTATTGATTGGATGTAGTTTTGAAATGATTGCTTTGATTTTTCTTCATGGTAGATCTTGAATTAGCTTTTGCTCTATTGTATCTGATTTTATTGTGTAATGTAGGATTGTTTCGGAAAGCCTTCTCAGCTCTGACCCTCTCCCGCTTCGCCAGTCTGCATTCTTCATTCCACCAAGGTACTGGTGGTTTGGTTAGATTGCCTGTTGTTTTGGGGATGCTGTGGTCTGCTGCATCAATTATACAATTTGTTATCCTGTTAAGTGCTTCATCTATTGAGTCTTCGTTTATATTGAAATTGTATTGGTGAGGTTATTGAAAAGTAGCCAATCTGCATTTTGAGTTTTATATCTTGGGTTACTATTCAGGATGATAGGGGCATTAATGAATGTCAATTGTATAGGGTAATGGTCGCTAGAGAGAGTACTTTCTAAAACTTTGAAATTCAGAAGATCGTAGCATTGGGATGAACAGATGGCTATATCTATTGCTGTTAAAGAATTGGTTTGAATATGATGGTGGGTAGGAGATCCATCGTTTAAAGTGGAAATTGAATAATTGAGCAGAATGTTTTCAAACATTCGTCCCCTTGGGTCCGTATCGTTGCCACCCCAGATGGGGCTTTTTGCATTTATATCTCCCATCAGAATTAGTGGTTGTGGTAGTTGGTTGATGAGGTTTTCTATTTCTTGTTGCTCTATTTGGTGATGTGGGAGGTAGACACTGCAAATGGTATATGATCTATTCAGGTAAAGTTTGATGGCAACTGTTTGTAGAGTTGTCTGGAGTGGGATATTTTCGTATTGTATCCTCTTATGGATGAGGATAGCAGCTCCTCTCTCGTGACCATCCTGACGGACAGCGGCACTGTGTACTATAGAATAATGGGATGGGGGATTTGGAACACTATTGGACATCATGGTTTTTTGGAGACAGATACAGAGAGGAGTGTATTTGTGAAGTAGTATTTTGAGATCAGTGAACGATGTTCTGTAAGATATCATATTCCATTGCATTATTGTATCAGAGTGCATGGTTATTATAAGGTTATTAAGTTGCCAAATGGGTCTGGTGGGAGTTTCTGGTTGTGAGTTATTGGGCTAGATTTGTCGTCTATTTTAGATAATTTCGGGCGTGCTCTATTGTTTGGAGTTTGGTCATCGGATGGGTTTCTTAGCCTCTTTGCGTTGCTAGACTCCTGATCCATGTCGTCATAACCAGCAATTGCTGCGAACGCTCCCGTCATCTTTGAGACAGACAAGGA
This sequence comes from Caprella mutica, assembly GCA_947561585.1. Lineage (NCBI taxonomy): Eukaryota > Metazoa > Arthropoda > Malacostraca > Amphipoda > Caprellidae > Caprella > Caprella mutica. Next base: position 179,302 of record CANNZV010001233.1, on the reverse strand, counting down.
TCTTCTCCGTCTAACAGTCCCACTCCTGCTCTCCGCACTCTCTCCCATTCCTCTCCTTTTTCCACACTTTCTCCACCCCGTTTCACCTTCTTCTCCTTGACTTGCCCTCAAACTTGAAGTTGAGGGTTGGGCAGTTTTATCTTGAGATCTTGTAAGTTCTGTAATTTTGGTTGTAGGTTTAGTTTGATTCTTTTGAGGTCCAGGGCTTTTTTCTATATTGTTGTTTTCATCTTTTTGAGGTGAACTGGGTGTATGATTTTCAGTCTGTGGTATTTGTTCTGGCTCGAAATTGTTGATGGATTCATTTTCTCTTATGGTTGGTGGAGGTTTCTCGTTTTGCTTAGAGAAGTTGTCAAAATTGTATTGTTTATTTTGTTTTGCATAAGATATCCTGACTTTTGCTTTAGCATGTCTGAAAGATATTTTTTCTGTATATTGTACTTTGAGGATTTCTTTTCTGAGTAGGTAGTGTGGGCAACTATTTGAGGAAGCTTTATGTCCACCTCCACAGTTGACACATATCTTTTCATTTGTGCAGGTTTCTTCATCTTTGTGGATTTTTGAGCATGTTTCACATGTCAACTCTGTACTTCTGCATTGGTTCCTGGTATGGCCAAGTTCTTGACATCTTTTGCACCTCATTGGAGAAGGATAGTATTCTTCTACCAATTCACAGTGCCACTGGTTTAGTCTGATGAGAGCTGGTAGTGATGAACTTTTGAAAGTGAGTAAAAATGTATATGATTCTGCTCTATTATCATTTGTTGATTTGAGATGAGTTATTTCAGTTACTCCTTGGTTGGAGAGTCTGCGTTTTAAATCTTCTTCAGATAGATAGGTCATGGTTTTACTTTTTACTATGCCTTTTGTGAAGCTTAGGATAGGATCTAATGCAGTTGTTACTGGATGTTCAGCAAGGGTTTTTAGTTTTTCAATATTTGTAGACTGAGATTTGGAAGAGGTTTCAACAAGAAGAGATGTTCTTGATTGCTTTTCTATGCGTATGAGGTTTCCAATTTTCTTTGTGATGTCTTGTTCTATTTCAAAAATGTTGAGGTCTCGGCTAATGTCTAGCCCTGGGAAGGTAATTGTGTAGAATTTTGGGTGATGATCGGTGCTGTAGAATGAGGCAGGTTGTACTTCTAGATCTGCTTTTCTGTCTTCTCTGGAACCTGAAGTTAACGTGACGTGTTTGTTGTTATTATTTAATTGAGTTTTGTTAGTTTTTGATGAGTTAACTGCTTTTGAGTAGGATATTGCTCTATTATTTGACGAGGGTTCTGGTGGTTTTGTTGTAGAAGTGGTTTCTGTTGAGTTTCTATTTTCAGGAGAGTCACTTTTAGTGATGTTCATGTTCAAGTCTAAATCGTGATCAATAGGTTCGTCCAGATTTTCAGAGTTATCAAGGTGATTGTGTTGTAGAGTAGTTCCATATTCGTATCCAGGTGCAGTGTCGTTTGTTGTCAGGGTGTCGCTTGGTTGGACCGGGAGATTCTTAGCACCCCCTTGCCCCCCACTCAGCGACGACTGGAGGAGCTGCCCGGGACTGGGGGCCATGGCCTTGGTTGTACTTGTCATGGTTTGATCTTAGCCTGTATCAGAGGGGATTTTTGGTGAGGTTGCCTTCTTCGGTGGGTTTTCCTGGGTCGGTGATCTTATAGTCAGTCTGCGTAGGCTATTAGTCTGTACCAGGTCACCCCACTGGCACAGCTCCTCACTTCCTTGGTGCACTCAAGCCCCCCCCCCACAACGTCAATGTTGCCCACTCGGGGGGGTGGGGGGGGGACACAAATGAAATTTAGTTTAATTTTGCAATTAGTACCTTCGCAGAATACGGAAAGGTTATATTTTAAACAGCATTTTAAAATCCTCTTGTTATTCGCTTAGCCGAAAAAGTGTTCAACCAAATTGTCTGAAATTTGATGGGACGATTGGACAATGTCCAGGAACTATTGGTAGAATTTTGGGAGCGATCCAGTAAAAGGTCAAGGTCATTTATAACTCAATAACTCGAAGTATTGAACCATTTTGCATGAAACTTGATGGGACGATTTGCTACTATCCAGTCACAAGTTTATTAGATTTGGGGAGAGAATGGGTCAAAGCGGCGGTGAAGGTATGTGCTTTGTAAATCTAGTTTACTATGATTTATAAAGAATTTCACTCACGAGGTCTGATGCACAGCCATCTGAAGATTTGAGTTGCTCCTCAAATAGGTCAAACTCGATCATGTATTTCAACGGCAGACTATCAATGGTGGAAGAAATCCGAGGTTGCGATGATGCAGCAGAGTCACCAATTATTTTTAGGAGGAGCAGCTCTATCACATTCATCTTGTGCAGCAGTGCATTAGTTTGAGCAGCAATTATTGCGATTACTGCCTTAAGAGCTCGCATTTCTGAGAGGAAAGAATGGGTATCATATTATTTGTGACATGAAAATTAAATTTGATCTGACACTATTATCAATCAAATTAATCTGGTTGTTGAATAACAGTAGCAAGTTGAGATTTCTATGTTTATGTTAGCTACTACTACTAGAAGAATAAAATTATTAAAAGGTGATAAAAAGGGATTCAATTACCAGTAACAGCATATGCTGATAGAGTAGCTAAAACGAAGAAGTGATGATAAATAAAGCAATATTTATAATTGAAAAGCTTACAAGTTAATTTAAGAAATTTAGATATCCTCTATATTAGTATGAGAAAAAAATTAAATACCCTCTAAATTAGTATGGGAAATGCTCTTAGAAAGTTACAATTTCTAAATTTTAACTGACACTGTACAGACTATGATTTTCCAAAATCAGTCTCCAAATAGAGTATAGTGATACTGACATTTTATTATTACATTATCTTAATCTCACCAAAAGTAAGGTCTGATGGTTGCTGGCTTAGACTATTATCTGAGGGAGGACCTGTCTGAGGGAGGACCATTTCTGAGGAAGGACCTGTATGAGGAAGGACCCGTCTGAAGGAGGACCTGTCTGAGGGACGACCTGTGATATGTGGGAGGATGACGGAGCGAGAATGGAGTCTTCCTCAGACTCTGAAGAAGATGGGCTTCTTCTTCTTCTCATTCTACTTAAAGGAAATAAATTTCAAATTTTCAGTTTCTGTCTGTATACAAATTAATATATTCCCAATTCTGACATTAATATAGTAAGACAAACAAAGTACCTTCTATCTTCATCATCGCTCATGACATCAGACGTCACCTCTGCCCTCTTCTCCTCCCTAATTTTTGAAGGATCATCTGAATATAGAAAAATTAAAAATTAAGGTTGGTCTTTATAGGTTAATAGAATAGGATTTTATACCTTTTATATTAGATAAGCCTCAGTTTAATAGATAAGCTAATGATATACAATAAAAAGATTAATTTCTCTACACAAAATCCTGAAATCTTTATATGATACCCAGTGACAGGACGATAACCCCCTGTGCAAAAAAACCCCCGCGGTCAAAAAAAAACCGTAGGATATAAATAGCCTAATTCATTTTTATTAATTTCATTACTAAAATTACTATATGTTATAAATATAAAAAGATATAGCGCACCTAAGGTTAGTTTATCAGTCCGGTTTGGGAGGGGTAAGACAATAAATAGTGTAAGGAGACCAAAACTTACCAAATCGAGCAGCAATCTCTGATTTTATAAATGGGCGAGCTCTCATCTGCTTCCCTCTTAATCAGCTTGCTAATTTTTTTGGTGGACAAATTTTGTGGCCACCTACATTCTAAATGGTTTATCAACCATTTTGCTGGCACTGCAGCCACTGTGTTTGATGAAATGAAAATTACCAATGCAAATTTACTCATTTTGAGAAAAATTAATTTAGTTAGAGTAATAGCTGAAAAAATAAGTTTATTTTGATCAATACAAATCCAAATGAAATGATATAAACTGCGTCCATCGCTTTATTGCAGATCACTATTTTGTGAATAATTTTAATAATATTGATCGTACAGTAGTGAAACTTTGGTCACTGGAAGATTGCTTCTATGCTAGTATCTTGCTGAAATATTTTTTGAATCCATTCGAAAATTGGAAAGTTATGAACGTTTATGTATTTTGAAGGGATTTTAACTGTCCATCGCTTTATTGCAGCTCTGTGAAAAGGCCAAAAAATGGGCGATTAACTTCTATCGAGAGGGTAAAAATTGTAACAGGTCCTGCAGAAGGGATTACTCTTCTATATTTAGCTAATGAATTTGGAAGGGATAAGAGAAACATAGTTTCTGTTGTGGAAGATTCCGACACTAACCCAAGGAGAGATGAGGGTACGAGGAGAATCTTTTTCCCCTCGAAATATCCGAAAACTACCCAAGCAGGTTTTAAGGCAGCCAAATAACACTAGTGCCTCCATTTTCGACAAGGCTGTCATTGGTTATTCGTCCAAACGGTGTCTTAAATGAGACGACAAGGAACGTGGAGCCCATTTCCAGGCCTCCTATGGACAAGACCCAAAAGGAAAAAGGCATTAGATATACACAGATTTACATGAAAACAAACTTCCTGCTTGTTCTTTTAACAGATGAGGAAAGAGCCACCTTTGATTGTCTGGATGGATGGGTTAAAGTTTGGATACTACTGGAGCTGTTTATCCACACTGGTTTCGTCGTCAACAAGGAGGCTGTGGCTTCATGTTTTAAGCTGGCATCATTGGTGAAACGTTAATTGGCCCTTTCCGAGTACCAGAGGGTGTAAACCTAGCAATCCAATCCTACATTGCCTCTTTTGTTGAGTAGTTGTTCCCTTGGCCTAATAGTTTGCAATTATCTCGTTGGCAAACGATGATTTTCTTGCATAACTTCGCACAATCTCATGCTTGAAGTGTTACAACTTCTTTCCTCATATCTCTGGGCATCAAGTGAGAGACTCTCATGACTTGATTGCCTTGTTCTCTGGTCTTAAGCCCCATTGAGCATTTCTGACCGTTTCATTTGAGACATTACATCAGGACTGTTTTGACGTAAGACGAATGACAGCCTTGTCAAAAATGGAGGCACTAGTGTCATTTAGCTGCCTTATGACCTGCCTGCGTATTTTTCGCAGATTTCGAAGGGAAATTGTTTTTCTCGTACCCTCATCTCTCCTTGGGTTTGTGTCGGGATTTTCCACAAAAGAAACTCTTGTTCTCTTAACCCTTCCAAGTTATAAAGCTAATTATAGAAGAGTCCTCCCTTCTGCAGGACCTGCTACAATTTTTACCCTCTTGGTAGAAGTTAATCGTCAATTTTTTGGCCATTTCACAGAGCTGCAATAAAGCAATGGACAGTTAAAATGCCTTCAAAATAAATAAACGTTCATAACTTTCCAATTTTCTCATGGATTCAAAAAATATTTCAGCAAGATACTTACATAGAAGCAATCTTCCAGTGACCAAAGTTTCACTACTGTACGATCAATATTATTAAAATTATTCACAAAAAAGTGATCTGCAATAAAGCGATGGACGCAGTTTATTTGTTTGAATGGGATTCTATAGCTATGCCATAGCTTGGCAAGAAAGTCACTAACCATACTGAAATACCATGGCCACTAGCCAGAATGCAAAAATTAATGGTATACTTTCAGAAATCCTCAAAATTAGTATCTGTCAGTACAATACATGTAAATACAGGAGATAATTCAAGATTTTTGAATGAACTTAATTTTAATTCAATTAATGACTGTGGAGTCAGAGCTTTTAGCTTTAAATTAACTCGAGAACTGGAGCCAGAGTCTTCATTTACATTCTATATAGCTCTGGGAAAAAGATTTAATTACCTCAAGCAGGGAATGAAATTGGAGAAAGCCCATTTATAGTCAGCTCTCCAGCCCAGGTTATCAAGTCTCAAAGTGAGGAAAAAGTCACCACAGCTTAAAATTATACAAGTTGTGAAACGTGTAGCTATATAACACCACCACATAAAATGATAGAAGCCACTGCTCGAGCAACTTTCCTCCCTAATACTTATAAACAGAGGCCTGTTAGTGTAGTGTTAATTCCAGATGTTGCATAGGCTTTTGCTTCCAGATGTACACTTTGAAAACACCAATAAGCTTCACATGCTACTGTATTTTTTTTTTTTTTAGAAACACTCTGCCTTTAACTAAAAAACTGAAAAAATTCATCAATATATTCACAATAATTTAGCTGATTCACCAACATTTTCCCCAATAGAAAATCAATGGTACATAGGAATACATCAGGGCAGCAGATTCTTCATTTTTGAATTTATCTACTCTGACTCTATTGAGTGTTTAGAACTTCAGACTTTAAATATTGATTTAATTTATACCTATGAGTAGTTATTATTTCTTATAAAAGATTATTAACAGAATGAAAAACAATGAAATGGATCCAAATTGTTATGACTCTATAGCTTTGAGTCTGAGAATCGGTACAAATTTTCCACTCCATCTAAATCATCAAAAAAGCTTTGACTCTCAACTCCACAGCCCTAGAATAAATAGCAAATATTCCAACTTTGCTAGAATATCATTTGAAAAGGAGAAAAAATTCCACCAACAAATTGAAATACAGTCTGGTAGACTGGATAACTTGTATACCTTTCCTTGAATGGGCCACGGATGATTGTGTTGAGTATTTATTATGGTTATTATTAGGTCTATTGATGCTGTACGGAAAGCTTCACCTATATCTATGACAGCTATGATTATCCTATCTGTAACTCAGGATTGAACATTGAATAAACAGAACATTGAATAAGAAGAAGCTCAGATCGAACATGTACACAGTCACAGTTTTAAAAATTTAACCAATCACGGCTAGTCGACTATAGTCAAAGCCATCTACCTCGGTAAAATAATTAAATTAAAACTCTGACCTATATTTCTAACTTGAAAGGTACTACCAGTACAACAAATTGAGAGAAAATTAGTTTAGGGTAAATTCCAAATTATCAGTCAGATTCACATCATCGGTCATATAAGAAAAAACTGTATAGGCCTACTAATAATTATATTCTTCTTGTAATATAACAATTTAACCAGAATCGAAATTATTACCACCTACTTAATAATTATTATCATAGACATTATAGTAGTTATCAATATTGCATCATAATTCAGTACGCGGCGTGACAAGTAAACAGATACGTATCTAAAAGCTGAGCGGCGCACCACAGTACGGCGCACCACTGTACATTCTATTAGATAGGTATTTTGAATAAAGATTAATGATAAATGGAGTGAATTTGATAGGTAATTGTTTTATCAAATTTATGACTGATGGTACCGGAATCCAATGTTTATACTACACAGTTTAATTATTTGATTGAGATGTTTAATTTGGAATAGAAAATAAAATTCATCATAGAAAACTGTAATTAAAATTTTATGGGGTAACTATTGTAAACTTTCAGTCTGAGGTGTAAATAAAAACTTATTAGTTAGCCGTTAGGTATATATATCGGGGGGCGGGGGTGCAGAACCCCCTTGCCAGGTCATTAAACAATCATGAAGTGTGCAGAACAACAAACTTCATAACAGTTATTTACTTTCGAGATCATTAATAAAAAGTAGTGGTGCGCCGTATTGTAGTGCGTTATAATGTGGTGCGCCGTTCAGCTTTTAGATACTGTTGGACTGGTCTGTAAGAAATATTATATTTAGGATGAGTTCTGGAATATCAAACAATTCCATGTCGGTGATATTAATCTCATTCTCTCACTTTATCTCGAGAGCCATTCACTGTTGAATGGCTCATTTTGAATTATTTGCTGTATAAACAAGAACTCATAATAAGGAGGTCTTACTTTTGTTGTGTACGGTTCTAGGGGTGATTCTTATTAACTTGTTCAAAATGTTAAATTATTTATTCCATATTTTGCTTCTGCTTGTCTCAGCAGACAAGCAATGGCCTCCTTTAACACGTTGACTACAATTGCTAAACGCAGTCTAGCCGAACTGACTTTTCCAAAATTACAAGTTATGGTTATTGCTTCTTTATGTATAAAAAAATTACATGTCTTACAATGATGAGATGATCCGAGTATGTTTGTGCGTACTTTTTGATTTCGTATCTATGATAAACACTGTGGTATAATTTCAACTCACATTTTCACAGTTTAAATTATTGAGTGGTATATATTTGTTCCACTAAGTCTATCAGTAATATGCATAGTGGTACCAATATGTATTCTACTTGTTAATAATTCATAAAATTTTATTAAACTGAAAATTAAATTATTTTTATTAGTTATGGCTTCTACACATTTCTTTTACACAATGCGAAAGTGTTTTTATAATCAAATAAATTTAGGATAACAGCACTTAGTTCAATTCTAATGCACTATTTCATTAGAATTGATCCAGGACCCACCATGAGGAGGTAGCTGTTCAACGGGTCCCACCCTACCATTGAAACAAGAATATTTACATTGAGATGAACAGGTACTATACTGTTATCATATTTACAATAAACAAGCAAACACAGGAAAATCAAAATCAACATAAGCACAGGAAAATCAAAATCAACATATAAACACGGGAAAATCAAAATCAACATATAAACACAGGAAAATCAAAATCTCATATAAACACAGGAAAATCAATATCAACATATAAACACGGGAAAATCAAAATCAACATATAAACACGGGAAAATCAAATCAACATATAAACACGGGAAAATCAATATCAACATATAAACACGGGAAAATCAAAATCAACATAAAAACACGAGAAAATCAAAATCAACATATAAACACAGGAAAATCAAAATCAACATATAAACACAGGAAAATCAATATCAACATATAAACACGGGAAAATCAAAATCAACATATAAACACGAGAAAATCAAATCAGCATATAAACACAAGAAAATCAAAATCAGCATATAAACACAGGAAAATCAAAATCAACATATAAACACGGAAAATCAAAATCAACATATAAACACGGGAAAATCAAAATCAACATAAAAACACGAGAAAATGAAAATCAGCATATAAACACAGGAAAATCAAAATCAACATACAAACACAGGAAAATCAAAATCAACATATAAACACAGGAAAATCAAAATCAACATATAAACACAGGAAAATCAATATCAACATATAAACACGGGAAAATCAACATATAAACACGGGAAAATCAAAATCAACATATAAACACGGGAAAATCAAAATCAACATATAAACACGGGAAAATCAATATCAACATATAAACCCGGGAAAATCAACATCTAAACACGGGAAAATCAAAATCAACATATAAACACGGGAAAATCAAAATCAACATAGAAACACGAGAAAATCAAAATCAGCATATAAACACAGGAAAATCAAAATCAACATATAAACACAGGAAAATCAAAATCAACATATAAACACAGGAAAATCAAAATCAACATATAAACACAGAAAAATCATAATCAACATATAAACACAGGAAAATCAAAATCAACATATAAACACGGGTAAATCAAAATCAACATATAAACACGGGAAAATCAAAATCAACATAAAAACACGAGAAAATCAAAATCAGCATATAAACACGGGAAAATAAAAATCAACATATAAACACAGGAAAATAAAAATAAACATATAAACACGGGAAAATCAAAATCAACATATAAACACGGGAAAATAAAAATCAACATATAAACACGGGAAAATCAAAATCAACATATAAACACGGGAAAAACCAAAATCAACATATAAACACGGGAAAACCCAAAATCAACATATAAACACGGGGAAAACCAAAATCAACATATAAACACGGGAAAACCAAAATCTACATATAAACACGGGAAAACCAAAATCTACATATAAACACAAGAAAATCAAAATCTACTTATAAACACGGGAAAATCAAAATCAACATATAAACACAGGAAAATCAAAATCAACATATAAAGACTGGAAAATCAAAATCAACTTATAAACATTGGAAAATCAAAATCAGCATATAAACACGGGAATATATATGTAAACAAAGGAGCAACATGAGAGATAATTGAACAAACAGAATAATGAGCATGAAACAAGGGACTGGAAGAATCACACCTACAGGAAAGTAGTTCAATGAAGTAGCAGAAAATTTATTTTGTGAATGCAGTCACCAAGTAATGTGACAAAAAGAGACACAAGCACTGATGATGAAAAGAAAATGAAGAGGTGATAGTAAATGAAGCCTACGAGTCTACCTAACACAAAATCTAAGAATAAAATGAATGGGTGATAGGTAGCCTATGAGTCTACCTAAAAAAAAACTAAGAAAAAAATATATATAAGAAAAATGGACATAAAACAAATGAATGAAAAAAAATAGACATAAATGATAAAAAGAAAAGAATAGGCATAAAAAAAACATAAAGGAAGGAATAAAGCAAGCTAAGAGAGAAATAAATGTAAATAAAATTAGTGAAATGAACCAAATGAAAACTTAATTACATCAAAGAAGCATCACTATTCAACAGTGGAAATCCATAGCAAGAATTCTTACACTGAACTATGATATACTTAATACAAATTTCAGTTACTTTCTTGAATTTAGAGTTATTTTCTAAACAAGTTAATTTATAGATACCAAGATAAGAGGAATGAATAGGAGTGGTATATAAATCAAATTTCATTCTGAATAGACGATAGCCAACCAAAATACAGCCATCACTATTCCTGATGAAATTGGTAGTCATTCCAATACCATCACCTATCTTAATGCCACAATCTATAATAGATGTCTAATAGACAATATCATTCAAAATTATTCTTTTGAATTGATCACATGTCTCTACGTAATGTGGGATAGGCCCTTCTCTGTGAGTTTTCTTTACCTGTACTTTTTCATGAACTACAGAAGATTTAGAAGATACAACAGATTGTTGTTCTTTGATTCTATTAACTAATTGAGCTACTATGAAGTTAGGTTGGCGAACAGCACGCTTCAATTTTCCTAAATGACTTTCAAAAGGGAAACATGAATAATTATCCAAGTTACCAAATTTCTCAACATCATCACATAAATGTATTAGACAGTGCACATTGTAGACTGCATTCTCTCTTCCATACAACTTGATAAAAGTTTTAACAAATTTAATGAGAAGAGAGCGAGCCAATTGGATATTATCTACAAAAATTTTCAGAGATAACATTGTAACCGCAGCAGATAGCATTAAGAAATTTTCATAAATTTCTTCGCCAACTAACTTCTGCAGAACAAATGGTCCAGTGTAAATAAGAAAAGTTCTGAATTCTTTAGCTTTGAATCTGTCTAAAGAGATCTAACCCTCTTGGCCGTCTAGAAAATTCAGAAGGAACATACCTACTCCGAGTAGCTAATAAGTGTATGTGATAGTTGTGAGATAATTTGATTACCTAGTTTACTTTTGACATTACCTTTGCTGCCTTTAACCCACAAAGATAATAATTTCCTATTAACACCTAAAAGAATTAAATGCATAGGATCCAGAACCACATCACTAACTAAATCTACTTTCAATTCAGTCAATGGGGATTTACCCTTGTGATGCTCTGACAGTTCAGTTTCTAAGAATGATTCATTAGATCTAGAAGCACAATTTACTTCAGGAAAAACTACACCTTTCAAAAATACACCTTCAGTAGTGCACCTCTCACAACCTTGATAAGCATTGTGAGATTTAATGTTCTTAATGAATTGAGGTGCAGGTGCGTCACAAGTAAAATAATTTATCTTAAGTTTAAGAATTAAATTGTTTATTTCAAATCCATCTTCAAGAAGAATATATTCTTCTATGATGTGTTTGAAATATTCAGAAACATCAGAAGGCTTTGATAAGCCATAGTATAAACCAACTACAAATATCTTAGGATTATTCATTAAAGATGAGCAATCATATTGAACAAGTATTGGCCATATAGAATGAGAAGCAGATTTAGTTAAATGAAGCCCATTAATATTAATCTTAAGATTAATATTGTGGGTGTGGGTTTCAAACCCTTCCTTAACTTGAGGATGCTTCAAGAAATTAACAATTGTATCATACAATCCAAAATGATAATATTGACCTCCTGCAAGATCCTTAACTTGCTCCTGTGTACCTATTCGTGTACCCAAAAGCTTTCTAGGATCAGATGGTAAAGACGGATCATATTTCAGTCTCAAAATTTGGAGCAATTATTTAGTGGCCGAATCGCTAGTGCCAAATTTTATTGCCCAGCGCCGCAATAATTGCTCAGAGCTTTCTACCTCTACTGGCACTGGGACTGAGGAAGGAGCAATAGTACACTCAGAAGGAGCAATAATACACTCATAAGGAGCAATAATACACTCAGAAGGAGCAATAGTACACTCAGAAGGAGCAATAGTACACTCTGAAGGAGCAATAGTACACTCAGAAGGAGCAATAATACACTCAGAAGGAGCAATAATACACTCAGAAGGAGCAATAGTACACTCAGAAGGAGCAACAATACACTCAGAAGGAGCAATAGCACACTCAGGAGACATAGGTACATTATCAATTTCTTAACATTAACCTGCTGATTTATGGAAGAATCTAATAAATCAGTATACACTTTCTTAGCCTTACGTTTGACAGTCCAAATGGGAGCCATATCATCTAGTAGGTAAAAGAAATTTAAACAAACCAGAGACAACTCACTCACCCAGAGGAACTTCGTAAACTAACCGCTTAAAAATGACGCGCAAGATTGCGCGTCATTGAGCAAGGGATACCAACCGTAAACAATTTATAAATATTTAATAATTATATTCACCACTATAACGATTTTATACTTATATCTTGACATCACACATCAATAAATAATTTGAAATAATAATAACAATAATAAACTTCAATTTTCACCAACGTGCATCCAAGACAGATGTGAATACCTAATTGTGCGCCAAAAGTGATACCAACTGTTACATAAATTAATTAGAAATAAGCAAATAAACTTAATACCTATAAGTTATACCTGAAACTTTTAGATTTTACATTATATATATTGAGTGTTAGGATAATATGTTAATGACAATTACAATTAATAGCACGAAATTAGATTAAACGGATCATTTCATTTACATTTATAAAAACAACAATTATATATATATATATATATATATATATTATATGTACGTATATATCAACGCATTAATTCAGATATGCATATCTTGTAGCGATTCGGTCGTTACATACGCAATTCCATATATATAGTCATGATCAATGATTATTGCATCATCTTTATATATAGCTATATGTCTTCCCCTGTTTTCGTCTAGCGGATATCGATTGCTCTAGATTTACGTATACTATATATAATTAATTAATAATTTATAACTTTAAAAATTAATAATGTTTCCGATTATATAACTGTTTGACAAATTATTTATCAATGCATGTACAAACTGTTGAGCAAATTATACATTTTGTGAATGATTTTAACTAAATGTAGGAATTAATCTAAAAATGTGCGAGACGCCTCGCGCATTTAAGTCGTTTGACATTCCGCGTGGGACAGAGAGCGACATCCCGCGTGGGTTAGACGTGGGTTATCCGGCGTGGGACAGAGAGGGACATCCGGCGCGGGACAGAGAGAATCATCCCACGTGAGACAGACGTGGGATGTGAGTGGGATTTAAAACGTGGGACAGACGAGGGACATCCCGCGTGGGACAGACTTGGGATATCCCGCTTGTTCAAGACGTGGGACGTGAGTGGGATTTCAGACGTTGGAAAGACGTGGGATTTCAGACGTCTGAAATCCCTCGTCCCTCTCTGATATGGTTAGCTAGGTTACTATTACTTGATTCAGATATTTCTTCATCTGCTATATGCCTAAATTTTTAACGTTTAAAATACATCTCTGAAATCCCGTATCTAAAAGTGCATTCCAGATTGTTCCATTGTTTCGTAAAACAATGATTGGTTTGGAACTTTTTCTGACCTCAAATTTCATATGATTGCATTTTAAACCCTCTTTACTTTCATGTACTGAACGTGAAAGTGGCAGCGGTATATGATTCATTTACTTCTTCCTTACTCAAATCAACCTCATGAAATACATTAAACCTTTTTTTAACTTTATAGAGATAAGTGTCCTAGACTCCTATTCGATATTCGCGTGCCAATAAGTTTTAACGTGAAAAAAAGGATTCACGGAGTTCCCGCCGTGATTTGTCGTATTTAGTTGTTCGCACTTATTTTGATTATCACTAAAATTAATTTATTTACTAAGATTATTACCTATATTATCTACATATTTGCATGCCAATTCCTCGTCCGCTCGGGGTACGGTCATGACTTATGACCCCCCTAGGTCATAAGCCCCCTTCCCTGTTTTTTAAATCCTTATTTACCTAGTTAAGTAAATGAAGAACTACTTATATAGAAATAACTGAGAGTTGCTAATGTAGTTTGTTGTATCCGCAACTTTGTTGTACTGGACACTCATGATTGTTTAATGACCTGGCAGGGGGGTTCGGGGGCGGCACGTCCCCCGATATACACATATTTTATGTTTAATCAGCAATGAACTACAAAAGTGCCAATAAGGATTAAATAATATAGGTAAATAAGGATTAGAAGACGGGCTCGTGACCTACACCCACCCTATATGTATGAATATACTTTTTGTGATACGTACCTATAATTGGAAAATGAGTATTTCTTATTTATTTTAATTTATTTGTTCAATGCTGGTTAATTAAATATAGTCAGAATTGGCTATTAATCAACTTCAATAGATCCTATATATAATATAAAATAGCTGTCTAAAATATTATTATTAAAGGTCCTTTCAATGTACTTTAAATTGAATCTTGAATTGCTTTAAATTTGTAGAGCTATGTTTATATAACATATCACAGTTAGTAGAAAAGTAATCAATCAAGTTAAAAGTATTCTGTTCAAAATTAATTAAATAAGAAATATTCACATTCAACTTTCACTCTTTCGTTTTTTTTTCTTTATTAGAAAATACTTACCCAGCTAACCAAAAGCTGTTTGTCCCACGTCTTAAGACGTCTGATACCCCTCGCTATAGTGGGATTTAAGACGTGGGGCGGGGGAATTCAGACGTCTAACCCTCTTCATTTACACAGGGGTCCCCCTCTGCAAGACGTCTGATCCCTCTCTGACAGAGGGTGACATCCCACGTCTTACCCCACTCCGTTTTCAAGACGTGGGACAGAATGTGGATGTTCCTCGCTATAGAGGGATTCAAGACGTGGGACAGAGTGTAGATGTCACCCTCTGCAAGACGTGGGACAGAGTGTGGATGTCCTCTTCTGCAAGGGATACATATCTCCCTTCTGCTCAAACTACTTCGGTTAATTGGGGTGTATAAATAAATTAAATATGTATAAGAAATAAAAAAAATCAAACTAATCATTATTGCAATTTCTTACTGTATTGCATATAGTGTATATGTACATTTGGCTCTAAATCAATTATTTTAATATTACATATTGTTATATACAAATCAAATGGGAAGAAATGGAGAAAGAAATGTAGTGGTGATCTCGGGATTCGATCTCAGGACTGCAGTGTGATGTACTAATGAAGTCGGCGACGCTACCATTCATCCTGGACATGGTAGGAGTAGTGTTGGAATGATCTTTATGCAACTCGATAACTTGCGTGCTTTTAAAAGTTATTTTTAATAAATATAATTTATATTTTACACATTAGTATTTTTTCTTTTTTTATGTAAATGATAAAAATATGTATTAAGTTATTTATTAATAATGTTGTTTAATGTTATTAACTACCTAATTACATATAACTGTTAATTAATCTTACCTATAGTTACCTACTAGTGTTTATCAATAACTACCTAGTAACCTTCAAGTGATAACCACCAATCTAGTACCTACCGGTGGTTATCACTACTTACCTATTACGTAGTATTTATCAGTACCTACTTAGTTACCTACAACTGTTCGTCAATATCTACCTAGTTACCTACTAACTACTGCTTATCAATACCTAATTAGTTACCTTCTTGTGTTTACCAATGCCTACCAAGTTGCCTACAACTGTTTATAAATACCAATCTAGTTCCTAGTTACCTACTAGTATTCATCAATACCTACCTAGCTAGTTACCTACTATGTAGTGATCATAAATAATACCTAATTACCTACAAGTGTTTGTTAATACCAACCTAGTTATTTACTAGTGTTCATCAATTCCAACCTAGTTACCTACAACTGTTTGTCAATACCTACCAGTGTTTATCAATACCTACCTATGTAGTTACCTACTAAATGTTGATCAATACCTACCTAGTTACCTACAACTGTTTGTCAATACCTACCTAGTTATCTACTAGTGTTTATCAATGCTTACATAGTTCCCTATAACTGTTTGTCAATACCTACCTAGATTCCTAAATAAAGCTTGAGAATGAACTTGCTGCAATATGTATCGATATTTTTACCATTAAGATTTGCACCACGACTCAGTATATAACTTTTTAAAACAGACGAGGGACATCCCACGTGGGACAGATGTGGGCATCCCGCGTAAAACAGACGAGGGACATCCCACGTAGGACAGACGTGGGTCATCCTGCGGGGGACAGAGAGGGACATCCCGCATGGGAAAAACGTGGGATATCCCCCGTGGGACATCCAGCTTGTGCAAGACGTGGGACGTGAGTGGGATTTCAGACGTTGGAAAGACGTGGGATTTCAGTCGTCTGAAATCCCCCGTCCTCTTCTGTCCCACGCGGGACAGAGAGGATATGGTTAGCTGGGTAGTAGGTATATTTCGTATATACCTACATACCTATTCAAATGCTAAGTTTTTTAAAATTAACAGTTCTCTAGATCGGAATATTCTGCAGAAAGGATTAAAATAATTCATCATATTCTGATAGAATGATGATCTTCCGCAATTTCTGGAAAATGGTGTCATGGCAAACACAAAGTCATTACATAGCTTTTATGTCACCCTCCATACTCCAAATAAATCGAAACATAATTTCAGAATAAAGCATTTACGTGAATTTAAGCTTAACGATTTGAAAATTTGTCAAAAAGTTTTTCTTACAACGTTAGGGATTTCTAACAAACGACTGTATCAACAAAAAAAGTTGCACAGATGGTATCTCCGGATAAAAGAGGAAGGCATAGAGATGCAAATCCGAATAATGGAAAATCAGCTGCCATCCTCTCATTTTTTAAAACGTTCCCTAAATATTCGTCTCACTACAGCAACAGTGAGAAAGTTTATTCTCCCCTGATTTGACAAAAGATGAAAGCTATAAAATAATGTACACTGACAATATAGGCCATGCCAATACCGTTTCGAAGACAACATTTATGAAAGAGTTTAAGAAGTATAATGTTGGTATCTATATCCCAAATCAGATACATGCAAGTTCTGTGTTGAAATAAACACCAGAATAAAATCAGCAGCACCTGACCAGATATAGATGAATTGAGAAAAGAGCATCAGAATCACCTTGAACGTTATCAAACCATTAAACTAGAATTTGAGGAAGCAACAACCGAATCAAGAATGGACGACAGAGTGCTCTGCTTCACTTTCGACATGGGGCAGACTCAGCCACTTCTCAAACTAAATAACTCAGTTGTATTCTATAAGCGCCAGTTGTGGATTTACAACTTAGGAATCCATAAGATACATTTTTACGGCGGAACCATGATGATAATGGATTGAGGGAACAGGGAAGAGATGAGCCAATGAAATTTGCTCCTCGCTACTAGCCTTCCTTGAGAACATCGACTTGCACACTAATCACCAAATAGCTCAGCGTCTTTACACGAGCAGAATGTGCTTTGATGGGCACTGACACTTTAGTATCGTGGTTATAGCATCTAAGGGTGCCTGCACACCAAAAGCAGTTGAGCAGGCGGGCAGACAGTTTAGCAGTGTGCCCTTTACACCGCGAGCAGTTGATGAAGCAGTTTTTATATGGCGGTCGCTCTCTTTCTATTCATAAATGCTAGTTAGAATTAGAAATTATATTTATATAATTGATGATTTTCTTTTCTGTAAATTTGTTATGTAAAATGTACCATTACTTATATTTTGAATTGATTTATATTTTTAAATAAATTTATTGTCATATTATTTTATTAAAATATTGATAAAAAGAGTATTCTAAAGTTTAAACTATTGCATACGGTTGTAAATATAAATATTGATAGATAAATAAAAATGCAAGGTATTTGTATCTTAAAAATTCTTATTAATAAGTGTATCTAGATATTTCTTGGCAGTGAATCTAGATACATTCGACAATTCCAATGACCAGCTTCACTTAATAATATAGATTAATTTCAATGAGACACTAACAAAAAAAAGTTGAAGAAAAATACATTATAACGTAACAAAATTTAATTGATCATAATACATTTATCATTGTGAAATATTTACAGAAGTAAAATATAAAATTGATTCGATCATACAGAAGCAAACGAATATTTAATGGGCATATATATTTCATATCAAAATCTTATGATTTCATATCAATATATGTATATGTCCAATTTTGCTCCATTGGTTTGATATATAATTCCTGTCGCTATGTTAGCTTCAGATGCATTCCAGATAGCTTCACATTCAAATACAAAGGATGTAGCTACTCAATATCCATAGCGATTGTTCACAACCTCTCTCTTCGACGTCTCTTTAATCACTAATTGACACTAATCAAGGAAGTTCTAGTACTAAGGAAGCGGTGTAACGGCTAAACCAACAACGTATAAGCGGAACTATCGTGTTAACACCTTGTTGTTAGCAATTAGTCAAGTGAGCTTCTTTGTCTCTCTTCGCTTCAGTCAAAACAGCTTCCTTGGCGTCTTGTTGTTGTTCCGCTGTGTCGTGTGGTCACGTCACAGCACACATATGACGTCACCCTAGCAATAGACTGACACTTCAGGGAGCATTCGCACACGGCCAGTGACGTTTGAGAAACGAGGGAGGTTGCACGCATCTAGCACACGCTCCACCAAACGCTTATTTAAGTCATTAACATTGCATCTGTTGCCTAAATATTCATCAATTAATCTTCTTACATCAGTCAAATGTCCATAGATGAGAAAATTATTGAGCAAAATGATCAGATACCTTAAAGTATTTTGAAGAATAATGTGTAAGTTAACATCAGCTGTTGTGCTAACGAGAACCGTTACTCAACTTACTCAGTCAGGTCTGAGAGCGACGCACACACGTGTACTCTCCCTCGTTTCTAAATCTACACTAGAAGCTATTCAAGCTAACATGATTGTAACGGCTTCCATGGGCTATGTTAGCCGTCTGACACTAATCGCACATCTGGCAGCCTGCACAGCAGCGGTTAGGAGCAGGAATCGATCGCATCTCACGCCAACAGCTTTGCTAACCGCGTCTGACCGCTCAACTGCCTGCTTTTGGTGTGAACTCTCCAATGCATTACCGTGTTTCTCAAATAATGCCTGCCTGCTCAACAGCTTTTGGTGTGAAGGCAGCCTAATATGTTATTAAAGGCTCTTGGCGTTTTATCTTTATAATCTTTTGATTTCATTTTCCATAGGCATGGGTGCTCTTCAACTAGGCCAATGAAATGGGTCGTTGATTGTCTAGTCCACTCCATGAAATTAAATAGCGTAGACATCCTACTGATAGACAATGACACTTTGTGGTGAGCGTTCCTCACAGTATAAAGATTAGGGGAGTAGCCCAGTTGTGTGTTATTATATTTTCAAGTGGATGGTAGGTGACGTCAGCAATCTTGAACCAATCAGCGACGCCCAGAGTCATATGATAGTGTAAAAAGTAGACAAACCAAGAGAATTCTAGTTAACGATAGCAAACGAGCGTGATAGCAAGGTTAATAAATGTTTAAATACAGCAAAAATTAGTTCTATTTTTAAACAATTTTAGGAGACATGATTACAAAAATTGGATAGAAATTTGTTGCAATCAGCAACTTTAATATGGGTGAATCAACAACCATTATAGAAAATTTCAATGTCTGTGGAGACGATTTCTCAAAAATCATGATGGCAATATACCAAGATTTTGAATCCATTCAAAACTAAGATCAGGTTTCTCTTAAACTTAGTTTTATTAGGATGGTTTTATTAATTCAATTATTAGGGCTGTGACAATATGCGTTTGAAATCCTAGATCCTGTAAATATTATAGACTCGTTGAATTTTCGAATGATATATGATTTAAAACTCATATTGTAACAACCTAATAATTATACTTTCATAAAGTTGTAAATAAATGTAATATATTTATCTGTTAAAATACAAAAACTACATAGTAAACAGGAGTAAATTTTCCCGCTCATGATGTCACGCACCATCGGTCTCTTCTGCAACGCTATTGGTCAGTTTTAAAAAAGATGTCTCCCATACGAGATTGGTCTACTCCCCTAATCTTTATACTGTGGCGTTCCCTCCCAGAGCGATAGCTTGGTCACCACCAAGTTTTGCAAAAAAGGGTGGGGCAAGTAGCAAAATGGGCGTGGCATAAAACAGTGTCACCATAAAGTGGCACTGAGCACTTATCGTGTAAAGGCCCCTTTAGACATATCAAAATTTACAGTGATGGTTGCATTGGCCAAGATAAAAATAAAGCCATCATAGCTTTCTTTATGTTCATCCATGGCTTACTTAATATGTATATTAAGTAAGCCATGGTTCATCTGCAATGAATGGAACGTCAAATCCTGAGAGCACACTTACATGGGTATCAGGGCATAGCTATCCGCCAAATGACAAGAGATTTTGGACAGATAGGTAGGTGTGCCAAGAGGAGGAAAACAATCTATTCAGTAGATAAGTGGGTGGATGTGATACACAACTTCATAAAAAAGAAACCCTTACAGGTTATAAGAATAGAAGGAAAATTCAAGAATATGGATCAATTGACTAATAAAAGAAAATATGTTCCCAAATCAACGACTGGGGACAACATATTCCCCCCCCCCCAAATTGACTTGGTTCAAAGTTAAAAAAAGATTCGGACCTTGTTCAATTTAGGCAAGTCTCTGACTTGATCCAAACATCGGAATTTCCTAGAATGTTCATGCCATATTTCGAAAGAAAAATACGATGGTCTAATGTCCCTTCTAAATTTAATACCTCCAGATAATCACAATTTTTTTAAAAAAACCTGTGATACTAGAATATTTATACAAAATTCAATAAGAATTAGATATTAGAATCTTGCAACTATAGATATTTTATTTAATTGGTCCCTTGACTGTAGTAATTTGAGTAGCTAATTGATTTATATTTGAAGATATCATATCGTATTTTCTTATTGTTCAATTTAGTATATAACTTTTCAGGCATTCTGAAATTATTTGGAAACGGTTATCTTCTATCTGTATTTTGAAGATATGTTCTTTTTATTTATAGTGTTTTCAAAGGGAATAACTCAGAGGAAAATATCTATTTAAACATAGGAGAGCTAGTTATTTTTTTATATATACGTTCTCATAGATTTCTTTCATCCGTTTCATTTATACATAGACATTAAATGTTTTAGTAATATTTTCTGTTTTTCTTTACATCTTTCCTGAAATAATAATGAATGTATTATGGCTTGTATAGTATATATATATATTAATTAGGTATGACTTTTGCACTGTATAACGTATTTAATAATCAATATATTCGATGAATAACTATTATGCAGGATGTATGTAAATAAATGAGATAATATTTTTCCTTCGAATAATTAAATAAAATAAGCTACGACCAGTTCCAATGGATATTATATATTAGTTACTGTAATTATCTAATTCAATAAAAAAATATGATAATGCTTGCAGAGTATTTTACCGAAATGATAATCATATCTTTTCACAATTGAAAGAGCAGAGGAGCTATTTAAAATATATTTCATCAAACGATAAGAGTGTCATTTGAAATACTCAGATATACATACAGGGTGGGGCGTAAGTTTGGAAGCAAATGAAAGTGCATATTATATTCCAACGAAAAATATATTTAATAATTTACAGTTATGTATTATTACATAGGGTTTTAAGAATTCAAAAATCATAAATTTATTCAAAATGTCCCCCCTTGTTTTTAATAACAGCCTTAAATCTCCTCCGAACTCCTCCTACTGAGGCACGCAACTGTTCTTGGGAAATTTCCTTCTAAAATCTCTGGAGCGAACGCTTTAAATCAACCACACTGCGATGGAATTTACCACAGGCCTTTGATTCAAGAATGGACCATACCGAAAAGTCCATAGGATTAACATCTGGGGAACAGGGAGGCCACATTTCTTTGGACCAAAACTGTGGAAGATGGTCATGGCACCAGTTTTGAGTGACATTTGCAGTATGTGAAGTCGGCGCCGTCTTGCTGAAATGTCCATAGAGTGTCATTACCGAAGTGATCCTTAGCTGACTCCAACATTGGCGTCAAAATATTCTCAATATAACATTTAGCATTGATTTTGGCGCCTTGTTCCACAAAAATTAAAGGAGATCTCCAAGTTTCTGAAACGGCGGCCCAGACCATTACTGAAGCAGGTTTCATGGTTCTGTGGACAGTTTTTTGGTTGTGTGGGATGTCTTTTGCACTTTTACCAATTATTCTGTCATTCCTCCGGTTGTGAGCCATTTCCACTGAAATTTTTTTCGTCAGACCAAACAATTTCACCAGCCGTGCCAGACTTCAATTCTCTCAGAAGTGCTTTGCTTCTCTCCAATCTCTTTTTCTTTACAGCTTCTGACAGTGTCTGTCTCTTTTGGAGGGTGAAAGAGGACATCTTTAGGTCTTCTTTGACAACTCTTCTCATTGTTCTGGGACTCACATTACCTGTTTTGGCTAACAATCGTATTGACCTTTTCGGGTTCCTCCTGATCTTCTCTCGGGCACATTTTATCAGTTGTTTGGTGCGTTGTGAGCGTGGTCTACCACTTCTTGGACGAACAGTCAAGTCTCCTCTCTCATTAAAACGCTTCACACACTTCCAAACAGTCGATCTCGCTATTGAGAGAGTCTTTGAAATGACGGAATCTGACTTCCCGGCACGGTGTAGAGCAATAATGGCTTCTCTTTTGTCTGACATTTTTGAATTGACTAAATTTTTGTGAAAAATAACACTGCCACGTCATAATGTAGTGTCTCTACTATAGTTCAAACCCTATCTCCTACTTAGGAACTTATTTTTAAGAATTATATTAATGTTTGAAAAATTGCTTCCAAACTTACGCCCCACCCTGTATTTAGTAGTGATGTTACTGTTTATGCAAATTTTAAATAGTTTAATCATGTAAAATATGAAAACCTAAAGTGAATCATAAAGAAGTAAAGATAACCTTAAAACAGATATGCAAGGAATGAATAATTAACCCTTCCCCTCCTGACGCCATCTGCAGATGCCACCTCTTAATTTTGCTTATTAAACAGCATCATACTATGTAAATCACTCCACACACTGTCGGCATTTACAGATGCCATCAGAGGAATACTATTATAGCGACATTTGGCAACATTTTGCTTCGTTGTGGTTCTATTCACTATTGTCAGTATTGGTGTTGTCATTGCGAAGGTGAGTCACGACTTTTTATGCTCCTGAGTTATATGAATTTTAAATATATTTGTTGTAAATATTAGATGAAATACTTTATTGATTATGATGAAATATATATTTGTTCATATGTTTATCATTATATAAAGGTTTATTTGCTATTTTATTAAATATTACGACGATAATAAGTGCTTGCACTGTAGATGCCGTCAGTGAGGGTAGCACTGTAGATGCCATCAGTGTTTTGGAGCGAGTGTGAATTTACATGGAATACTCAAGATACTATCTATACTATAGTATTATATGATACTATTGTATACCCCTTTATACAATAGTATTATAATATTACATACTATATAATATTTTTGGCACTACATAATAGTTTCTTTCATTCATTATTTTGAGTATAAATATAGTCAATACTTATATGTATTATAATGAATGCATGGGATTCAAATTTCAGTACAGAAGGTACTTATTTACGGTAATAATGACTGTAGTTGTAATGTGCAATATGAATTATTGAAGCTTACAAAATGTTCATATTCAATTTATATAAGGTGTTATTGATAATAAAATAAACGTTATTCATTTTACATCAAATGGCAGGTAGAAGTAGTCTAAGTAATGATGAAATTATCTTCATTTATTTTTTACAGAAAATGGCAGGTAAAAGTGGTCTAAGTGATGATGAAATTTTGGCACTACATGCTAGTCTTCCATCAGACTATGAGGAAGATACAGACGAGTCTGCAGATGAAGAATTGCCAGTGAACCGTCTAGATGCATTCCAGAACATCATTCAATTAGATGATACTGCAGTTATAACCATTGCAGATGAACCCATTAGAATGCAAGAGGAAGATGTGGAACTGCAAGAAAATATTGATCCAAATATTGGTAACTGTTCCAATAAAAGGAAATGGAGAAAGAAACCAGAGCCCTCTATCAATACTAACTTCACTACACTTCCTAACAAAGTTATACTTTGTACTACACCTCTTGATGCTCTTTTCGAATTTATTGATGAGGAAATGTTGGATAAAATCCACTACGAGACCAATTTGAAAAGTGTTCAGAAAGGAAAACCAGCATCAGTTTCAAAAGATGAAATCAAAGTTTTCATCGGTATCAACCTCATGATGGGATATCATCAGTTACCGTCCATTCAACACTATTGGTTAACACAAGATGATTTGAAAGTGCTTCCAATACAAAAAGCTATGAGCCGAGATCGATTCCAGACTATTCTTTTCATTTTCATTTGAATGATAACACACTGATGGATCCGAACAACAGAGATAAATTGTATAAAGTCCGGCCTTTTCTTGAGCATCTCAACAAATCTTTCTTTCGAAATCGTTCATTGAGTGAATATTTGTGTATTGATGAATCTATGATTCGATTCAAGGGAAGAAGCAGTCTCAAACAGTACAATCCTATGAAGCCCATAAAACGAGGCTATAAATTGTGGTGTTTGTCTGATGATTCTGGCTACATATATAAAACTAGTGTATACACTGGCAAAGAAGAAGCACTGAACAATAATGAAGAAAGAAAGCTCCTCGGGCTTGGTGGACAGGTGGTAACTTCCTTACTGTCAATTGTAACAGAAAAAATCATAAAATTTTCTTTGACAACTATTTTTCATCAATTCCTTTGATGGAAAAACTTAGACAAGAGCAGAAATTGGCCTGTGCGACTATCAGAAGCTCAAGGAAAGATTTCCCTCAACTGATTGCAGACAAACAATTGAAGAGAGGTGACTTTGATTATAGATCAACTCCTGCTGGAATTACAGTCTTCAAATGGAAGGACAGCAAACCAGTTCACATAATTTCTAATTATCATGATGTCAGTAACAGCACAGTAGAAAGAAGAGACAAGAGAGGTATAAAGGAAACTGTGTCTTGTCCTTCAGTCGTAAGAGATTATAATGAACATATGGGAGGAGTGGACAAGCACGACATGATGAGACAGTTGTATGGATTTGACAGAAAGTTATAAGTGGTGACATAGACTGTTCTTTGGTTTACTTGATATGGCAATTATCAATGCTCATATTGTATATAATGAAAACTGTGAAGAAAAAGACAAACTTATTGCATTTGATTTCTACAGAGACATCGCCTCAGGACTTCTGACCCACTCACAAAGAGTAACTCGTGGTGCAGCTAAAAGGAGGAAAGTAAAGTATTTTACATCATCTTCTATTCGCTTATCTAATGTTGGAATACATCTTCCAATATTTGTCAAAGATAAGAATCGTTGCGAAGTATGCTCTGTCGCTGGAATTGTATCACGTCCAATGAGTAAATGTCGCCATTGTGGAGTACATCTTTGCTGCAATGCAGCAAAGAATTGCTTCAGCATTTACCATTCTGACTAGTCAGTCAAGAAAAGAATTTATGGAATTTATTTGTTAGCTAAATATATATAGCTATATATACTATTATTTTTTCATCTTATGGTTCTAGACATCATTCATACTAGTCAATATTTATTATATATAAGTATGTGCCATTCACTTGATAATCTTCTGTGATATAGAAAACCAATAGTATTATCTCGGAATCTAATCATTAGAAAATTATAAATTTAATCATAGTTATAATAAATAAATATTTGAATGCAGCTAGTCATGAAACAGGCCTTCAATTTTCTTCATACGTTATATTAGAAACCAATTATGTTGATCTCATGTAGTATTATTTTGTTATAATTAATATTGATAACATAAAGGAATATTTTTCACTATTTTTGTGTAGATAAAATTACACATTGTTATTTTATAATGTTGGAAATAAATAACCTTTTCTGTAGGCTTGTTATAGTAAATATAAACTAACATTTAACATAGGTGTATTTGCAATGTACAACCAAACACTGAATCAGGAAGGAACTCTCAATATATCCAGTTAGTGAGTGAAATATGTGTCTTCAGAATACTGACGGCATCTACAGTAGCCAGATCTAATTATATACTATTTTAATAATTTTTTCAAACGTTATTATCTACAATGTTTTAAAGTGACTTTAAAAAGATGCTTTCTAACAAAAAAAAACAAGAATAATCAATCAAAAAATAGTTTCAGGAGGGAAAGGGTTAAAAGGTGTTCATATTACCCCCCCCCCCCAACCATCAGTAGTAACAAAGTAGTAATATCACAGTAAGAAGATTAGGGGAGTAGCCAAGTTGGTGTGTTAATACTTTTTCATGTTGATGGTGCGTGACGTCAGCATTCTTGAACCAATCAGCGACTCCCAGAGTTATGTTATTGTGAAAAGTTTAAGTGAACCGAGGGTACTTCAAGAAACAAACAACAGCGAACGCGCGGGATAGGAAGGTTATTAAATCTTTAAAGATAGTAAGAAGAGAGCGGAAAATAGTTTTAATGTTTTTCAGGAGACATGATTACAAAGATTGGATAGAAATTGGTTGTAATCAGCAACTCGCTAATATGGATGAATTAACAACCATTATCAAAAATTGCCGTGTCTTTGGAGAGATTTCCATTCAAAAGTCAGTTGAGGTCTTTCAATTTAGTTTTATTATTAGAAATTATTAGGGTTGTGACAATATGCAGCATTCAAAATCATAAATCCTGAAAATATAGAGTGATTGAAATATCGTATGAGAGTCTTTTAATATCTATGATTTAAAACACATTGTCACAACCGTAGTAAGTATCCTATCATATTATTTTATAAATTAAATATATATATTCATTTAGTCAAAATACAAATACTACATAGTAAACAGTTTCACAGTATAAAGATTAGGGGAGTAGACCAATCTCATATGGGAGACATCTTTTTTAAACTGACCAATAGCGTTGCAGAAGAGACGGTGGTGCGTCACGTCAAGAGAGGGAAAAGGGTCTTTCCCATTTGACGACCCCCACCAGATTCAATTTAAATTAAATTTTTATATGTATTTTTGTCCATAGAATCCGAAAGTCAAAACCGTTTCTTTGCCACGCCCCCCGAAATACATATATCGAATATTTTTCCAGTTTCCGTGATATTTCCAATTTATTACTTCAATGCTGATATATGTGTAATGGGAAGCGTGCCGCCCCCCCCCATACCCCCCTGCCAGGTCATTAAACAATCATGAAGTGTGCAGTACAATAAACTAGCGGATACAACAATCTGCATTACGGTTATCTTTGACCAAGAAGCGTGAAAACAACGAGTTTTTTCAAAGTTCCCCATCCTACAGTAATACATAGGAAATAAATAAATTAAAACCCTCATATCTCAAAAAACTATTAGTGTCTGCAAAAAACGGTTCTGATTTTCGGATTCTATGGACAAAAATACATATAAAATAGGTAATTTGAATTAAATCTTGTGGAGTCGTCAAATGGGAAAGACCCCGGGAAAATTTACTACCGCGTCTGTTTACTTTACTGTATAGTATTTGTATTTTAACTTGCTAAATAAATATATTAAATTTATTTACAACTTCATGAAAGTATTTATCAATTGACAATATGAGTTTCAAATCATAAATTTTAAGAATATCGTACGAAAATTCAATCAGTCCATAATATTTTCAAGATCTATGATTTTCAACGCATATTGTCGCAACCCTAATAATTACTAATAAAGTGACAAATCTAGTTGAGAGAATTTTGAATGGAGTCAAAATCTTTGTGAATTGCCGCCATATCTCTAAATGGTCTATAGACATAGCAATTTTTGATAAAAGTTGTGGATCCAGCCATATTAGAGTTGATGATTACAACAAATTTCTATTCAATCTTTGTAATCATGTCTCCTAAAATTGTATAAAAAAAACTATTTTCTGCTGTTTGCTTACTATCTTTAGACATTTATTAACCTTCCATGACTTCCAGGCGGCTAACATTTTGTTTATATGCGTCTGTAGTCCAGTCCACTGCTAATACATGCATATTCACAGACTCAGTATATAGAATATAGTAGTGACAATTGAGACGGTAAGTGTGAGTGACGTCATCACGGCAACACTCTAAATCAAATTTAAGACAATCTAAGAGTGTTGAATTATGAACAAATGTTTATTTGAAGAGTTTGGTTCCAAAACGCTATAAATCCATTTTGATCAATTTGAGTTAAAATGTGTTTTCTTTACCAAGAAAGTACAAAGATGAAAACCACTATTTTCTGTTTCAATCATTCACATAGCATATTGAGGTTATAATAACATAAACAATTCAAATCCACAATACCGACGAAATACAATATTGATTTAGGTGGAAACTCATTTTTTTCAAAAGTGGCGTTTATCGCGTTTTGGAACCAAACTCTTCATTTATAGCCAATATACGAAGAGAGTAATGGTGTATTCAGTTATTCAAACTACTTGACCTTAATTTTCGATACAAAGTCTATTGCCTTAATGACGTCACGATGAGAAATAAACTATCATTACTACGTATATAGCAGTGGACCGAAAAAAAGACCTAATAATGTAGCTGAGAGACGTTGTATAGTTCCAGTACTAAAATTTCCTTGATGCCTTCCTATCACGCGCGATTGCCATTGTTTGTTTCTAGAAATAGCCTTGGTTTGTCTACACTTTTCATAACCACATGACTCTGGGAGTCGCTGATTGGTTCAAGATTGTTGACGTCACGCACCATCCGCTTTTAAAATAATAACACACAACTGGGGTACTCCCCTAAACTTTATACTGTGACAGTACTAAATTTTCCCGCTCATGACGTCAGCCACCACCGGTCTCTTCTGAAACGCTATTGGTCAGTTTAAAAGAGATGTCTCCCATATGTTTGGTCTACTCCCCTAATCTTTATACTTTGGTAGTATTTAGGGTTAATAATGCGATATCTGTTTCTATTTTATATACTTGAAAATTAGGGTTATGCTCTTCAACTACGAGGTATTAGATTTTGTGCTAGGGAGACTCGTAGGCTTCATTTACTATCATCTCTCCATTTCCCTCTTACATATTGTGTTAGGTAGACTCGTAGGCTTCATTTAGTATCACCTCATCATTTTCCTCTAAGATTTCATGTTAGGTAGACTCGTAGGCTTCATTTCCTATCACCTCTTCATTTTCCTCTTGAATTTTGTGCTAGGGAGACTCGTAGGCTTCATTTACTATCATCTCTTCATTTCCCTCTTGGATTTTGTGTTAGGCTCGTAGGCTTCTATTTCCTCTTACATTTTGTATCTGATATAGACCAATCCCATACGCAAATGACTCTTAAGTATCTTCTGCAACGTAAAAATGAATACAAAAGTTACAATAGAAACCACAAATTTGGATCCAACAATAAATCCAATCAATAAAGTGAAGATATGAGGGAGGAGATGGGAGGCCGAGTAGTGGAATCGTTCTGTGGAGAAAATGACGCAGAAAGAAATGATAAGGACTTCTGGAAGTCAGTAAAGAGAGTGTATGGAGAGAACGGAGGAGGAGAAGTGAAATATCTAAGGGAAGAAAAACAATAGAAAACAGAACAATAACTCCAACAGAAACAATAAAAAAATTCAAGCAGAAGGAAATGACCAAATAACTAAATATAACCTTACTAACATTTCTCAATCAATGATAGCCGCATTAGCAAAAATAACAACAGCTGTCTTAAATACAGGATATTTTCCATTGCAATAGGAAATTCACCATGATATTCCTACCAATATCACCTACTCAACGTTTCTGGATAAATTCTCGAGATAATAATAAATAAAATATTAATAAAATCAATAGACCTCAAACAACTCAACAATAGTAATCAACATGGATTCATAGAAGAAAGAGGCACATATACAGCGATTGCAATAACATATG
Organism: Caprella mutica; assembly: GCA_947561585.1. NCBI lineage: Eukaryota > Metazoa > Arthropoda > Malacostraca > Amphipoda > Caprellidae > Caprella > Caprella mutica. Next base: position 149,025 of record CANNZV010001233.1, on the reverse strand, counting down.
AAACAATAGCAGCAGCCAAAAGACAAAAACTTGAACTAATAGAAGATATTAAAGGAGCATTTGATAAAGTCTGGCATAATTGCATACTAGACAAACTAATAGTAAACAATATTCAACCATACCGTATCAAAATAATAGCCAGCTTACCTCACTAATAGACATGCAAACATAAAAATAGAAGAAAATACATTGGTGCACCTTTCAATACTTGATACCGAAATTTCCTAGAACCCAGAATAAACTGCCTCAATTTGACATTTTTCATACCCTGCCTTCTATATACCATCAATGAAAAAGGTCATTTCTTTACCTAGGTAAATAAGGATCAAAAAACAGGGGGAGGGGGCTTATGTCCGTACTCCAGCTTGGAAAGTTTGTTGAACAGTCTTGATACTGTTGATGGTGTGAGTTGTGAAACCTGATCTATTTATGGTTACTTCCAGTTTGGCTACAGTTTATTTCTTGATTGTCCATTTTTACTTTATTCGATCTTTTTCTTTCTAGTGAGATTATTTGAAATTTCTTTATATTAAAATTTATTTTCATAATTGTTAATTTTTCATTTCCGGTTATTTTGGTGAGGAGTTTTTCTGATGGGTAGCTTATTATCTGCGTTACATATTTTCTGTGTTAAATGATATTTGGGTTGGCAGATCATGGGTATTAAAGTTAAATATTGTAGGAGAAAGGAAAAGTCATGCAGCCTCATTGGGGGACTCCGCAAGAGTGCATGAGTTATAAATCCTAATTTATTAATTGTAGTTCCTGATGAAATTCCGGAATTTGAGTAATCTACTTGGATCTTTCCCATTTGACGACCAACACCAAATTTAATTTAAATGATTATTTAAAATTTATTTTTCACCATAAAATCCGTAAGTGATAACTATTTTTTGTAGAAACAAATACTTTTAGAGGGTGGCCGGTCAATTGATTCCCGGTCATTTGATTCCCAGTCATATATTTATTTGCATATATATATTTAGCATACAATAATTTATTACGATTTTTATTTCTATATAAAAATTGTCATTTATTATTTAAATAATAAATGAAACTTGTGAAACAATTTGACATCTACTATTTATATAAAATAAAATAACAGAATCCAAACATAAATAATTTACATTTACAACTAGTCAGAAAACATATTACAAGTGATAGGAAATATTAACAACTCTTGCAAGCAAAAGTTATGTATATTCACTTCGCAAGCTAAGTGAATTAACCTAACTTTCAGTTAAGAGCTGTTTTATCCGTAACTATTACAAACATTATGATCATGTGGGTGGAATAAATTGTAAATGATTTTATGGTGAATAGTATACTTAAATACTTACCATAAATTGATGTTTGCTCTTTCCCACCTGCATGATGATAATAATTGTAATAGATACGGCAAAGAAGCTTAACTGAAAACTACCGATAAAATTGTCAAAAGTTACTCCTCAATTAGCTCATATATTAGGAGAAATAATTACGGGACATGCTCCTGATTAACTTGATTAGTCATATGTGCCACTTATAATAAGTGTGGGGTATACCTGTGCATTTGATTTTACCATTGAATATTTTTTGTTGTCGGAATGTAAATTTGAAAGCATATATACTGTTACTTATTTGAATCAAAAATATTTAATTTCTTGTTAGCTGTTTTAGTAGGTATATAAACGGAAAATATGACTTGGAATCAAATGACCGGGGATCAATTATTGACCTAGACCCCTTTTAGAGAGAGATATGAAGGTTTAAATTTTTTAATTTCCTATGTGTTACTGAAGGATTGAGAACTTTGAAAAAACTCGTGTTTCCATTGAAATTACCCAAACATTATAGATTTTTAACATGAAACTGTAATGTAGTTAGTTGTATCCGCTAGTTTGTTGCACTGCACACTTCATGATTGACTGTTGACCTCGCCTCCCCCAAAAATTCATACATCGAATACTTCCACAGTTTCCGCGATATTTTTCATTTATTACTTCAATACTGATATACGTGTAATGGAAGGCTTGTGCGTGCCAATTAATCATAGAGTGTGCAGTTCAACAATCTTACGGATACAACAAACTACATTACGGCTATGTTTGACCAAAAAGAGTGAAAACACGTGTTTTTTACCCAAGTTCTCAATCCTTCAGTAATGCTTAGGGAATAAATAACTTCAAACACTCATATCTCAAATATTAGTTTCTGCAAATAATGATTATGATTTTCGGATTCTATGGACAAAAGTAGATAAGGAAATATTAAATTAAATTGGGGAGGGGGGAGGACGGCGGGATAATTTTAGTATTGGTATTGGTTTTCGAATTGATTTATAATATTCATTTATTTTCAAGTTTCCTTTGTTAAACATTTCTCATTTATATGGCTTATTATTTGTGTTAGGTCATCTGCATAGATGACATACTCAATGAAGATCACTATACCCACTGATATCATGGGTATAGAAATAAAAAAGTGTTGGGAACAAGCATCCTCCTTGTGGCACTCCATCCACAAGAAAGATTAGAACCGGATCCTATAATAATTGTCCATTTTTACTCTTGCTTTTCTATAGTGGAGATAACTAGCTACAACAATACGGGAGAGGAATGAGGGAAAATTGTTATTTATAAATTTAAAAATTAGGCCTGCGATTTTTATAGCTGCAGCTATATTTTCGTATATTAAGGCACTTCCAGTGTCGGTACCTCTACCTTTTCTAAAACCATGTGTTGGTTGTGGTTCTTCAAGATTTTAATTTCTATGGTTTCTATGATGTGATTATTTATTATTTTTCAAAAAAATTTGGCTGGAAAATTTAAAAGGGAAATAAATCTATAGTTGATATGATTTGTAGGGGATTTGTTTGATTTAGGGATAAAGATCATTATGGATTCTTTCCAATTGGTTGGAAAATGGCCTGAGTTAATTACTGCTGTTAATATTATTGCTAAGTTTTCAATTTTATTGAAGGGAGATTGGACAAATGGTATTTTGTGATGCTATCGTTACCTGGTGCTTTTTACTTGAAAGTTTTAATTGTTTTTCTGTTACTTCTTCTGTTACTTTTATATTTTCAATATCATTTTCATCATAATTTCCTTGATTTGTAAATTTTTCCTTATTTACATTTAATGTTGTTTTGTCTAAGTTTTCTGCTAAATTATCAAAATGTTCGTTATAATCTTCTTTTATTTTTAAAAAAATTTCCAATAATTTCTTCTCTTCCTTCTTCTTGTAAAAAATCTGTGAGGAAACGGGGAATGGAAAAGATAAAATATTCAAAGTGTATTTATATATGGATACATAATAAGGTTTATTCTTAAGAGGAATTGTTAGGAATGAGGTGTATATGGCTTGGTGGATCTTCCGTCAGTGTCCAGACCCGTTCCTTATTCAAGAACCTGATATAGAAAAATGATATTGAAATTATGAATAAGAAAAATAGAGAATTCAATTTAAATGTTTCTTTAAACAGAAAGTTTACATTGAAGGTAATGTAAATAATTCTGAAGTTCAGTATAATTTAATCAAATTTTAATTTAATCTAATTTTAATGTCTTTGGTTTTTACAAAGCATAAATCTCAATTTACTTTTAATTTAATTATCATAATTCAAGAGATCAAATATTACTTTAAATCTTAGTTCAAAGATTTATACCCTAGAATAAATATTGAATACAAAGTATTCAAGAGTTGTAAGAAGTTAGTAAATATGGAGAGATTTATGAATGAAATATGGACGAATTTGAATAAGAAAAATAGAAATAATCAGGTCAAATTTAGAGGTTCATGAGAGAGATTATGATACGAGTCGCACCTTAAATTTTTAGATACCTATGATACTGATGAGTTGGGACACCGCTTCATAGCATCGTGGTAGGTAGACTAGCCCTCATGTTTTGGTCTGCATGGAGAAAGATCGTTCTCGTGCTACATCACGGGATTTGGTATATCCTCCCTGGGGTACGGTGAAGAGCCCCCCTCCCTGTTTTTTATTAACTCATTTGCCTAGTTAAATAAATGAAGAACTACTTAAGGGAATGGTTTCGGGTATTTTCCATTTTTTTCGTTTTTTTTTTTTTAATTTAGTTACCCTGCAAATCTACCAAAGAAAACTCATAAAAAATTCCATTCACCTAGTACGTTTGTGCGTGTGTCAAACGCGTTTCTCAGTTTGGGGGTTAGGGAGTTATTCTCTTATAGAGAGTGGGTTTATTTATGGTTGAATGGGTCCCATTTCAACCATAAATGGGTCCCATTTATGGTTGAAGGCTTCGTCGCTGCCTGGGTTGACCCCCGAAGCGACCTGATGAGTCTTTTTGGCTGGGACGAAAAGCATATATATTTTTTTTAAATTTAAAAAATTTATTGATAAATATTTTTCTTCCTCCATTATCTCAGTACCATTTTTTCTCAAATTCTCCACGTTCAAAAGTATAGAACTTTTTGGGGGTTGGTGCTACAGAAAAATGTATAAGAGCTAATATGTTCAGACCGAAATTCCTAAGGTCGTGGTGAAGCCCTTTTCCTATAACTTTTTCTATAAAATTAATTTTTTTTGAAAAAAAAAAAAAAAATATGACAATTTTTTTTAAAATTCAAATAAAAATTTTTTCAGATAGAAATTCAAAAAAAAAGCTGCACCACGACCTTAGGATAGTAGTAGAGAACATATTAGCTTCAATAAATTTTTCTGTAGCACCAACCCCCAAGCCGTTCTATAGTTTCCCGGGGGGGGGGGTCGAAAAAGAAGGTTTTTCGACCCCCACGGGGGAGGGGGGCCCCAAAATGAAAAAATCTCAAAAGAGAGCATATGATTTCTTTTCACTTTACACCTTATGTTAAAATCTCAGCTCAATCGGACAAGTATTATTGGTACATCCTAAATACCCGAAACCATTCCCTTAAATAGATATAACTGAGAGTTGCTAATGTAGTTTATTGTATCCGCTAGTTTGTTGTACTGCACACTTCACGATTGCTTAATGACCTGGCAGGGGGGTTCGGGGGGCGACACGCCCCCCGATATACATATATTTCATGTCTAATCAGTAATGAACTACAAAAGTGTCAATAAGGATTAAATAATATAGGTAAATAAGGATTTGAAAACAGGGGGGCTTATGACCTACACCCGGCTTATGACCGGGTGGCTCTTGACCGTACCCCAATCTTTATACTGTGTGTTAGGTAAGCTACGCTGAAAATATCAATCTAAGTGTGGTGAACGCATCACTTAAGCCGATGATACACTAGCAGCAATTGCTGCGGCCCGCCAAATGATAGCTTGTTGGCAGCAATGACTGCCATTTTCCATTTTGACTGACACCATGGAAGTACTAGTAGAAAGAAAGGGTGTGACGATTAACCAACAACGTATAAGCGTGACCATCCCGTTAGCATCTTAATGAAGTAATGTTACGTCACTCAGCGCATCAGTCAAGAGAGCTTCCAAAGACAATAAAAGATAGACGCTCAACTTCATGTTATAAAATACAGACATGTTTGCACTGACGTCAGAACTCTCACGCAACTTCTGGCCAATCAGCGGTAATGTATACCTCAACTTAGCTTCGTCAAAGACAACTTCATAGGGCACATGCAAAAATAATAACAACCAATCAGAAGCGATCAGTAGCATACGTCACACTAAACAATAATAAACGTACGACCCCCCCCCCCCCTTGAAATTGACAGAAGGATAATCTTTAGTCTTAACGTGTGAAATCATTAGAAATATAAATATTCTCTACTGATTAGGGATCAGAGAACTAATTACTTTATTATTAATTAGGTTTACAAGATCGCATATGTGGTTCAATTTAGTATTTTGAATATAATCTACCTTCTATTCGGAGAAAAGTCATAACTAGGTATACCAAGGGAGTATAAATATATATAGGTATCATATTGTCAAGACCACATACCTTAACGCTGATTGGCTAGAAGTTTTGTCAGAGTGCTGACGTTAGTGCAAACATACTCTGTATTTTATAACATGGAGTTGAGCGTCTATCTTATATTGTCTGTGTCGTACCTAGATAGGATTATACTTGCTTGTTAATCCTAGTTATGACTATTCTTCGATAAATGGGGATAAATTTTATTTAGAATACTAAATTGAACTTCATATGTGATCTTATTGACTTAATTAATCATTAAGTAATTAGTTATCTAATCCTTAATCAGTATAGAATATTTAATTTTCCGACGATTCCACACGTTAAAGGTCCCCTCCAAGCAAATTTTTTTATTGCTTAAATTAACGAGGCTAATGTTTCTTATTATTTTACTGCAAACCCCATAAAATTTGATAGCATATTATTAATTATATATGCTTTTAAAGATTTTTATAATCCAAACTCTACAAAACCTACTTTACTTCCGACTTTCTAATTTCCAGTCTGAAGAAGAATGTACACCATTTGTTTTGATTGTCAACTAGGTATTAGGTTTAATAAATCTTTTTATTATTCGTTTAAAGGTTTAAATTTGGATAAACTTATTATTGAAACGTTTACATATTTTAGAAACAATTAATATCTTAAAAGAAGGCCAAAAACGCATGTTTTGTTTAAAAATCAAAATTTGAAATCAAAACAAAGAGTGTACAATCTTCTTTCTCAGCGTCAGGTTGGAGATTCGCTCGATTGTTGCTCACAGAGTATTAAAAAACTTTAAAAGCAAATAATAAAATATATACTGAACCGAATTGCATGCGGTTTGCGGAATAATGATCGTAGACCTTAGTTCTATAATATTATGTAATAGACTCATTTTTTCCTCGGAGCCTGGAGAGGACCTTTAAGACTGGAGACCCTTCGTAGTTGAAAATATAACCCTATTTTTTTCCTTCAAATATATATAATGTAATAAATATGCATTATAACGTGGCCCAATAGGGAAAATATACATATTAAATAATTGAATTAGAGAAAATGATTTTGTAGTCCATATTTTTCAACGGTTACCATTCATTGGTCCGACATCCCATAAGTCCGACACTTTTGCAGTTTATTTATGATTGAACATCAAAATATATATATAAGGGGGCGTGCCGCCCCCCAAACCCTTCTGCCGGGCAATTCAAAAATAATGAATTATGCACTCCAACAAACTAGCGGATACAAGAAACTACATTAAATTATTAAATCGAATGTAGGATTGCATCACACAAATTAATATTAGAAATGAAGTAAAATGAGAGGAAAATAAGATTTAAAAAATAAAAGATTTTTTTATTATTTAGACTGGTATATCTATAGTATACCCATATCTATTTAATAATATTTTTTTATTTTAATGAAAAATAAAACGAGAAATAGCACAGAAAGATCTAATTGTCGGACTAATGGGGCGTCGGACTAATGGCACGTCCACTTTTTCAACTACAGATGATACAAGAATAATGCTAATTATAGTCAAGGACAGACCAGGCTTCGTTTAACGACGCCTTTGTATTTTATTATTGATTTAACATAAAATATATCTAAGCCGGGGGCGTGCCGCCCCCCGAAATCCCCTGCCAGGTCATTAACGAATCATTAGGTGTGCAGTACAACAAACTAGCGGATACAAAAGAACTACATTAAATTATGAAATCAAATGAGGGATTCAGTCATTTCAGTCCAAATCACTAACATGGTCCTTGTCTGTGACCAATAATTGCCCACAATTCGTCAATTATCCACATTTGAGTCACTTCAGTCCATTTTCAATCACTAATCGACTTTCTGTCCTTGACTACATTTAGTGCGACCGTGATACAAACATAAATAGCTACCTTCATACAAGCATATTTTATTAATACAAGGAAATACACAAGGAAATTTTATTATTATTAAAACGAATCAAGACCTTATCTAGGCATAATTAGGCCATTGCAGTATGGTTGACATTGCAGTACTCGGGAAGTGGGAGATAATATAGTTCGTAAACAATTATCTCTAAAGGAAATAACTCATATGCCCAGCAGAGTCGCAGACACAACCTTATCCCCCTCGTAACTACCTCACTAAGATAGGTACCCAAGTAGCCCAACTTGTAATTAATTATCTATAATATATCTACGCACCTAACTTGTAATTTCTAACTAATATACGTGAATAACAAACTTGTAATTAACTATAGTTAGTTATTTGAGTAGCTATATCTAGGTTCCTTACTTGTAACTATGTACCAAACTAAGAATCTAACTTAACGTACATGAAAAAATCTGAAAATTTTACCGATTTTTTTATTTCAGTAATATAGATAGTTAATAGTGTCAAAAATCTTCATGGAGAATTTCGTATGAGAAAAAAAATTATGCAACTTTGTACGTATATAAAATTGATTCTAAGACATTTTTTCGATTGGACGCAAAGGAAAGGAGTTATTCGAAATTCGAACCGTTTTGAAAAAAATAGAACCCCGACAATTTTGAAGCTACGGCTTTGGGTTTTGTTTGCATTTCAATCGCAATTCGATTCTCTACTAAATGATGAAAGCCAATTTTCAAATTTATTTTTGAAATATAAAATTTGATTTTTTTCAAAATGTTTTTTTTTTGGAAAAAAATTATTTTTCCGAAAACTAATACGAAATTTAAAAATTAGCTTAGCCTAAAGAATTTTGTCGAAAATCAAATTGCGATTCGAATGCAAAAATCTCCAAAGCCGTAGCTTCGAAATTGTCGGAGTTCTATACTTTAAAAAACGGTTAGAAATTTGTTCGAATTTCGAATAACTCATTTTCTATGCGTCCAATAGAAAAAATGTCAGGAAACAAAAATATCTTAGAATTCAATTTTATGTATACGTACAAAGTTTCATAAACATAACTGCATTTATAACATAACTTCAAACTTTAATGTATTAGCCCCCCCCCCCTCCCCCCTCATAATAAATAAAATGAAGATATTAATGCACGTTCGGCATTAGGGGGTTAAGGGACTTTAGAACGCGCAGCGCGTTCTAGAGATTGTACAAATCTTTAATTGCGCGGAAAATAATTATACACTCGGCCAATAATTTAAGTTCAAACTCAATTCCAAGACAACATACTTAATTTACTCTTCAAGACCTGGCCTATATTCTCTATAAGAACATATATTACTTTCACTATCAAGCAGATTTGTTTTAAACCTGCATCGATAAATAATTAAAAATTTACATTTTAAGACTCACTAATTGATTGAAAATATATGAAAGGAGTATTACTATTTTTGTAAACTTTGTTGTAGTCATTTTTGTATAATTTCATTTTTCATTCAGATTCAATTTAGTTTTTCAAGCGAGTTTAGCTACCTAGGTAGCTGAGTTTGATGTGTGCGACTAATGAGGTGACTTTTCCTGTTTTAAAAATCATACAAATTTTGATAAAATATTATAGCATATGGTTAAAAGTTGGCTGCGTTTATGAAGTTTCTACTTAAACATAACAAAAATAAACTTTTGAAATTGTTCTTGGGTCTTTACTCAATTCAGTGCAAATCCTTGAAGCTTATATTAAAATACTTAATTAGGCAGTTGTTTATGTACCTACCTAGCTTCCTAAGGTAGGTACAATTTACACTTACAAATTCTTTTTTTCCTTTCATTGAGTTTGCTCAAATTCTAACTCTAGAGATATTTTTTAATGCAATAATAGGATATAACCATATAAGTAGTTTCAATAACTATTATTAGAATTTATTCTTTAATAGTTAATAGACAACAGTAATAATTTTTTTAGAAGAATGAAGGGAAGGAAGAGTGTTAAAATAGTTATAAATTATGTATTTATATCGATACCTTCCCGACCATGGTACTTTGCATTATTTGATTATACTTTTATTCCTATTCCTGAATTGTGATTAGCTATATTCCAATAGATTATTAATCACACTACATTTATAATTATTTAAGTGTGTAACTAACGGCTTTTTGTCACGCGATTGATAAGGGTTGCCAGATGCTTTCAATTTTCAGAGTCCACAATTAGATGCATTCATTTTATCAAAATTAGATTATATGTATTTACTACTTTTCAATACTATAAATTATTTTATTGAAATTTTAGTACGCTAATATGATTGTACGGAAAGAATTATTTGCTATAAAGCAAAACTATTGTTGACTTGGCAACACTTTGGCGGGCTTTTGAAGCAATATTATTGGCTGCTGTCATTGCAAGACGCTACATTAAGCTATTCCGCCCCCAAAAAAATCAAGACAATCAATTGCATCTCGGATTTCGCTGTCAATGGTCGTGAGTCTGGTAATCTGTAATTATAATAAATATGTCTTCTATTTGGAGTTTGAAACGTAATACTAAGAGATTATATGATAATCTCATTGAAAAAGATATTCATGAGAATATTAAAGTTAGGAAAGTTGACAAAGTCCATATTATTAGTGACCCAGAGGTAGGATCTGATAAAGAAGAAAATAAAAGTTATAAAAGTTTGGTGATAGGTAACAGTAATATGCCAGCTGCAGTTATAGTTCCCTCTGGAACCCTCTGGGAACTATGATGAATTCAAATAATGTCTTAGACGGCAGACAATTTTTGCAAAAATGGTCAGTGGATTTTAATATTTCTCACTCAGCAACAAAAGCATTGCTTCATTTTTTAAAAGATAAATATGATGATTCATTACCTGCTGATCCTAGAGCCCTTTTAATGACCCCTTCAGGTATTAAGGAACAAATATTAAACATATGTGGTGGTCAATATTATCATTTTGGAATTAAGGAAACTGTAGATGAATTTTTGAGAAACGTTAAAAGTAAAGCTATTGTTAGTAATACAAATATTTTAGATATGATCCTCAATTTAGACGGACTTCCACTAACCAAATCTGCTTCTCATTCTATTTGGCCTATTCTGGTTCAGTTCAATTGTAGTAATTTAACTAATAATTTTGAAATATATGTTATAGGTATCTATTATGGCAAAACGAAGCCAAATGATGTATCAGAATTCTTTAATCTTTTCATTGAGGATTTTAAAACTCTCCGTGATGGTTTTGAAATAAATAACAACATTTTTAAATTAAATATTAAATGTATCAAATATTAAATTTTTGCACCTCCGAGAGGTGCAAAACGAAAGGTATTTTCATGAAAGCTGTAGTTTTTCCTGAGCTAAATTGTTCTTCCAGATTGGATGAGTCATTTTTTAATATAGAATGTTTTGACCATCACAAGGGACCGTCTCCTCTGACAGAAATTGGGTTGGGATTGGTTAGTTCGGTAGTATTAGATCCTATGCATTTAGTTTTTTCAAGTGTTACTCATAAGCTGCTCTCATTGTGGACCAAAGGTAATAAAGGTAACATTAGAACTAAACTTGGTAATCATCATATTAAAGCTATATCTGATCAAATTATGAATTATGCTAACTATGTACCATCTGAATTTACAAGAAGACCAAGAGGTCTTGATAATTTTGATAGATTCAAAGCTAGAGTTTAGAACATTTCTCATTTATGTTGGACCTTTAGTTCTTAAAGATATTGTAGCCCCTAAAATTTATGAGAATTTCCTCATGCTTTCTATCGCTATTACTTTATTTTCTCGAATAGATTGCATAGACAACTTAGACTTGGGTAGATCACTTCTCATTAAATTCATAAAATCATATATTAAATTATACGGTGAGGAAAATGTGGTCTATAATGTTCATTGTTTACAGCATCTGGCGGACGATGTTGAGAATTGTGGTTGCATTGATAGCTATTCTTGCTTTCCTTTTGAAAGCTATTTAGGAAAATTAAAAAAGTTAGTCCGCCAGCCTAATTTCATTCTAACTCAAATAGTTAAACGTATCAAAGAAAATCAGTCTGTTTCTTATCAATCAAAAAAACAATCTAAATCATTAGAATTAAAGGAACAGCATAGCGAGGGCCCCGTGCCATGGATTGGTTTCTCATGTAAACAATTTAATAAAATTGAAATTGATAACGTTGTTTATGGTACTAGGACAGAATGCCTACGGACAAAATGCCTAACGGACAAAATGCCTAATGTACCAAATGCATGAATAAAGAAAATGGAAATTGTAAATAATGAAGTAAAAGAATGTTGCCAAGTTAATAAAAGAATTAACTCATATTTAAATAAAAAGCCAGAATAGAAAACATTGAAGTGATATCTGCAATGGATTGATTATTGATTGGTAAATAAAGAACAGAAAACATTATATTGTAGTATAACTTATCTCAAATGTACATCAAATAATTTTTTTAAATTTCTGTAAAACAAAAGAAAAAAATGTATACTACGTCCCAGTTACATTTCATAAAGAATACTGATTTTTTCCATCGGAACTTCTAATACTTTAAAGGTAGTTGAATAAAAATAAAATATTGGCGGCATTTTTTATAAACAGAGTAGTTAATTGCACTTATATAAATTTTGTAATTACTTAACTTGCTTTAGAACTTCAAAAGCAACTATAAACATCACTATATAGATTGAAGATGATTATAGCTATCTAAAAGAATAAACAATATTGAAAAAAAAAATGAAAATAGAATAAGATGATTATAGATATCTTTAAAAAATGATAATAGAACAAAATGATTATAGATATCCAATAAAAATGGCATGATGTAGGAAGATTATTCTTTTAGAGCGATTTGATAAATAGAGCAAACATTTTAGTGATAAATCACAAACACAGTGGAATGAAATAAAACCCCGTTTACATTGAGGCTCTTTTGCACACTCTGAGTGTTGAAAAAAACGGGCAAACGCGCAGTGGAGGGGCAAACCAGCGGGCAACTTGAGGCTCACTTCAACATTCACCTTGGCCATTCTTTTCGACACTCTGAGTGACACTCACTGTGGCTCAGTCAGTCCATTGATGCACCAGGGGGAGGTTGTTAACATCGAAGCTCCTGCAAAATGGATTGCAACGAATAGAGCTGCTGTTGAACAGCTAATTAATATATATAGGACTCACGAATGCCTTAGGAAATCATAAAGTAAAGCATATAGAAATTTAAGATAGAGAGCAATAATGACATTGAACAAAATTTATTATTATTCCAACCTCTAACAAAGGGCATTGTGTTTTTATAAATGTATAAATCCATTACACTCAAGAATTTAATTTTATAAAATTCAAAATTTTCGGAAAACTCAATATTTTCCCAAAAATAAAAAATTTCCCAAAACTCAATTTTTCTAAAACAAAATTTTTCCACAACACAAAATTTTCCCATATCACAAAATTTTCCCATAACACAAAATTTTCCAAAAACTCAAAATTTTCCGAATAGGTAGGTACTGAAGATTTTCCGAAAACTGAAAATTCATAGAATTAAAATTCAATTTCCATTAAAAAACAGTTATTTTTAACGGGATAGTACACTAGTTATTAATATTAGGTAGAGATGGAGAAGATGTAAAAAACTGAAATTCAAACTTTACGGAACTAACACCGTAATAAAGTCAACGAATCGAAAAAATCTGATAAAGTTTATGAAACGGATGAAATTTATGTACCATAGCTTTGGTGCTATAAATTATTTCATGTTGTTACACTAGAGGCCCTGCCGCTTTGCCCAGTGTAACAACTTTTCTCGCCATCGAATCTGAATACCAACTAAGAACTCTCGCACCGTCTCAATCTGCCCGCCAAACGCTTTTCAAATGTGAACAGTCAAGACTCTTTTTGAGTGTTATTATGAAAGTTTAGGTTTTGTGTAAAATTTCACGGTTTTGTGGACGAAAAACAGGTTTTGTGGAAAAATCCCAGGTTTTGTTGATTTTTCCCCGGTTTAGTGTAAATTTGGGTTTAGTTGATTTCGTTATCACAACACTGTTGTTTTGTGGATATCTTGTTGAGTTGCCAAGTGATATAGAATAGATTCCATTAGTCACTAGATATATTGCTAGTGATCGTGCATCACTATTAATGAATTTAATGTCTTGTAGCTTATGTCGGTATAATATGTATGTTTTATGTATGTAAAATATACGCAAATGATACTGAATATGCTATATTTATATTTACAAATTAATAAGGTATATTTTCTCCAATTATTTGTATTGTACTCTTTTGTCATGCATTTTTATTATTTAATCTTAAACAGGCATCCTATGTAATATACACCGCGGTCATCTGGTTAAATATAAAACATTAAATTTTTCAATTTCATTATCTACCTAGTTAAGTACCTATCTAATTAGAATTCGTTTCTAGTTTCAATTCCTAGTACTTAGGGTAAGTTCCGAACTGAGGGTAAATAAGTGAAGCGTGATAACAGACAAAGTTTGCTGTTAATTTAGGTATCTTTGGTACTGTTTCCATTCAATATTAATAAATTGATTACCATTAATGAATGAATTAATATTAATAAATTAATTACCTAATATTAATAAATTAATTAATATTAATTCATTTATTAATAAATTATTTAATACTTAATAAATAAATTTATACAAAATAGTTTTAATTATTTAATACTAAAAAATAATTAATACTAAAAAATAAATTAATACTAACACTCGGCTCTCGTTTTAGACTGCTATCCGATATATCCCCTGTGCCTTTTCCAATGGAGCTTCGGCAACCGTACGGCCGAAGCGGCTCTAGGCAAGAGGCTCGATCCGGTACGACTGTACTGCTCTTGGAGCAGTCTAGCCTCCACAGTCTTGCGGCTAGTAGTAATTTTAGCAGCTATCTTTTAATATTTTGAAGGCAAATAAGTAAAATGTGATAACTGACAAAGTTGGCTGTTGATTAAATATGTGTAGAATGTCATGTTGAAATTTTAGTTAAATGTATTACACACTCGTTATATATTTAATGTTGACTTCCTGTTAGACTAGCTCAGCTATATTAAATTACCTATTGTTTCAATAACTATGTATTACTTTTAATGAGAAACGGACATAAGGTCTAAAGTCGATCACACTTCCGTCGAGGGTTAAATACCCTGTCTTGTTGGTTCTGAAGTCAGTCTGTCTTGAACATTACTCAGTGAGAGATGAGTTCCACTCATCTCTCCATAGACTTCTAATTGTATAACATATTTACTCTTTAAATAAACTCTATGTCTTAACGTTGTTAACCCACTGATTTAACCTAATTCTAACAGGTTATGGGCCCAGTGAACGATAAGAGTTTATAAATCAAATTATGTTTAAACAAATTAGAAGTTTATAATAGTAATAAAAACGAAGTGCTGTGAAAAAAGTGTTAACCTATATGAAACATATCACTTAAAACGCTTGCGTAAGCAAATCGTGCTCACGCGCTAATGAGGTCAATTATAATGATTGCTCTAGCGAAAAATGCACTTGTGTTATAATATAATGATTTAGTATTTTTGCGGAAGAGGTGTCAAGAGAGGTCACAAATTACCTTTAAATCTGTGACCTTATCCTTTGGTAAACAGTCTTTCAACAAAAGGTTCTTGCGAACTAAGGCTGTGTTACTGTTCCAATTAAATATTAATAATTATATTCAGTGCAGTTATTCTTATGAATTAGAATAATGTTAAAACATCAATTCAGTTAAACAGTAAATCAAGTTAACTGCTTTGGTTGTTTATTTTTGTTAAAGTATTGAATGATAGTAAATACTTATATTCAGTGCAGTTATTCTTATGAATTAGAATAATGTTAAAACATCAATTCAGTTAAACAGTAAATCAAGTTAACTGCTTTGGTTGTTTATTTTTGTTAAAGTATTGAATGATAGTAAATACTTATATTCAGTGCAGTTATTCTTATGAATTAGAATAATGTTAAAACATCAATTAAGTTAAACAGTAAATCAATTTAACTGCTTTGGTTGTTTATGTTTGTTAAAGTATTGAATGATAGTAAATACTTTCAACAAAAGGCTCTTGCGAACTAAGAATTCTGTTTTTTGTTTCAATTGAATATTAATAATTATATTCAGTTATTCTTATGAATTAGAATAATGTTAAAACATCAATTCAGTTAAACAGTAAATCAATTTAACTGCTTTGGTTGTTTATGTTTGTTAAAGTATTGAATGATAGTAAATACTTTCAACAAAAGGCTCTTGCGAACTAAGAATTCTGTTTTTTGTTTCAATTGAATATTAATAATTATATTCAGTTATTCTTATGAATTAGAATAATGTTAAAACATCAATTCAGTTAAACAGTAAATCAAGTTTAACTGGTTTGGTTGTTTCAAGAAACATTTAAAAAAAAAAAAAAAAACACGTGGGCTAACAAATTTCGTTTGAAGAAAAAGCTCTACAATCTAAAATTGAAGTCTCCTGATCTACTCGACTTTCATTTGAAGGAACTAACTGAAGTTTTTCAAGAGCTTGCCTTGTTAAATCAAGTGATCAGTGAAGAGGATAAAATGATTTGTCTTCTGTCATCACTGCCAGGGCCGTTTGAAGTGCTTGTCACTGCACTTGAAGCTCAGACAGACATCCCTAACTGGATTACCGTAGCTGACACACTCCGGAGTGAAGTTGAAAAGTTGAGTATTCTTCTCAAACTAACAACTACTCATCCCAGAGCTACCCCAATCTGGATACACCCAGCAAGGAGGAGGATACGGCATTTGAAACAGTGGGGGGTACTATGGACAGCAGCAGAATTACTATGCACAGCAGCAACAGACACCGCTAACCCAAATCTCTTACGGCAACTGGGGACAACAGGCACCGGGCGGTTGGAATGCCGCAACCACTGGACAAGCTGCCGGTACTTGGAGTGGCTATGGACAACAAACCGGACAAACGCCCCAGCAAAGCTGGAGCAACTCCACATACTTGTGGTGGCTATGGGAACTACAACTACAAGAAGTAAAATAAGTAAAGACTTGTTTGTTTGTAAATAGCTACACAAGAAAGTGGTAGTGTTAAGTTGCTATAATGACTTAGTTTAACTGACATTTAACTTACGCCATATTGTAGTTCTATTCACAGTAAATAAATAACCTGATGTTAGTCTAGTGGTAGGTTTAGTTAACTTTCGCCTCTACGGTTCTTGCACCGGTGTACAACTTGCTTCAGCATTTGTGAAGTGAATTCTCAAATTAATTGAAATTAGGCTTTTGGATAGTAGTTAGATAGAATTTTTATTGCTTTTTAATGATCAGCAGATTAATCTTTGAATCGTAACAAAAACTACCGACACAGCATTTAATTATTATTTTAATTGATGACTCAGCATGTTTACTTAATAGAAGTACGCGGTCTATTAGGTGAGCATATGAATTGAATACAGATGAATTGATATTCATACTGTGAATATTTGTGAATATTTAGAAGTGAATATTTAGAAATAAATATTTTTTCATTTTGAAATACTAATTAGATTTTGATGATTAGAAAATTTTAAAGTCAAAATAAATTAGGAATTTGCAGGAATGAAATATTTTTAAATTAATATACATAAATGAAATGGTTATATTTATAACTAATTTGCAGTAAAATATTAAACGATCTTTCAATTTTTCTGAAGAAAGAATTTAATAGTAAATTTTATTCAATAAAATAATTAAAAAATAGAAATTCTATTTTTTAACGGAAGGATGTTAATTTTAATTGCATGATTATTAAGCAATGTTAATTTTTACAAATTAAATTGAAATAAAATAAGCAAGAATGTCACAATATGTTAAGTTCAGTTTTGATGTGTATTCATACTATTTTTTATGTTATATGTAAGTTTGAAATATTTTATATACATAGTATATTTTCTTTTTGGATTTCTGAAGACTCTATTTTATATCGACATTCAGAAATAAAAAGAGGGGAAGAAAGGAATTATTTGAAATAGAATTAAACCATTAATAAATGTTTAAAATTCTTGCAGTTATGATTGTTCAATTTGAATTTCAGAATTTTTCAATTTGAGTTTTAATGTTTTGAATTTTAGGATTGATTAAAATGAGATTTATGTCTTTAAATTTAGAATAATTCATTTCCTATGTAAATTGTTGTTCATTGTTTTTTTTTTAATGGATCGTCTGACATATTCTCTAAATCGTTGCCTATTGATAGATTTACCAAATTTGTTAAATTAATAGGTATGAAAAATATAAAATGTCGTGTGAGGAGGAGTGTTGAAATTTTAGTTAAATGTATTACACACTCGTTATATATTTAATGTTGACTTCCTGTTAGACTAGCTCAGCTATATTAAATTACCTATTGTTTCAATAACTATGTATTACTTTTAATGAGAAACGGACATAAGGTCTAAAGTCGATCACACTTCCGTCGAGGGTTAAATACCCTGTCTTGTTGGTTCTGAAGTCAGTCTGTCTTGAACATTACTCAGTGAGAGATGAGTTCCACTCATCTCTCCATAGACTTCTAATTGTATAACATATTTACTCTTTAAATAAACTCTATGTCTTAACGTTGTTAACCCACTGATTTAACCTAATTCTAACATGTCATACATCACACTGCTATTTTTCTACTATAGTGTATTTTCCCGTTTAAAATAACGGGTTTTCAATAGAATAATCCGATAGAAGTGTACCTTTCCATTAAAATAAAAAATAAATCATCACCCTATATACTATGTATACACAGTGTATTTTTGTCTGTTGGTTGCAAGAAAAATGTCACGCTACAACGTGCAACTATATAATGACGTTACGACAGGCAGCACGGGGCAATTTGAGCCCCGCCTTCTTAAAATGCTTATAACTTCTAATAGAGCAAAGAATTTTATCCATAAACTCTTATACACCTACTATGAAAAATTGAGAACACATATAATTAAGCACACTGACCAGCTCAGAACAATACAATAATGATATAACAAAATTATAACCGTCACTGAAGATTGTACGAGAACGTACGACAACAGTGTCAGACGTTACCACAGAGTCGGAACGAGAGAGCACGCAAAGCACAGAACCACCCACAATGGACACATAGTCTGCATCACAGAACATTGAATATAGAAGATGTCCCACTCGTACGTGGACGGTAGTGGCCAATCAATTATTTAAGTGAGAGCGTATCAGCCAATCAGAGAGAGGCGTAACGTGACGTCACATATTACAAACGTACGCACAAACAGGTATAAATATATATATATATATATATAACGGTCAGAGCTACATTTTCTTTTACTTCCTATAAGCAGATATGGAAATTTTAATTTTCAGGAGAATAGGCTAATTAAAGTCTTATATATTTTAATGTATATTTATTATAAAACAGAGAACAAGAATCGAAGTAAAAATTAAAATATTTCGAGTAAACCGAAGAGTGTTTTATAAACTGTTCAGTCTCAACGCCATTGTTGCAAGCCTTTACCCACAGATTGTAATCATATTTCCTGAATAAAAAACACTTGTACCCATCTTTAAATGTATTCGTGAACATCTAAATGAACATTTTCGCGCATTGCCTATTTTTCACCAGTTAATTTTGATGAATGATAAGAAAATTATTGAATTAGGCAGAAAATACAGCCAGCGCACACCCTCTACTCATGATAACCCTTTCGAACCCAGGTAATGAAATCGGCTGAAAAATAACATTTTCTCAATCACAGCATCAGATTCCTCAAAGTTTTCAATAGCATTTACAGCATATGATTCTTCTTCCGATTCTGTATCTGTATCGTAATCATAGTCAGAAGGAATTGGCTGGGCCAATAGATGCAGAATTCCATCATCTTCTAACCAACGTTTCGTCATTTTGCTCCTGAAAAAATTGTATGAAATTATTATCATGAAGAAAATTATAATTTATATAACCCTAATTATGAAGCAAAATTATTATTTTCTAATAGTCTATGAGCGTAAAATTTAATTGTCATATTATTATATGGATACCGACTGAATTTCATTTTATATGATAATAACATATGACATACATTTTTGACAATGACCTGTTTGTTTGGAAATGTATTTAGTGTGAGGTCCTCAGAAACCTGATGGGACCTATGGTTCCTGCCTCCCTGTCGAGACTCTAGAATCCCAGAGACATTTATGTGAATATAATACAATATTATCATAATATGAACTGTGTGGTATAATATATACGATCCTAAAATATACAGGCAACAACATTAATTAGTACATTTACTCTAAGCATACTAATAAACTGACACTAAGCATCAAAGATAGACAGAAAATTCCACGTACCTTCTCCCGTGATTGCACTCCACATATTGACGCCTCAGTCCCACAGATCATTGAATATAGGAAGATGTCGCACTACAGTATTTTCAATTTTCTAGCGACACTTGGCACCGAGAACGTCCGTACCGTGACGTATATATTGGAGTTGCCTACGATTGATACGTTACTTATTTTTAATTATTCAAAAACGACATAAAGAGAATAGTATTTTACTTAATATACTATTTAAAATCAAAATATTCATTTATGATGTTAAACTGATAATAAAATTATATATTTTTAAGCAAGATAATTATTTCTGTTCTGTACAAGTTTTGTACGTGTGTTCAGTATGAATTTGGAGCCGCGGAGCGTCGGTTTATTTCTGATGCAATATCGTTAGCATGAGGACGTGCGCTGTAGTCTGTGACTAAATTTAATAATTATTGTATCTTTCATAAATATTAAACTAGTGAGAAATGGGCAATGTACGAAAATGTTCATTTATCAATTGTACCAATACATTTAAAGATCGGTTGTTTTTGTCCAGAAAACATGATTACAATATGTAGTAAAAGACTTGCACAATGGCGTTGAGACAAAACAGTTAATAAGTCACTATTCAGTTTGCTCGAAATATTTTAGTTCCGACTTCGATTCTTGTTTTCTATTTATAAGAAATATACGTTAAAATATTAAACTTATATTAACCTTTTTTTCTGAAAATTAAAATTTACATTACTACTTTGGTTTCCCCTTATTGGTAGTGAAAGAAAATGTAGCTCTGACCGTTATATATATGTACATATACTCATTTGTTAGTACGTTTGCAGTACATATGTGACGTCACGGTATCCCTCTCTCTGATTGGCTGATACGCTCTCAGTTAAATAATTATTTGGCCACTAGCGTCCACGTACCAGTGAAACATCTTCCTATATTCAATGATCTGTGCAGATTATACTGGAATTTAATGCTGATAGGGTGCTGGATGTCATGACAGGCTCATCTTCACATAAAATAACCTTGTATCATTTTTATAACGGAAAATAAGAGGTGGGACCTGAAAGTCACGAAAGGGATAATGCATCAGAAATAAACCAACGCTTCAAATTCGTACTGAACACAAATACATGTACAGAACAGTAATAATTATATTATTTATAAATGTATAATTTTATTATCAGTTTAATATCTTGAATAAATATTTTGATTTTAAATAGCATATTTAAATTCAATACTATTCTCTTTTTGTCGTTTTTTGAATAATTGAAACAAAATAATATATCAATCGTGGGCAACTCCAATGATACGTCACGTTACGCACTCCTCCAAAGCCAAGTGTCGCTAGAAAATTAAAAAGTACTGTAGTGGGATATCTGTGGTCTGCACTGACTGACTGAACAAGCAGTGGACTAGCACTGGCGTCTGTAGCGGCAGCGGTGCCTGACGTACGATCATTTTCGTTAAATTACTAATTATTAGGGCCCGGATTTATAGGCACTTATGCTGTAAGAGCTATAATGCCTACAAGAGCATATAGAAAATAGGCATTATGCTATTTTGCCTATTATGCATATAAATGCCTAGAAATATATAGCAAATAAGCTAATCTGACGGATAATTAAGATGTAGTTGTGTTTCTGTTCAGTTTCTATATATATTATTGTTTATTACAGTAGGACTTCCAAAATTTACTTCAGTGTGCCATATAATCATATTACCGTTTTCTTTCTTACAGATAAAAAATTTAGCAAGTCATTTTTGTATTTGTTATCGTGGTGCACACATCGGTAAGAATGCCTAAAGCTAAGCGGCCGGAGAGTGTTCGAATTAGAAGCTTATTAGAGGAATTTGGTGAAAATGTGTTGTTCTGTGACAATGGTGAATTAAAATGCAAGCCGTGTAACACTAGTGTTAAAAAGTGCAATATCATAGCACATTTCCAAACTAACAAACATAAATCTAATGTAGCTAGTTGTTCAGAAAGGAATGAAGATGAGATTAGCCTAATGTCCGTCCAAGTACTGCTCAGTTCTCCCTTGATCTCTGTTTCGCTTTGGTCAGTGCGAATATTCCAATATGTAAAATAGAAAATGATGCCTTCAAAAGCTTTCTCGAGAAATATACTGGGTTTGTTGTACCAAGTGAATCAACAATACGGAAACCTTATGTTGGCAAGCATTACCATTCTACATTGAATAGAATTAGATCAGTAGTTGGTGACAAAAAGATATGGCTTAGCGTAGATGAGTGTACAGATTGCACTGGGAGACAGATTGCTAATCTAATATATTTTTTTGTTAATATATATTTTTGTTAAATTGTGAACAATTAGATAAAACCAATAGCGTAACAATAGCTCAGTTCATTGAATCATCCCTTTGTTGGTTATGGCCAGATGGAATAAAATTTGATAATATTTCACTGTTAGTCACAGATGCAGCGTCTTGCATGAAGAAAACAGCGTCCTCTTTACGAATCCTGTACCCAAATATGATTCACCTAACTTGCCTCGCGCACGGTTTACACAGAATTGCTGAGGAAGTTCGTGCTCAATTCAAGGATATAGATGAATTGATTTCAAATGGTAAGAAGATGTGAAATCTTTCGCGAGCTAACTCCAGATGTGCCACTTCCCCCGCAGCCTGTCGTAACTAGATGGGGAACGTGGCTTACTGCTGCAATGTACTGCGCAAAACATTTACTCGATATTCAGGTAAGATATATTAATTCGGTTGCAGCCATTTAATCCATTAGTACGGTTGAATATATAGCTATAACTGTCACATGTGAGAACTTGGGTCTACCTAAACCGCGGAACTCCCGGAATGCCCAGAACACCCAGAATAGTAGCGAAAAATCAGAAGTAGCAAAAACTTTCAGCGGTTAAATCAAATAATCTAACCTTCTCTTAAATGTACATTGACTTTTCACTACTGTTCCGGAAGTTCCGGGCATTCCGAGAATTCCGCAATTTAAATCCTTCCTGGAAACTTTGTTTATAACTGTATTTCTTTCCGTATTTCACCAGAACGTCATCGAGTCATTTAATCCTGATGATGCCACTTCCATTAAAATCGTCCAAGAGTTGTAGAAGGAACAGTCTACACAGCACAACTTACTTTACATATCTGCAAATTTTTCATCTTTGGCCGATTCCATAAAGAAATTGGAAGAGAGAAATTTAGAAATGGTAAAATCACTTGAAATATTTCACTCGGCTCTAAGGAATATCAGTGTGGCCTATGGTGAAGTCGGCAAACGAATCAATGCAAAAGCGGAACAAGTTGTTACCAATAATCTTGGTTTAAAAACAATTGAAAATCTTAGAGGTATCATTGTTGGACAAGAAGTAAATATGGAGAGGAAGTTTGCTCAGAATGCTGTGTACTTCAAGTATGGGCCATCTTCAGTTGAAGTAGAGAGAAGCTTCTCAAAATTGACTATGCTATTGAGTGACCAGAGACTTTCACTAAAAACAGAAAATGTTAGAAAACTATTAATTATATCTTCCAACTATTAATGTTTTGTTATATAATGATAAATTTGTATTTCTTTGTTTCTATTAATTATATAAATGTTCAATATAATTTAAAATTATTGTTTCAGTTCTTTTCATAAATGTATTTATACAAATAAAATTAATATGCAATATAAATGTTCAATTTCCTGCCTGCGATGTAAAATACCTCAGTCTCCTTAAAATAGCTGGACATATTTTTAATGCGAGTGCAAAAGAAAACTATGACATAGAGCATATACTTCTCTAATAATAAGTGCCTATTTTGCCTACAAAGCTGGATATATGAGCATATTTTATAGCGCTATTTTGACTAGATTTTTAGTGCTATTTCAACTATTTTTAAGTGCCTATAAATCCGGGCCCTACTAATTATACATAGTTTATTGCTATAATAATTATAGTTTAATACTTTCGGTACATCATATACAATAAGTTAAGAAAACTCATTTGATGACAAACATCAAATCACACAAGATCAGAAGTTATTGAACTTTTTCGTTGGGCGGGGTTCATATTGCCCCGTGTTGCACGTTGTAGGGTTAACATTTAATGTATAGAAAATGAATTACATATATGTTTCGAACACAAATTTTCTTGACAAAAATTACATACATTTTTATACAGTAAATTTTTAGATACAGTTTTTAACAAATATTCTTTAACAAAATTAATATTCGTTAACAGTTTTAATTCAAATTTTAAATATATTCTTTAGATATATATTTTTTTTTATATATAATATTCTACATACACTTTTTCAACAAACATTTTTTTAACATAATTATTTTACATAATGCATTTTTACATATATTGTTTTATGCATAAATTTCTTTAAATAAATATTTTCTTACACATAATTTTTCTACGTACATTTGTTAAAGTATATTTTCTAGATATATATTTTTTTTTATTGATAATCTATTAATTTGAATGGGAATTACACTAGTATCAATATAAGCCCGTGTAAGAATGTGAACAGTGTCTAAATATTTTCTCAGCCCAAAATTTTAATTTACATATGTTCGTGTCTTTTAAAGAGTATGAGAATAATGTAGATTCTTCTTAGGCCTTGAAATATTGCGATCCGTCTTTCATAACGATAGTAAGTGAATGTGAAAAATTTTTCTTGTATTGCTTTCATAAATATGGACACATAAAATTTTTTGGCTCATTTACTGAAAAATGTCTGAAACAATACACAACTCAACCAATACTCTGTAACTCTGCCCTTTCCTCATATTTTGTAAAAAAAATTGTAAAATGTAGGATATTTCATTGCATAAAGTTAAAGAACGCTTCACTAGGGTCATCAGAAGCTACGGCCAAAATAAAGAAAATATCGAATAAGTAAATAAATGACAGAAAGGGACCAGGGAGTTTTAGTAGGCCTTATTTTTGTTCAATGTTTTAATATTTTGTTTAGTTCGGCTATCTTTCTTTCAGCCTACATTTGTATCTTTCCTAATAATCCGTCCCCAGGGGCTCTATCCTCTACTAATGTTAAATTTAAGCACAAACTCGTTATCTATTTTTGTACATAATGGTGTAATAAAGGTCTTCACCCCATTAAAAGTATGACCAGAACACCAGAGACTGGTTGGTCCTTCAGACCCCCTCCCCTTTCAAGGAAGGTGGTGCAGTTCTCCCAATGTTCCCCTGATTATTGCCGTTAATGCGACTTGTGAGTTATAAAGTCGTATTAACGGTAGTTACGAAGAGATCTTGGGCTCGGGTGTCTTAACTTTTATGATTATATATATTTGTATGTCCCAACTAAAATTAAAAATGTCACTCTGAAGGGTGAAGACATTTTTGGTTACGAGGTACTTTTTCTATTTAAGTGAATGAGGAAGTCTTGCATCTATATTTTGTTATTGTTATGACTCTTTTATCTTTTTTATTAACAGTCATAAATATTAGTTCAATATGTGTTCAATATATCAAGTTCTGAATACGTCAGTAGTCCGAATTTATATTTTATTAATAAATTTATGGCTAGTTTCCTTTGTTCAATTTTGTTTCTGCCCTATCAATTTGAATTTCCTTTCTGAGGTTCACACAAACCAATCATGGGTGTTGTTAGGGAGGAGCGTCTGACAAGAGGAGCAGCTATTTCGTTCATTTTCTTCGAATGTAATTTTTTTCATATATGATTTTCCTTGATAGATTCGAGAAAACTGTTCTTTTTTATTTTTAACCTTTGCATTTAGTACATGTATATTATTAGCCTTTGTACTCGCAGGTAACTCTCCAGATCTCTATCCTAAAGCTTTCTGTGGTGTATGGGAGAGAAGTGGGGTGTCGTCCCTTGAGCCCCAAACTGTTGTAATTCGGATCTTTTTTATTGTTACTCTGTTCATAATGATTTAACACTACTTGCAGTTTTAGAGGATAGCGCTAGCGTTATGCTCTTCAATTGCAACGTCTTAATTTTTTTAGGTAGGCTCGTACTAGGCTTCATTTACTATCACCTATTCACTTTCCTCTTCGTTCCTTGAGTGCAGTCACCGGTGCTTGTGTAAATGGAGTCTTATTATTAGGGTTGTGACTTTGCATATTGGTGAAAAAATGCATATGCATATAAAAAAAGCATATGCAAATCTTAAAATGCATATGCAAATCTTGAAATGCATATGCAAATAAAAATTCCATATGCAAATAGAAAATGCATATGTATTTTTTATTTTGCATATGCATTTTCTATTTGCACATGGAATTTCTATTTTATATACATATAAAAAGTGCTTATTAAAATAAATTGATTAACGATGTTCAAATGATAAACTTCTACATAAATAAATGATAAACATCAGGCGAATGAATAAGAACTAGATATTTATTCTACTTCAAAATTCAAATATTATAGAAATTAGGTTATAACGAGGTAGGAACTTGGTTGAACTCTGCTTCTAAATATTCCTGATAATTATTAGATAGAACTTCAAAAACTTCTACAGAGCATAGAAATAATGAAAATATATCTTGCGTTCATAGATTTAACATTCTCAGTAATTCCAGCAACAATAGAGCAAATTGGGGCGCGAGGCAGGTTAATCTCAAAAGTGATCACTAGGGTTGTGACAATATTCTTTATGAAAATTAGGCTTTTATGCTTTAAGCTTGATAAATATGCTTTTATGCTTTATATGCCTTAAAAATATATTTTTTTATGCTTAAAATATACTTTTTATGCGTTCAGGTTAGCGTTATATGCTCAACGATATGCGTTCAGGTTAGCTTTATATGTTCTAATTTCTTTGAAATAAGGCCAATTGTAATTGGGAGTTTTCATTGATGGTATATTTCGTTAATTAAACCAAAAACAAAATAAAAATAACTAATTTACTATCTTAATTTTTTTTTTGGTGTAAATAAATGAAATATATATTACTATATAATATAGAATAGTTACACCTCTTTTTAATTTGTATAGAACTTTTCTAATCAAAGAAAACGTGGAGGAATAGGTTGACAAAGATAAAATTACTGAAAAAAACAATAAGTTAAGTGTTGGTTTTAAATTGTATTACCTCTGAATATAATAAATGTTTGACTAGATACTAGGTAAACTAATAAAATATTTGTTAAATTATAAATAATATTATTTGAGGGGCCATTGTAGGATTTGCAAGGTCAGAAGAACGGATAATTTTGATCTTTTTTAGTGGGTGACCGTCTAAAGATCGTGCGCTGTACGAGCTTTACCTGTATAAAAGATACTTCATATTTATGACTTGTTAATGTACTTGGAAGCAGACTTTATAAGAAGTGTTTCAATATATAAAAATTGACAATTTAAAGATATTAACTTTCATTCTACATCTCGGTGTTTTATTATTTTTACAATTAATAAAAAAAAATATTTGGTGAAAAATACATGGGCTTCTTAGTAACAGCCTATTTCGAGAAATAGATGGAAATCTAAAATGTCTACTTAACTGAAATACGTTTAATTTTTTTCAATTAAAATTATTTTCTGCATATATTTTGTATATGCGTTTTATAAATGCATATATTTTGCATATGCGTTTTATAAATGCATATGCGTTTTATAAAATGCATATGCATTTTATGAAACGCATATTTCAAGCGAATATGCACTAAATTTTTATGTGCATACACTGCAAAATATGCAGTGCATATTGTCTCAACCCTACTTATTATCATTTGTTATAATACCATGAGTCTATGACCTTGAGCTCCTGACTCAAATAATAATTTGCAATTATAAAAAACATGATAATATTTATAAAACTAGCTTGAGTCAATAATTGCCTATTTTTCATGTAAGTAGGTTGAAGTTCGGAAACAGTTTATGGCGAATAGCGAAGTTCGAACTATATACAACAGAAAGAAATATGTAATACAATTTAACATTAATTAAATTAGAGATTTCAATAATAAAACATTGCTAAAGGCGTATAAAATAGTTTGCATACTATATTTTCTCGACTCTTGATAGTTACATTTCTATTTAAGCTGTAGCTCGTCCGCCATGTTTGTGACGTCACGCGTAGGGCGCTTGTTTTGGTGGATTTGCCAGCGTACATAGATGTTATTACTATCCTTCAATATACTGTGGCCACGCGTCTGCAGCCGTATGGCTCGAGCAATCTGGCTCTTGCCGCTTCAACCGCCGCATTGAAATCCCACCTTTAGATTGGCTCTAGACTCGTTAGGGCTAACAACCACGTAGTGCTCTTCATTTTACCATCTTTTAGATTATCCGCAATAAGTCCATTTTTGCCAAACTGTGTATTTTTATATTTGTGCCTATAATAAAATTGAACCGGTCATTACCCGCTTTCATTTCCTGTGTAATTGATAGACATTAATTAGATCAGTTACTGAATTATGGAAATAAAGAAGAATAAACAATTGGTTCTGAAGGGATAAATTCACATATATTCCCATTAAAATTTGAAAGTCTAGTGTCAATTCTCAAACCCAAGAAGTGATCGTAACATTGGTGGCAAGCGCTGGAATACGTATTAACTTTGAAATGTTATTTTGTGATTAATACATTCTACATTTCGGGTGCCCACGCTCCAACCGATAGTACATGGACCTATTGTACATCTGGCCGACTGTACCGCGCTACCAATATGAATAACCCAGTGAGGAAGTGTTTAACCTAACAAACCCGGTGTGACTGAATCACTGTAAGAATGATATAGTGAATCAATGATAATTGGAAGCAGTTCTACAGTTTCACAGTGGTTGCTTCACTCAGATTCGATTTAACTTTGGTTCTTATTAATAAACTTTGAGTGTCTACGTCTGCCCGATAGTACATTGAACTATCGTGCATCTGCGGATAGTACTCTGTTTCCCCTCAACCACCTTACCATACCAATAGCATGGCCAGTGAGTGAGCAACCTACCAACACCCAGAGTGAATTGTTTCCCCATGTGATTGATAATTGTACGGAATGAATTCTACAGTGATGAAGTGGGAATTGACTTCTACATTTTCTTCACTTTGCTTTGATTATTCAGTCATCGCATGTTCTATCAACAGAAAGTGTTTTGATATTCGACGTCAGAGACAACAGACTCCTTGTTTTCTCCAGGCGCGTCGTTTCAAAAGTGTGATTCCCTCGCATCTTGTGACGTCATGATAACACTCTTTTGTTCACGTGCGCGTCACTTTTTGAAAATTGTTAAATTACAGTGGGTTAACAACGTTAAGACATAGAGTTTATTTAAAGAGTAAATATGTTATACAATTAGAAGTCTATTTAGAGAGATGAGGGAATCACATCTCTCTCTGAGTAATGTAAAAGACAGACTGACTTAAAGATCTACTTGCGGTGTTATTTAACACGCGCCGGAAATGTAATGGACTTTAGACCTTAAGTCCGTTTCTCATAAAAGTAATACATTGTTATTTAAACAATAGGTAATTTAATATAGCTGAGCTAGTCTAACAGGAAGTTAACATTAAACATATAACGAGTGTGTAATACATTTAAACTAAAATTTCAACACTCCTCCTCACACGACATTATATATTTTTCATGACTATTAATTCAACTAATTTGGTAAATCTATCAGTAGGCAACGGTTAGTGAATATGTCAGCAAGCATAGTTTCACTGGGGCAATACACAAATTTAATTGTGTTTGAAGCAACAAGATCTCTAATGTAATGAAATTTAATATCAATGTGTTTCGATCTAGGATGATTTTTAGCATTTTTAGCAATACAAATAGCTGACTGATTATCCTCAAACAAAACTATAGGATTCTTATTTGGTACTTTAAGATCTAATAGCAATTTATTTAGAAATACAGCTTCTTGGGAGGCACCAGAGAGTGAAACATATTCAGCTTCAGCCGTTGATAAAGCAACACATGACTGTTTCACAGAGCGCCAAGAAATAATGGAATTATTTAACATAAAGCATTGGCCAGAAGTACTTTTCCTATCAACTCTGTTACCTGCCCAGTCGGCATCAGAATAACCTATCAACTCAGAATCTTCATTACCATATGTAATGCCAAGATCAGGTGTGCCCTTTAGGTATCTAAATATTCTCTTAATTGCAGACCAGTGCTTAGTGTTTGGATTGGAACAAAATTTAGAGACATTTCCAACTGCATAAGTTATGTCCGGTCTAGTTTTAGTAGATAGATACAGTAAAGCACCTACAGCTGACTGATATTTAGTTTTATCTACTAGTTCACAATCATCAGTAGTTGGTTCCAATTGAGAATTAACATCAGCAGGGGTTGAAACCGGTTTGCAATTATTGAATTCAAATCTATCTAATAACTCGTTGACAAATGAAGATTGATTTAATGCTATTTTATTTTCGTCTTGTACGACTTTTATGCCTAAGAAATAGGATAATTTTCCTAAGTCTTTCATCTCAAATTTAGCGCTTAAATCAGTCTTGATTTTAGTCAGGTCATCATAGTTCTTACATGCTAAAATAATATCATCTACATACACAGAAATGAAGCATGGAGAGTTATTGATTACTTTAACATAATAATATACATGAGTCACAAAAGGACTGAATAAATCCTAAGGATTTAAGATATGCATCCAAAGCATCATTCCAACATTTGGGTGATTGTTTTAACCCATACATAGATTTATTTAGTTTACATACTAAATCTTCTTTTCCTGGAATAGCATAGCCAGGAGGCTGTCTAATATAAACATTTTCTTTAAGATCCCCATTCAAAAAAGCAGAATTGACATCCAAGTGATGTACAAATAATTTTTGGTTAGCTGCTAAAGATAACATGGTTCGCACCGATTCAAATCTCACTACAGAAGCAAAAATTTCATCATAGTCGATTCCAGGTCTCTGTAAAAAACCCTGAGCGACTAATCTAGCTTTATATGAAACCACCCTACCATCAGATCCCTTTTTTCTTTTAAACACCCATTTAGATTTAATTATGTTTAAATCTGAGGTAGGTTTTACGAGTTCAAAAACTTTATGTTTCTCAAAAGCATTTAATTCCCTCTCCATGGCATGTTTCCATTTAGAGGATTCAGAACCGCTATTAAGAGCCTCAGATACCGACCTAGGCTCGATATTGATATTCCCATTTACTAATAAACCCTCCTCCTCCTCAAACTGATCATGTTCCCAACTACCATATCTAATAGGAGCTCGACGAATTCTAGACGATCGTCTAAGATCCTCATCAGGACTGATAACTGGTACAGGTTGCGCATCAGGGAGGATTATTTTCAGGAGTTTGGTTCTCAGGCCCAGCAGGTTCTGTATCTTCTGAAGGGAACACCAGTGGAGAGGTAGGAGTCTCAATCAGTTGAGGGTTCTCAATCTTAGATGAAATTGATTCATCAAAGGTTACATTCCTGGAAAAGAAGATTCTTTTAGATTCAACATCATACATCTTATACCCTTTAGTAACTGTGCCATAGCCAATAAACAGACATTTGGTAGCTTTATTTTCTAATTTTGATCGTTCATCTCGAGAAATATGCGCATACCCAGTGCATCCAAAAACTTTTACATGACTAACGTTGGGTTTTCTAAGATTTAAAGCTTCATATGGAGTTTTATTTACTAAAAATGAATTAATGCATCTTTTATTTAGATAATTTGCAGTATATAGTGCTTCACCCTAGAATTCCTTATCAATTCCTGAATCAGATAACATACATCTAACTTTTTCCATAATAGTTCTATTAAATCTTTCAGCTAACCCATTTTGTTCAGGAGTTTTAGGAATAGATTTCTGGTGAATTATACCTTCATTTCGTAAATATGATTCAAACTTATTTGAGGTATATTCTCCTCCATTATCTGACTGCAAGGTTTTAATTTTCCTTTCATAAATATTTTCAACCATAGCTTTCCATTCCAAAAACTTCTGAAACACATCACTCTTATGGGCAATAACATATATCCAGGAGTATCGAGTAGCATGATCAATAAAGGTCAGAAAATATGAATTATTACCCCTGGAAGTGGGAGTAATTTTCCCACAGACATCTGTGTGGATTAAATCAAGAGGTTTACAATTTTTCTTAATGCTTGTAGAAAAAGGTATTTTATGCATTTTCCCATTACAGCAGTGTTCACACACGCCTTCTATAGCTTTTAATTTACTATCCAGACCATTTACTGATTTAGTTCGGATCATTTTAGTCAAGTTATCGTTACCTAGATGACCGAGCCTTCTGTGCCGTAAAATGTTTACTTTATTTTGATCAACAGTTACTGCAGCTTTATGAACTAAAGTATTTAGATAATAGAGTTGACCAACACAGTTAGCCTCAGCAATTAATTCTTTATTTTCGTTCAATATTTTACATTTATCATTTTCAAAAATAATAGATTTATTATTACTTGTCATTTTTGACACTGATAGTAGATTAAAAGCTAGATTTGGCACATATAGTACATCATTTATTTTACATGTTCTACTTCCACCACCTGGTATATTCACAATAACAGAAACATTTCCTAGTGAAATAGCTTGTAAGACATCTCCATTACCTACTTTAACATTGATAGGTTTGCTAATATTTGCAAAATCTTTACATAAATTTTTATCACCACTCATGTGTGATGAAGAGCCTGAATCTATTATCCAAATATTACTGTCGGCATATTTGTTACAAAGACCGATATCATTAGCATACATTGTGTGATTAAGTTCTATATGACTTACATTTACACCATTTGGCTGGTTTTGAGTTCTGTTAGTTTGAGAATACCGTTTAAATTTAAAGCAGTCTTTCTTCAGGTGTCCCAATTTTTTGCAAAAATGGCAAATGATGGACTGTTTATTTACTACAGCATCATTCTGAGTATTGGATAATGCCAATGCATTATTGGATTTAATACTCAACTTTTCAGCTTCTCTCCGGACTGTGTCAGCTACGATAATCCAGGTAGGTATGTCTGTCTGAGCTTCAAGTGCGGTGACAAACACTTCAAACGGCTCTGGTAGTGATGAAAGGAGACAAATAACTTTATCCTCTTCACTGATCACTTGATTTAACAAGGCAAGCTCTTGAAAAACTTCAGTTAGTACTTTCAAGTGGGAGTTGAGTAGTTCGGGAGACTTCAATTTTAAGTTGTAGAGCTTCTTCTTCAGACGAAATTTGTTAGCCCACGTGTTTTTCTGAAACGTTTCTTGAAGGGTGGTCCAGACAGCTTGTGGATCCGTTGGTTGTCCAACTAAGTACAATTGATCCGGAGAAATAGATAGTACTATATCAGCAAGAGTTTTATTCTTGTTATTCGCATAGGCAGCTTTAACATCAGCTGAAGCGGAATCTATTGGAACTGGTTTAGTTCCATCAGCAAAATCCATCAGTTTCTCTCTTAAGAGATACATCTGCATCTGTATCCTCCATGTGGGGTAATTATTTCCGTCTAGGGGAACAATCCCCGGTAACTTATTTGAAGACATGTTTTCAAAGTATTTATTATCTTTCAATACTTAACAAACATAAACAAACAAAGCAGTTAAATTGATTTACTGTTTAACTGAATTGATGTTTTAAAATTATTCTAATTCATAAGAATAACTTCACTGAATATAATTATTAATATTCAATTGGAACAGCAACACAAGTCTTAGTTCGCAAGAACCTTTTGTTGAAAGACTGTTTACCAAAGGATAAGGTCACAGATTTAAAGGTAATTTGTGACCTCTCTTGACACCTCTTCCGCACAAATACTAAATAATTATATTATAAAAACAAGTACATTTTTCGCTAGAGCAATCAATATAATTGACCTCATTAGCGCGTTAACACGATATGCTTACACAAGCGTTCGTGCGTATATGTTTCATATAGTTTAACACTTTTTTCACTGCACTTAGTTTTTATTTATTATTGTTATAAACTTCTAATTTGTTTAAACATAATTTGATTTATAAACTCTTATCGTTCACTGGGCCCATAACCTGTTAGAATTAGGTTAAATTACAGTGGGTTAACAACGTTAAGACATAGAGTTTATTTAAAGAGTAAATATGTTATACAATTAGAAGTCTATTTAGAGAGATGAGGGAATCACATCTCTCTCTGAGTAATGTAAAAGACAGACTGACTTAAAGATCTACATGCGGTGTTATTTAACACGCGCCGGAAATGTAATGGACTTTAGACCTTAAGTCCGTTTCTCATAAAAGTAATACATTGTTATTTAAACAATAGGTAATTTAATATAGCTGAGCTAGTCTAACAGGAAGTTAACATTAAACATATAACGAGTGTGTAATACATTTAAACTAAAATTTCAACATGGTCTTCGTTTTCTACCGCATCGTTAATGATTTAATGCACTGAAATCTCCTAGACGAAAATGTGACAATTCTTCGAAATTGTGTTTCGTGAACTCAATTTCACATTTCTGGAAATACGATTTCACGGCTCTTCAACATCAGTTTATTGAATTCAATTTCACGGCTCTTCAACTTCAATTCATTGAATTCAATCTAAACGTTTTATCGAAATCAGTTTTTCGATATCATTTCTCATCTCAACGTTCATTTACCATCTCTCCTTTACTTCATTGCTTAGTAGTCGGGCATTCATCTATATTTTCCCCATTTATGGTTTCCCAATCTACATTGTCCCCATTTACGCATTGGAGAACTCGAGTGTTCTACGTTTCCCACTCTGCTTCATCGTTTTCCCCAGTCTACACCCTAACTCCATGCGAGATGTCCCAAATCAGGCTTCATCCCATTGAAAGGCAGACATCTGACGTCTGTGCTGGTTCTACTACAGGCTTCTTAGAGTGCTGTGTTCCCATTTCATCATGCGGTTACGGCCCAGTTCAAAACTGTGTGGTTCACAGTTAAGAGTACCAACACCCCCATTATTTTGTGGGACACCCCCATTATTTTGTGGGACACCCCCCATTATTTTGTGAATATTATCCTGTTCTGTTTAATCTTTGGTAAATACATCCACTTTGAATTGAACACTTGTTTCTTTTATTCCGCGAATCCTGTGGTCAACTTCTCGGTTTTCTATCAGTAGTAGCTATGCTAGCCTGGTAACTCTCCCTACCGCTACAGTAATTCTTGCAATATTTCTTGATGTGACCATCTTTTCCGCAATGGTAGCAGGTAAATTTCTTGAGTTTGCTGCCTGCCTGTTGCCGAGAAGCAAGTACAGTTTTTCTATTAGATGTAGACCCAAATCTCTCCGCGATCTTTGCCTCTACTCTGTAAAGTCTCTCAACTACACTATCCCAACTGGGAGTAGTTTCTCGAAGCTCCAAAGCAGTCACCAAAATATCAAAAGATTTTGGTAAACTAGAAAGAAGCATCATCACCTTATCTTCGTTGGAGACCGCGTGACCACCAACTGCAAGTTTGTCATATCTCTGAGAGATTTAATGTGCATCTGAATAGATTCTCCGTTTTCCAAATGCATCGAAGTCAATTTCTTACGAAGTGTCAGCCTATTTGAGAAACTTGTTTGCTGATAAATAGTTTATAATTTAGACCACCCATTTTGTTTGGATTTTGTTCTTTCTCAGGTCCCACAAGATATAGTTCAGATGGTTCCATTGCTAAAATAATGGTTGACAAGGCTCTATCCTTTCTTAAGCTATACTTAGGTAACTCTTCTGCCAGTGTAGGTGCTACTTCAGTGCCACTCACAATAGTGTAAAGTCCGTCACGCATTAGTGTCACTTTACATTGCTGCTTCCAAGTGGCATGATTATTACCATTGAAGGGAACAATAAGACTAGTTCTCTCAGACATTCTTGAATTTAAAGGTCCACTGTACAGGTTCCAAAAGTAGGTATCGATTAATGAAATTTAACCATTAACTAAAATAAATATCCCTGTTTCAGTTAGGAATAGCAAGTAGTTTTTTAACCCTTACTTATATAGTTGAGCAGGTAGCTGCTCACTTTAAATTTCTATGTATATAACTTTTTTCAAAAGTGTTCAATTAATTTTTCATTTATATGACTTTTGACCTGGAAGTCTCTTCTCTCTAATGAATATAGAATCATTTCTCTGTGAAATTCCAATCGGGAATGATAACACAAAATGTAAATTGCAATTACAAATTTTCACCGTTTTTTGGCGTTCAAAGTCAGCCAGTCAGCCCACTGTGTGCGGTTTGTATCGAGACACTCTGCAGTGACTGCAGTAGCGACACAGACCAGTAAAGTAGAAGATGTTCCAATCCTGCGTGGACACCACTGCACAATAATTTGAGTGGAGAGAGACCGTGGGAAAATGAGAACCAATCAGAGACGGTAGGTGCGTGATGTCACACAAATTGGAAGTTACTAGGGGGAACTAATTTATATATTGCTCGTTTTCTATGCTGTTCATTTTGAGGGGAAACTAAACTAAAACAGTTTTGATTTTAATGCTCCCTTTTAGATTAATTTATAGTTTCCATTTATTTGATAATATAGTGAAAATTATCTTTAATATATACAATTTTTCCCACTCTTTCTTATTAACAGTGAAGACCATATACAATAGTAACTATACAGTTTACATAATGATATACCACACGAAGTAAATTCTTTTCACAGTAGATTAATTAGAATTTTTTTTTAGTTATATTTATAGCATATATTATCGAACATCAATTGGCATCACAGATTAGTGAAAAATAGTTAGGGATAAAAGAAAACACTTGAATGATTATTTAAAATGTTATTGGTCATGTATCTACCTAGGTTGTAGCTATAAGGGTACGTTCCGAATTACCGGTCTGTTCCACATCTTCGGTCATATAAGAAAAAACTTTATTTTAAAAATTAAATAATTAATGAAAATATAATTTTTCTTATATGACCGAAGATGTGGAACTGACCGGTAATTCGAACTTACCCCAGGGGCCTAGGTATTTATTGGAATAGGTATCTATTAGTTATGATATTTTAATACTAATGAATTTATAACACTAGGTATGAAGTTACAGGTACGCATTGATTGAAATATTAATAGTTTGAAGTATACTCACAACTCTATACGATTAACGACTGTTGCGATTTCGAGAGCAATAATAACAGACAACCTTTTCTTCCCACACTCTGCAGCGGAATGTTCAGTTTTGGCGTAGGCGTGGACAGTGAACAACAAAACAGAACAAGTTCAAATTATAGAAAAATGATTTATGAGATTATATATGAATATTTTGAAACAATAAAGGAATATGAACATTTACAATCACAAAAATATAATTTTCGCATTAGGAGATATCATAAAATATACCTAATAATAACATCAGAAATAATGCAATAGCGAATGTAGTAAGAATGATTGAAACGTCACGCACTTACCATTTTGACGTGCCATCAGTCGCTAGATATTTGAAATGACTGTATTGGGATATCTTCTACTTTACTGGTCTGTGATTAGCATGGAAATACTAGTAGGAGGATGGGGTGTAACGACTAACCAACAACGTATAAGCGTAACCATCATGTTAGCACCTTAGTGACGTCACATTACGTCACTCAGCGCATCAGTCAAGAGAGCTTCCTTGTCTCTCTGCGCGTCAGTCAAATGAGCTTCCTTGGCGTACAATATTACATTAAATACTTTTGAGGAATATTTCTTTAATTAAGTTTATTTAACTCTTCACAAATAAAAATATTTATTCAAGCAGGTGATCTGAGGTACAAAGTAAAAATAATATTTATTTATTTATTAAATAATTTAAGAGTTTCTATTCTTCGAAAACTCAAGTTTGTAGTAGGGTAGGTAAGTACTTAATTATCAGTCAGTTCCACATTTTCGGTCATATAAGATGACACAATATAAAAATAATTATTTCACTAGGATTGGTTGAGTAAAAACAACCAACCTGGTTTTGCAGAAGTAGTGCATAGAACTCTGTAATAATAATACTTTTAATATTGTGTTTACTTACATGACTGAAAATGTAGTACTGACCGATAATTCGTAATTTACCCTAGTAAACAGCTGATGTGTACTCGCACACTACTCAGCAAAATACTTTAGGTATTTGATCATTTTACTTAATAATTATTTATCTTATGGCTTTTAATTGATGTAAGAAGATTGATTGATGAATATTTAAGCAACAGATGCAATGTTAATGACTTAAAGAAGCATTAGGCGGAGCATGCGCAAGGTACGTCCGCTCTACCTCGTGACTGAAATAACACTAACATGTTAACATGAACCGTTACTCATCAGGTCTGAGAGAGACGCACACACGTGTACTCTCCCTCGTTTCTAAATGTACACTAAGAAGCTAACACGATTGTAACCGCTTTGAACGGCTTGGTTAGCCGCCTGGTGAGTAGCGATCCATTCTTTGTAGCGTGTGGTTGTGCGTAAAGCCCCGTTTACAATGACACTCACATTGGAGGCTCACATCCACGGGCAAGTGCACGCTCAAAAAGAGTCTTGACTGTTTACATTTAAAAAGCGTTTGACATGGAAAAATGGGACGGTGCGAGGGTTCTTAGTTGATATTCAGATTCGATGGCGAGAAATGTAACAACATGAAATGAAGCAATTTATAGCACCAAAGCGATGGTACATAGATATCATCTGTTTCATAAATTTTATCAGATTTTATAGACTCGTTGACTTTGTTACGCTCCCTGCGGTGCTACATGGTTCCGTATAGTTTGAATTTCATTTTTTACTTTTTCTCCATCTCAACCTAATATTACTAACTAGTGTACTATCCCGTTAAAAATAACGGTTTTTTAATGGAAATTGAATTTATTGAAAAATAAGTTTTCGGAAAATTTTGAGTTGTCGAGAAAAATATTGAGTTTTCTGAAATTTTTTAGTATATATTCGGAAAATTTTCAGTTTTCGGAAAAAAATTCTTGAGCGTCATGGATTTATATATTATATAAACACAATGCTCTTTATTATGGGGAGGGATAATATTATATGTTGTTTAACGTCATTATTGTTCTTTCTCTTAAATTTCTACTTTTATTTGCTTTACTTGATGATTTCCAAAGGCATTCGTGAGTCCTATATAATCCAATTAGCTGTTCAACAGCAGCTCTACTCGTTATCAGCCATTTTGCAGGAGCTTCGATTTTAACAACCTCCCCTGGTGCATCAATGGACTCTGACTGAGCCACAGTGAGTGTCACTCAGAGAGTCGAAAAGAATGGCCAAGGTGAATGTTTAAGTGAGCCTCAAGTTGCCCGCTGGTTTGCCCCTCCACTGCGCGTTTGCCCGTTGTTTCAACACTCAAGAGTGGGCAAAAGAGCCTCAATGTAAACGGGGCTTTATGTCACGGCCACGCGGGTTGACAGAGTCATGGATCGATCAGCTACTGTTTGCTGGAAGATTACCGTAATGCAAGTGTGAATATTCAAATGAGGATATTCCCAATTTATTCTTTTTCCAATTCAATTGTCAGTAATTCTTTTTCTGTAGATCATTGCTAGTCAAATAATCTAATTCAACTTATAGATCAATAAAACAATCACTGATAATATGTGCGAGTGTCATCACATCGTGCCCGGACCCTATATAAGTACACAATACAACACATGCATGCCTTGAATACGGGTGTAGGTCATAAGCCCCCCCCCCCCGGTCAAGAGCCCCCCTAGGTCATAAGCTCCCCTAGGTCATAAGCCCCCCCCGGTCACGGGCCCCCATGTTTTAAAATCCTTATTTACCTATATTATTCAATCCTATTGACACTTTTGTAGTTCATTACTGATTAGACATGAAATTTTTTTATATCGGGGGGTGTGCCGCCCCCCGAACCCCCTTGCCAGGTCTTCAAACAATCAAGAAGTGTGCAGTATAACAAACTAGCGGATACAACAAACTACATTAGCAACTCTCAATTATTTCTATCTAAGCAGTTCTTCATTTGTTTAATTAGGTAAATAAGGATTAAAAAACAGGCAGGGGGGGCTCGTGACCCGGGGGGGGGGGGTCTTGACCGTACCCCCTTGAATAGATACAGTAGTTACGTTCACTATAGTACTAAAGTAGTTACGTTCACTATAGTACTACAGTAGTTACGTTCACTATAGTACATCTCTATGCAGTGTTCCAAAGACAATATAAGATAGACGCTCAACTTGATAGGGCACATGCAAAATAATAACAACCAATCAGAAGCGATCAGTAGCATACGTCACACCAAACAATAATAAACGTACTAATAATAATAAACTTATTTGAATGTAATAGCAAAACTCTATACATTATCATCTATTATCAAAAATTAACTTGATCTGCTAGTCTTGATGTATTAGGCTATGACTCTAGCCATTTTTAAACAAATTTATTGAATATTATTCCAAATATAAGAGAATCAATGAAAGTGAGCATCTATTTGCTCAACAAGGCTGCGAATACGTGATTGCAAACTTCAAATTCCACCGTATTCTTTCAAAATATAATCTTTATTCACTTAATTAAGTTCAGGAAAAGAGCACAGTCAAAATTTAAGATTATCAGGTTGTAGTTAAACTTTCCCATCCTAATATTTTCAGAACGTTAGCTGGGCCCATAACCCAATGATACTAATAGGTTAGGGATAATGAATAGAACACACAGTAGATTTAAATTTCACTATTGTAGAATGGACACGTGCTATCAATACAAGAGAGAATTTTAAGTTGAGTTTACTGAACTAATGTAGGTATGATAGTTCGATTTTCTCTGAGTGAAAATAGAAATATTAATTTAGTGAGAATTGAAATTATTAACACATCAGCCTTAGTAATGTACTCACTCTATCGTGAACTTGCACATTCACTATCACCCAGACGCGCTCATTCGCCAACAGCACAACCTACCCGCGCTCACGATAGCAACTCAAAGTCTCGACATGCGCTACCCAAACAGTGAAAACAACGTGGATGCCACGCTGGATACCTGTCTTATGATAAAGATACGTGTGAACTGCTTTTTGCGTTGCCGAGTGCTTGGACCTTCTGTACGTGCTGCTTGTGCCTTTTCACCCTGTGTTTTTTTGCTTTTCTTGTGTTGTGATAAGTGTTGTGACTCAGTGCTTCTTCGACTTGCGATCCCCTGGATTTCTGGACTTGCGGCTTTCTTGCCCTGTCCAGGGGTCTTTGGAGCCTGCTGCCCAAGTAAGTGGTGGTCATACCTTACCCCTTTTTTTATTCTCTTTCTATCTGATTATTTTGCATAACTGGTGTTTTCTTGTCTTTCCTATCACCCCAATCCCCCTAAGGGGGAAATGGGCCGCACTAAACGCGGTCCGAGGGGCGGGGCGGGGCAGCCTATACTGCCCACCCCAACCCTTCTACCTACCTCTTCTCCTTCACCTACCTCTCACTCTAGAAAAACTTTTAAGATCCTCCTACGGACTAACTCTCCTAACCCTCCTTCTCATGCTACAATTTTCCAAACCATGTTTGGGAAACTTGAGATCCCATTGATTCGTATTTCCGATACTAAGAATGGCTTCTTTGCCATAACAGACAACCCCAACCATATAGATAAAATTTTGTCACCCCCATCTGTAACTGCTCTCAACGAAATAAATATAACTCCTGTAATTCCTCCCGAGCTGAAATCGCGGCGTACTGCTTTTGTGAGACAACTCGATCACTCTGTGGTTAATCGCCCAGAGAACGAAATTAAAATAGAACTCGAAAAAAATCATCCATTTCTAAAAGTCGCTGCAGTTCATAAAATTAAACAATATACTCACTTACTCAAAATTGAATGTACTGAGACTCAGATGGTAGATAAAATTTTGGAAAACGGATTAATTATGTTCAATACTAGAATCACTCCTTCTCAAACTGAACGTGAACGCTATATTCATATCCAAATATGTTTTAAATGCTATAAATTTGAGGAACACTCTACAGAGCAATGCAAGTCTACTAGAGTAGTTTGTTCCGAGTGCGCCGAGGTTGGTCACACACACCATACTTGCACCTCACAGACAAAAAAATGACTCAACTGCACCACAAACAATGACCATAGAACACTAGCGGGCAGGTGCCCATATAGGAAAAAAGCAGAAGCCGAAAGAGAAAGAAAAACAACAAACAAAATTACAGAACAAAACAACCAAACATTTGCAAACATAGCCAAAACAGCAATAGAACAAACAATTGAAAAAACCAAACCACCTCCACCCACCCACATAAACCTTACCTCCAACACCCACCTAAAACTCACAGCCCTCATTCTTGAAGCCCATATTGCCACAATCGGGGGGTCCGGTAAGTTCGGGGAACTGCTGTCAGAAAGCCTCAAAGCCAACTTTGGCATTGAGGCTAAGTTCCCCGACAGGGACTCCCAATCCATTTTCAACACTTACTTTAATCCACCAACAGTCATGCAACCCCCACAATCCACCCATCCCATCCCCCACCATACCACCACTCAAGCACCTGTCC
Organism: Caprella mutica; assembly: GCA_947561585.1. Taxonomy (NCBI): domain Eukaryota; kingdom Metazoa; phylum Arthropoda; class Malacostraca; order Amphipoda; family Caprellidae; genus Caprella; species Caprella mutica. Next base: position 106,604 of record CANNZV010001233.1, on the reverse strand, counting down.
ATCCACCCACCTCTACCCAACCACCCATCACTTCCCAACCACCAATCACTTCCCAACTACCCCCACTCACCGACTCATCCATTCACACCACCACCGACACAAATAATTTCATTACAGTGCAGCGCAAGACAAAGCGCAAACAATCAAAATCACCACTTGAACAACGCCCACCCAAACAACAACACAGAATCGACCTCGACGCACCCGGGACAAGCGAAATAATAGATCCGTCATCTCCACCACCAGCCGAACAAGGCATGGTGGAGTTCAACTTATACCAAGACGAAGATTCGGCCACCCTGATGAGAGATGCAGGTGGCGCTAGAAATATATTCAAACTAATTAAACTAGGAAATATCAAAATGCATATCAAAAGAGGGGACAGGACATTCCTTCTCAATTCGTTGAGAAGTGATGTCATGCCCCCTCAATTCTCCAAACATGCTCTAAGGAGTGTTCCTCATGCAGAGTTCTTCAAACTGCCTGATGTATTTTAATAATGTCTTCAACAATAGTGCAACACAACGTAAGAGCTTGGAAAACCAATAAAATTTCTCTATGTAATATTTATAATGATTTGAAACCCGATGTTATTTTGATGAACGAAACCAGCCAAATAAATGACCCCATAAAAATTTTCAACTACAAAGTTTTCCAAATCAATAGAACTAGCCAGCTACATGCTGGCACTGCAATAGCCGTTCATCAAAATAACATCGTGAAACTGCATGATGATTTTTATTCTGATTTACTTGCAATAACCATCAACACTCAACACGGCCCACTTACAATAGCTACATCTTATATTCCACCTCGGGACGGTTACTTGACTTTTCCTGACTACTACAAACTTTTCAGACTCGACAATCCAGTACTCTATATAGGCGACGCAAATGCACACCATAGAACCTTTGGACATAATAACAACAATAGAACAGGCAAACAAATTAAATATTTAATAGATCAAGGACTCGCAACTTTTCACGGACCCGACTTTCTTTTCACACAACGGAATGACTACTCCCGATATTGCTCTCTCGTCCCCCAACTTCCCCTTCAACCTTCACTTCAAAGCCAGCCCATTAACCCCCTCTGATCATATCCCAATAATAGCAACAGTTTCAATTCAACCTATTCAAATTCCTATCCGACCCAGGTCACAGCCACACAGAGCTGACTGGGACAAATTTAAATCATTACTTTCCAATCAAACCTTTAATCCCCTTCCAGAGGCAACTCTGGAGGAAATCGACCACCAACTCAATAGCTGGACAGAGGCAGTCAAACAGGCTGCCTCAGAATCAATTCCCACCCTATACAAGAGAGCAATACCGGGAGTAAAACCGGACCACATTATATATAGGTTACATATAGCTCATGAATCATTAATGACAGACTTAAGGACTTACGGACCGACGCCTGCCAGGTACCAAACATTAATTAGAATCCGCCGCGACATCAGACAACACTACACTCACAGACCTGGGATAAGCTTATCCGCAACCTCCAACTAGAGGAGGACCCTAAATCCTTCTGGAGGCAGGTCTCACGTCTCCTCGGCAGTAACAAACAAACAGCTCCATATATTTTAGGTCACAATAGGGAAAAACTCCACACTGCCGAGGAGAAAGAACAACACTTTAGGGTACACTGGCAGGAAATTTTCTCCGAAGATGGAGAAAATGACAATGACTTTACATACACAGTAGAATACAACATGCTCCACAGACACGCACACCTCACAACCCCACACCACACATCAGACTTAAATAGACTAAACGACGCCTTTCCACCAATTTCACTGACTGAATTTAGAACCGTCCTGAGAACATTCAAAGACAAAGCCCCTGGTCCCTCCGGAATCACAACACAACAACTCAGACACCTCCCAAACAACATGATACACTCTTTAGTTAACATATACAATAATGCTCTTTCTGCTGGTTACTTTCCTGACCAGCTTAAAGTAGCTCACATGGTGCTCATCCCTAAGGGGGGAGCACCCTCACAACACAACATAAAAAACTACAGACCAATTTCACTATTAGACATACACGCAAAAATACTTGACAAAATACTCAACACACGCCTCAACACACACTTACAGAACAACAACTTACTAAACACTAGGCAACACGGATTCCGGTCGTCCAGGGGAACACACACTGCAATAGCAGTCATCAACGAAACAATAGCACTCCATATCAGAAACAAATTTAAAATAGACGTTGTATTAAGGGACGTCGCAAAGGCGTTCGACAAGGTCTGGCATGTTGGACTAAAGCACAAACTTTTGGCTTTAGGACTTCATGACTGTTTCTTTCGAACCCTTTGCGACTACCTGGACGATAGGAAGGCGGCGATTAGGCTGGGCGGCTACGTGGGCGAGCTTTTCGATCTGTGTACGGGGGTGCCGCAAGGGGGCCAACCTTTCTCCAACCCTCTATAGTTTTTACATTCATGACATGCCCGAACCAATCCATAACTCAAAATACGTTTGCGTCGCCGATGATATCACACAAATCATATGCACACAACACTCATATAACCTACACTCACGCAGAACCCAACGTGCAATAGAACAAATTAACACATACGAAGCACGTTGGAAAATCACAACAAACACTAATAAATTTCAGATAATCCCCATCAACCGCGTGAGGACGGGGGAGATCCTTGTGGACGACCTGCCGAGGGTCTATTCCTCTCAGGGCAGGGTCCTTGGTCTCCACTTTAACTCTCGCGGTTTTGTCCCTCAAATACAAAACAGAGTAAACATAGCCCGCAGCAAATTGTTGAAGCTCTATCGCTTCGGCAATTTGCTGCCCCGCACCAAACAACACCTTTACACTGCAATAGTTAGATCAGCCCTCCTCTACCCCACTACCCCACTACACACAATATCCAAAACACAAACACTAAAACTACAACGCGTACAAAACCAAGCACTACGATACATCACAAACACTCGCAAAACAGACTCCATTCACGCACAAGCACTACACGAACAACAAAACATCCCTCCAATAAACATAACACTTCATCGGCAAGCAAACTCCCTCTGGGAAAAAATAGCTTCCAATAACCCTGAAATAGACCAACAATTCCCCCTAATGTCCGACCAATTCCATAATAGAAAGCAAATCTTCCCCAGCAGTAAAAAAATAGCCCTCTCCCCCGAACCCGCACCTTTGTACACATAGCGAACTACTCGTTCGCTAGCCATCTCTCCTCTTCGCGAGTGAGTAAGTTGCCATCAAGGGTTGGTCATAACAATAGACACCAACCACGGCCCAATAGAAATAGCAACCTGTTACATTCCCCCAAGAACAGACTACCTAAACTTTATAGATTTCTACAACCTGTTAAACAAAAGACACCCAGTCTATATAATAGCGGACTTAAATGCAAGATCCCCAATCCTTGGCCATAGAAACTCAAATACAACAGGAAAACAACTTGAACAATTAATCAATAGAGGCAACTGTTTTCACGATGGACCAAACTTCCCCACTTTCATTACTAATATAACCAAAACAACCCCCGATATAATACTCCATAACAATAGAATCATCCATAACAGTCATTCATATCCAGGCCCAGCTACTACTAGTGAACATATCCCAATAGTACTAATCATTTCCTGCAATCCAATCCTGATCCCAATAAAACCCAGAGAAAGCTTCAAACAGGCGAACTGGGTAGATACACACACCATCTTAGTGATCCTTTCCCAATAGAAAACCTCAACAGTCCACAAGCAATAGATAATGCTGTCAAACAATGGACAGAAAGAATACAGAATGCAAGCAAATTATTTATCCCAACAGTCCAATACCGTCCAATCCCATACCCAAAAGACTCCCAATACCTGATCCAACTAAAAAATGAGTACAAAACAGTAATGAAGACAATGACCAATTTGGGTCCAACAGTTAACCGTATGAATAGGGTGAAGGAGATGAGAGAAGAGATGAGGGAGGAGTTGCGAAGGCTGAGGGAGGAGGAGTGGAATCGTTTTGTGGAGAGAAATGATAAGGACTTCTGGAAGTCAGTTAAGAGAGTGTATGGAGAGAGAGGAGGAGGAGGAGAGGTGAAATATCTGAAGGGACATAATGGCGAGGAAGTGTATGGAAGTGAAGGAAAGGAAGAGTTATTCAGAAACCACTGGTCCAAAGTTTTCCAAATAACAGATGAAGAAAACGAGCAATTTGATGAAGAAACAGAAATAGAAGTCAATTCAACAATAGATAGCCCATCAACAGATAGATAGCCCAATTCAACAATAAACCCATCATTTAATGCAATAGAAAACATAACAATAACTCTTACAGAAATAATAGAAACAATAAAAACCTTCAAACAGAAGGCCCCTGGAAATGACCAAATTACTAAACTTCACCTAACTAACCTTTCCCAATCAAAGATTGCTGCATTAGCAAAAATAGTAACAACTGCAATTAATACAGGTTATTTTCCAAAACAAGGAAAACCTCAACAATGATATTCCTACTAAAGCCCAACAAAAGCCCCTATGATCACATAAATTATAGACCAATATCACTTCTCAATGTTCCTGGCAAAATTCTCGAAAAAATGATAAACAAAAGACTAATAAAATCAATAGACCTCAAACAACTAAACAATAGCGATCAGCATGGATTCAGAAAAGAGAGAGGCACTGATACAGCAACTGCAATAACTTATGAAACAATAGCGGCAGCCAAATCACAAAAATTCAAAACCAATATTGTTCTTAGAGACATAAAAGGAGCATTCGACAAAGTCTGGCATAATGGCATACTACACAAATTAATAGTAAACAATATAGAACCATACCTCATCAAAATAATAGCCAACTATCTCTCCAATAGAACTGCAAATATAAAAATAGATGAATTCACTGGTCCATCTTTCAACCTCTCCTGCGGAGTCCCCCAGGGAGGATGCCTGTCCCCTACAATTTTCAACTTCTACACTCATGATCTACCGTCCCCAATATCATTCAATACCGAAAATATCATCTACGCTGATGATGTAACCCAAATAATAAGCTACCCAATAGAAAAAATCCTCACCAAAATAACGCAAAGAGAAGTAGAAAGGGTCAACAACTATGAAAGGAAGTGGAAAATAAATACAAATATCAATAAATTTCAAATAATTCCTCTAGAAAGAAAAAGAACCAATAAAGTGAAAATAAACAATCGAGAAATAGACTATAGCCAAACAGGAACAGCACTGGGAGTTACAATTAATAGATCAGGATTTACAACCCATACCATCAATAGAATCAGGACAGCGAAACAAACCCTCTCAAAACTATATAGCCTCAAAAACCTTAACCAACCAAACAAAAGAAAACTGTACCTAGCCATTACCAGAAGCAAGCTACTATACCCAAACATTCCCCTCCAAACCCGCAGCAAAACTCAAATTCATAAACTGCAAGTAATACAAAATAAAGCTGCCCGCATTATTACAAACACAAGAATAATAGAGCACAAAACCAATATAGAAACCAATATTGGAGCAGACTTAGCCCCAATCAATATTGTACTACACGAAAGTGCAAAACAGATATGGAACAAGATCAACCTAACAGAAAACCAGCGAATCAAATTCAATCATTTCCCAAACGAGAACTATTTATACCCCTCCAGAAGGCATAAATGCGAAGAATCAATAGATCCCATTTTCTAACTACCAAAACCAATCAGCCTTACAGATATAAAAGACTGATTATTATTTTAAATCAACGGTCTGACGACCTTTTCAATTAATGCCAAATTAATGAGTAGAAATTTTTAATGAGTATAATCTCAATATAACGGGCTGAATGCCCTTTTTTTAAACCCTGCCAGCGAACAATTAAACTGACTTAATATAATGTGTACCAAATCAGTAGCACCACTCTTTTATCTCTTAACTATTTTTCTTATTTTTCTAAATCTTTTTTCTTCTCTGTCCCCCCTCTATTTTAACCCACTTTGTGTCTCTCATCTCATGGAACTGCCCGTCCGACAGGATACTTTTTTGGATGCCACGCTGGAATTGCCTTACTGAGATAGAGCTTTGCTTGGCCAGGAGACTCTAGTGCTCGTGTCTGTGTATTCTGACTTCTCCCTTGTGGATTTTTGTAGTATAGGCTTTCTTTTCTTTTTGTGTTTCTGTGATCCCCACGTTTTAGACGACTGGACCTTACCGGCTTTCTTTCCCTGTCCTGGGGCCTTTGGAGCCCACTGGATTCCCCGGTTGAATTGGTGAGTGGTGGTGGTACCCCCTTTATTTTCTTTCTTTTCTTTATTATTTTTCTTATGTGTACTGTACTTTTGAATATTTGCCTGGAGTTGTTGTTGGATAGGGGGCGTCTCTCAGTGGACCCCCATGTTTGAGGCTCGCCAGCCCCGTGGTCCCCCCCGCACGGGGGACACACGACCCCCCAAACCCCCACTTCTTAAAATCAACCTAAAACTAATCGACAATAACAAACCAATATTTAAAACAATCTGTGTCAACCTTAAAGGCTTTCTAACCCGACTATCTGATAATACCAATGGATTTGTAGCTTTCTCTGATTTGTCTGATACCATCGATTCATTAACCTCGCCAAGAGGTGTAACCGAACTTGCTAAAATTAACCTAGAACCGGTCACCCCTCCAGAGATCAGGGCCAAGCGAACTGTATTTCTGCGAGGACTTGACCATCACATTGTTAGGAACCACTCGGTCAAGGAAATTTGCGACGAACTGACTGCCAGACAACCCTGGCTTACTGACATTAATGCTTTTAAAATAAATGACTATCTCCATGTTCTCAAATTAGTATGTTCCGACAACCGACACACCGACAGGATACTTACTGACGGCTTAATGGCTTTTCACACCCGAATCCCACCCCATAACTGCTCCCCTGAAAAATTCACTCCACTTCAAATCTGTTTTAACTGTTATGCATATGAATCTCACACTAAAGAAAACTGCCCCTCAACCACCATAGTTTGTTCAGAGTGTGCACACTCACCGTGACTGCAAATCCACTACTAAAAAATGCCTTAACTGTCCCGCCCCCAATAATAACCATCGCACTCTTGCCCCCTCCTGCCCCATCAAACGAAAAGCCATTAAGGACAAGGACAAAAAACTAAACGACGCTAAAGACAGACAAACTAACGAAACCTTTTCACAAATTGTTAAGACGACTATCAAAGAGACTGAAAAACTCACTTTAAACTAGTTGCCCTCATTATCGAAGCTCACGTTGCCGCCATAACAAATGAACGACCCTACAACGACATTCTCTCTGAATCACTCAAACTTAATTATAACCTCGATGCAAAATTCCCAGACAGAAACTCCCAAAAAATCCTTGACATTTACTTAACCAATGGTCAGACCCCTACTCAGACCAATGACGCACCTGCTACTGACATAGACTCCAATATCGAGATGGAAGAGGCGGGAGCTTGTGGGATGGTTGATGGGGGCACTAGCGCCCAGCAATCCTCTCCGCTCCCCCAACGCCATCAAGGTGGCGGAGTCAAACCCAAAAAACGACCAAAAACCACCCCCGACTCACCCCCTACAACAAAACAACAAAAAAGTGACGAACCGACCTCTAGACCCAGATATCCTCAATCACTAGCCAACCATCTGTTAGACCTCACTTTTCCTATAGAGTCTTTAGATCAAACAAAGACCCCGAACCCATTCCTGACAACCCGACTGCTGACTGGTTCACCAACGAAATCACCAACAGAACGACTTACGGACTGAAAATCAATGTACATGGTGACCTCGAACTTTTTAGAAATTATATTAGGAAGGCCAAACTGACGCCAAAAATAGACCACATCAGAATCATTGACGACGAAACTTTCAGACAATATCATAGAATTGCACAATATGGACCAATCCAATAATAGAGAAAGACTTACAATAGTACAACACAATGTCATGACCTGGACCAATAAACGACTGACTTACTGCAATATTTACAATGAACTGGACCCTGACATAATTTTACTTAATGAGACATCAACAATAGACAATGAACCAATTAAAATTTTCAACTACAACACTTTCAAAATGAACAAGACGAACGAACGTAACGCAGGAATTGCCATAGCCATCAGGAAAACAATAGAAGCAAATATAGACGATAATTTTGACCAAGACTTCATGACCGTGACCATTCAGACTAATATAGGACCAACTACAATAGCAACAGGTTACTCTCCCCCAAGACTTCAATACTTAAATACCGCGGACTTACATCGTATATTCAATAGAGACCATCCAGTATATTTTATAGGTGACCTCAATGCAAACCATCGACTATTTGACTACATGACTAATAACTTCAAAGGACAACAAATAGCCAAAATGATAGACAACAATAGACTAAAGCACATAGGCCCCTTTTTTAAGACCCGGACAACTGCAACGACTAGACGCTCCCCCGACATTGCCCTCTCTAATAACCTTGCCTTCCTCAACTTCCATCTCCGACCTGGACCTCTAACTCATCTGACCATCTCCCACTAATAGCTACCATCTCGACCAATCCCATTCAAATCCCTATCAACCCCCGACTCCAATTTAGCAAGACCAACTGGACAGAATACAAACGCCTTTTAACCGACTTTGACAGACCTGACTTAGATCTCCTGACGTTAGAAGAAATAGACGACCACATAGACAACTGGATTAACAAAATAGATGCAGCAACAAACCAAACTACGCCACTGCTTTACTATAGAAAACTCCCCGGAACCCAACCAAACGACAGAATCAAAAAACTACAACGACTTCACTCCAACTTACTATCCATTCTAGAGACTTACGGATCATCACCCGTCAGACAACGACTGCTACAATCCCTACGTAAAGACTTGACTGACAAATATAGTAGACTCAACAAGGAAACATGGAACAAAATAATCAAAGACATAGATACCGACTTCAATCCATCAACCTTTTTCAAATCCATCCGACGCATGACAGGCACAACAGACAACTCCCCTCCATTTTTAATTCATGACGGCTCCAAACTAACGACTCCAATAGAACAAGAACCGATTTTCAGAGACCACTGGCAGACTATCTTTTCAGACACTGACCCAGACGACAATAATTTTAATTACGACCCTCCAAACCGACCTAACGACTCCATTCAACAATAGTGACCTCTCCAGACTTCAACCCGATAACTGCCCCATTATCGAAACCAATGAACTGACCGACATAATCAGGAAACTAAAACACAAGGTCCCTGGACCAAACAGACTGACTGCTAGACAAATTAAAGCCCTCCCCGACAAAATGACACTTTACTTAAAAAACATATTTAACAATAGCCTCTCAGCAGGATACTTCCCAGACTGCTACAAAACAGCGACGATGATATTTATCCCCAAGACCGGCACCCCAGGAACCGACGTAAGAGACAAAAGACCAATCTCCCTCCTCAACATAGACGGCAAAATATTCGACAGAATTTTAAATAAACGACTGACGCTTTTTCTCGACAGCAACGGACTTCACAACCCCCGACAACACCATTCACGAGACAATAGTTGACCACTTGACACAGAAAAACAAAGTTGACATAGTATGTAGGGACGTCTCCAAAGCATTTGACAAAATATGGCATATAGGACTTAAATACAAACTAACGAATATAGGACTTCATGACTGCCTATCATGGACTTTATGCGACTTCATTACAGACAGAACAGCTACCATCAAAATAAAGAACCACATAGGACCAGCATTTGACTTAGAGACAGGCGTCCCACAAGGCGCCTGTCTATCTCCTTCCCTATTCAACTTTTACACCCATGACCTTCCCGACCCTCTTCCCGACACAGACTATATCCAATACGCTGACGTAATCACCCAAATAATAGGATTCCCTGGACCATCGCATACAATAGCTCAGAACACCTCGACAGCCATCAGACAGAGAAACGACTTCGAAAACAACTGGAAAATACAAACAAACATCAACAAATTCAAAATCATGAAAATAGCAAGGCACAAGACTCACCCAATTAGACTAGACGATGACATACTAAACTATTCCCCAACAACCCGCATCTTAGGACTTGACTACTCAACCCACGGACTGACCAGACATTTATCAATTAGACGAGCAATAGCCTTCAAAACTCTCAGCAGACTCAAACGATTCTCCGACTTATCACAAGACAATAAAAGACGACTCTACAAAACAATAGTCAGACCTCAACTTCTCTACCCCATAGCTCCACCTAAACACTATTTCCAAATCCCTGACCTCCAAACTACAGAAAGTACAAAACAAAGCCCCAAGATTCATAGACGGACAGACCTTATTCGACCGCATCCCCTCCAGACTTCTCCATACCCGACAGAACATACCGCCTGTGAATGTTTACCTTCACAAGCGCACAAAGGACATATGGACCAACCTACAAGACAAACTCGCAGACATTTATCGCTCCCTGACGCCCAACCCAAATGACAATAGCAGAAACAGACATTTTAAAACTTCTTATCTGACCGACAACGTCACTGACCCAGCCGCAATATTTCTTTGACCGAGTGTTTTCTATTTTAACTTGCGCATTTCCCAGTACCCAAATGTTGGTGAAGAGAACGATGCTCAGTAACCACATTTGGGGAAGAGAACATCCTTAGGGATTCCTCCTCCGCGTATTTTAATTTTTTAATCTTCAACTTTCAATAGAACAAAATCTTATCAGACAATCAGAGGAAGCTCCAGATCCACAAATCCCCTGTAAATAATCCCTATAAACTAAAAAATGTCATAAACAAAATAAAATTAATCCTCTCTTTAATAGAGAATCAAAAAAAGGTGAATATAATGTTAAAAATATATATATATATATATATATATGTGTAAATAATGTAAATATTGTATAAAACAATCATCCAAAATTGCAATAGAAACTTTCAAAAGAAAGCCTAACTAGACAAACCCCCGATGAGATTCACTGTCAGACTTCACTTATCCCGACAACTCCTAGCAGTATTCAAGTGTACAATATCTTTTCTCTCTTCTACTATTTTTCATTTTCCCCTCTATTTCTGTCTCCAGGCCTTCCAGGCCGCCCTTCTATCCTAAACTCTTCTCTCTTCCTTTTTTTCCTCTTATTGCACCGCTCTGTGTGCAAGGTACCAACCACCACCACCACCACCTGGAACTGCCCTACTGAGATCGAGCTCTGCTTGGCCAGGAGACGCCAGTGTGTTGTGTCTGTGATAGTGACTTCTCCCTTGTGGATTCTTATAGTGTAGGCTGTCTTATCTTTTTGTGTTTCTGTGACCCCTTAACTTGGACGACTGGACCTATCGGCGGCTTTCTTCTCCTGTCCTGGAGCCTTTGGAGCTGAGGGTCGGATTAGGTGAGTGGTGGTGGTTATCCCCTCCTTCTTTCTCAATATTTTTTTTCTTATTTTTTACTGCATATTCATATTGTTCCTGGAGTTCTTTTAATACTAGGGTGGTCACTTTGTGGACCCCCAAATGGCCACGACCCATCGGCCGCGTGGTCCCCCTCGCCCGGGGGATTCACGAAATAACAGACCCCCACTCTTAAAGATTGTACTAAAAGTAATTAATCCTAATCAACCTAAACCAAATCGAAATGATGTATTTAAGACTGTGTGTGTAAACCTTAAAGGATTTTTAACTAAACTGAATGATACCCATCAGGGGTTTACGGCATTTTCTGACTTGACTGAAACTATTGGCACCATTACTTCTGCAAAAGGACTGACTGAACTAAGAAAAATTAACTTAGAACCTGTAACTTCACCCGAAATCAGAGCTAAACGGACTGTTTTTATTAGATGAGTTGACCATGACATAGTTAAAAACCACAGCACTGACGAGATTAGGAACGAACGAAACAAAATTGGCTTACTAAATTGACTATTTTGTTAAATTAAAGAATACACCCATGTTTTAAAAATTACTTGTGGCGACAACGGACAAGCTGACAGAATAGTTAGAGACGGACTTATGGCCTTCCACACCCGAATCCCCCCTCAAAACTGCAGCATCGAAAAATTCAGATCTATCTTAATCTGCTATAATTGTTACAAATTTGAATGCCATATTTATGATCACTGCCCTTCCAAAACAATAGTTTGCTCCCCACCCCATAATAATCACCGCACTCTCGCCCCCTCATGTCCCTATAAACGGAAGGCCACAAAAGACAAAGAAAGACGACAAAATGACGAACAAGACCGACAGACATAAAACCTACAGCGACATAGTAAAAACAACAATTAAGGAAACTGCACAGACTCCCCGACCCACCATTAATATTACTGACAAGACGAATTTCTAGCTAGTAGCACTTATCATAGAAGCTCATGTAGCCGCAATAACTAACGACCGACCATACAACAACATTCTAAGCGAAAGCCTCCGACTAAACTATGACCTTGACGTTAAATTTCCAGATAGAGACTCACAAAGAATACTAGACATCTACCTCAACCCTGACCAAACCAAGATTTCCTCACAGACTAAAAAAATCCCAACCACTCAACCTCAACGCCCGACAAGACAACCCCCTTACTATATTGACCCTTCCTCCGAATCTGACATGGGAGTTAAGGGAGGCGAGGGGGTGCCTCCACTGAGTCCCGAAAAGACTCAGATGGGCCCTCCGTTCCCTCAACGCCATGCCAACCAAGGTGTAAAACCCACAAAACGACAGAAAGACTCTCCTGATTCTCCGACTGAGACTAAGCAACAAAGACGTGACCCTCTTCCGACTAGACAGAGAACAACCTCAGAGGCTACATCTATGAGCATGCAGGAGGTTGTCTCTAGACCCCACTTCACCTATAGAGTTTTCAGATCCGACAAAGACCCTTCACCTATCCATGACGAAAAAACTCCCAACTGGTTTACAAACGAGATAACACAAGCAAACAAATTTGGACTAAAAATTCATGTCTTTACGGAGACCTCGACAAATTTAAGAGATAACTTAGGGACGAAAGACTGACACCAAATAGGGAACATATTAGGATTATTGACCACGAGACTTTTAAACAATATCATAGAATCATGCAATATGGACAGGACTGTAAATAGAAAATTGACAATAGTGCAACATAATGCAATGACTTGGACTAATAAGCGACATACCCTGACTAATATTTACCAGACATTATTTTACTCAAAGAAACCTCAGTTTTAGATGACGGACAACTTTAGATTTTTAATTATAATGTTTATAGGACCAACAGACTAAACGAATTACACGCAGGAATTGCAATAGCCATCAGAAAGACAATAGTTCCATATATAGATGACAATTTTGACCAAGACTTTTTAACCGCAACCATACAAACAGACCAAGAACCTTTAACAATAGCGACTGGATACATTCCCCCGAGACTGACTTTTATTAATACTGCCGACTTCCATAGGATTTTTAATAGAGACCACCCAGTTTATTTTTTAGGAGACCTTAACGCCAACCACAGACACTTTGACAGGACAAATAATTTTAAAGGAACCCAAATAGTTAAATGCATTTATGACAATAGAATTAAGACACATAGGACCCTTTTTTAAGACTAGAACCACCACGACCACTCGACGTTCCCCTGACATTGCACTGACCAACAATAGAGCATATCACAATACCCACTTACGACCAGGATCCTTAACCCCTTCCGACCATTTACCAATAATAGCAATCATTTCTTCCGATCCAATCCAAATCCCAATTAACCCCCGACCTCAATTTAGCAAAACTGACTGGACTAAATACAAAGGACTTCTAAATGACTCCAACGTGCAAATTTAGAGCGTGTGTCCCATTGAAACCGCCATATCTCTTCTCGTTTTTTTCGCAGGTTTCATTTTTTTGAAAGTTGGTCACAGCAGACCCTCTGATTGATCTGGAGGTGAATGTTTTACCAGAGGATGTCTTGAATTTTGACAAAATTTAATGTAAATCAGCGAATGAGAGCTCGATATTCCTATTAGATGGCTTGATTTGATTAGGAAAAACAATTTCAGTTTCTTCTCCATTAGTCAGCACAGCTCGGAAATGTTCAATAAACAAATTTAGAATCTTAAATTCCAATTGAGTATAGGCTATGGTAGCAGGAACTCCGCTTCGAGTGTTTTTGTGATCTTGAACCTCTATCATATGATAGGAACTGCCATTTGGTAAATTTCTTAGTTTTGCCTTCTTCACTTCCCCAATCTTCAGTTTAATTAACTCTTTCGATCTTCTGCAAAGTCTCACAGTAGCTATAGCAATAAGCTCATCTCTTATCTTCACTGCCATTTCCAGCTTGGATTCCATCGAACCATCCTTAATAACATTTGAAAGGTCATCAAATTTGGCACATAGAGATTCACTTATTGTATCCCGTAACATCTCAACATCTTTCTTTTCTATAAGTTTCCGAATGGCCTTCTTCTTGGTTAATATTAGATCTGATCCCTTGTCTCTCGTTAAAATTTGAATCATGCTCTCTATTTCATGTTCAATTAATTTGAATTTGTACTCTTTGCTCGCCATTTGAGAACTTGTTAATTCGCCTCCGCATTCCGGACTGTCGATATCCAGAAAAAGAAATTTAATGAAGTGCTTGAACATGCCTAAGTATTTCAGCTTGCTTGTAGAAGTTATTTTTGGCTTTCCTTTGAAGCTCTCCAGCATCTGCCTGACGATTTTAGGGTTTGATAATTTCGTGAAGGTCATGGTTTCTTCATAGCTCAGCACGACATCCAAAGTCATCGTGACACACCTACCAGTGTTATTATATGCACGTCGTCTTAAGTAATCAGAAAAAGAGTTTTTCCAAACCAGAACCCTTTCAGAGTAAACTCTTGCATCTTTATATCTTAGGGCCTTGTACTTCTCGTCCGCTTTTTTCCATTCCAAGTCCAACTTTATTCTTTCATCTGCATCCATCTCCAAATTCCTTTTCCTGAACATTTCGTCACGAGCTTCTCGTAAGGACTTCAAATTGTTATTCATGTCAGCATGTTCTTCCACTGTTGATTCATTCTCACGTATCGCGTTGGAAAGATCTTCCCCATCAAGCATCACATGACGATTGTTAATTTTACGAGTGTAGCATTTAGGAATGACTTCACACTCTCTTATAAGAGAATCATACTGCTCTGGGTGAGTATCACGTGTCATTTTGTGAGTGCTCTTCAAATGCGAGGTCATGTTAAATTGCAGTGAAGTGCATAATTCACATCTTTTCAGGTTGTATTTTCGGCTAGTCATATTAGTTCGTGGATCTCCTTTCATTCCAGTCTCTCTTTTCACATTACTAACCGATGTTCTCTTCACATCGTCTGGTGTCTCCTTGTTTCTGGCTATTATCATTGCCATCTTCATTCCGAATTTAACCTGATCACCGGTGAGATTAGCATGACAGTCTACTAGATGCCTTTTCAGTCTGAATGTATTAACTGAACAATTAAGAAGGGGACATTCTAATCTTCTGGTGCCATCTTTCTGTCTCATGACCTCTTCTCTTGGAGCTTCATTCATGGACTCCTGTTGCATTGGGCTTTAAAGATATTCAGAATCAGATTTCAAATCTTTGTCCATAGCCCTAGCCCCATGGTAATTAGAAGAGAGAAATAGGTTCGCATCGGTGATCATTTCGGTGAAGATCCGTTCGGCTGAACTGACTTTCTTCGCAAACTCAATTAGAAGGCAATTGGTAGAGACTCTCTTCCTCAAGGAGTAAGTTCCGATGCTGCAGTACTCATCCAAAGAGCCACAGAGCCTAACTAACTCAATGGAGTTGTCTCCGACACCAGCCTCCAACAGCGCTAACTTAGCTCTGCATTCCTGAAAGGAATAATTAAATTAAACTTACAGGTATGAAATAAATTTATAGTAAATTATTCTTTGAATTGCAATGGTTTGAACCCTTGATAACTATGGCCATGTTTGAACGCATTTGCATAAATTAAAAATTAGTCAACTTATGTCATGAAATAAAAAGTTATTCAACTACTTGATTCTAACTTAATACATTATTAATATTTACCATCGAAGTAGGATCTTTTTCAGAGTTCGTATCTGCATATGATGTGCTTCCCAAGTCCTCCATATTACTGGTAGAAGACGATGCGGTAATTTCATTTTCTGAAACAAGAAAATATATTCTATAAAAAATAATTCAATCAGCGGTGTAATGTCATATTATATTACTCTTTTAATCACAGAGCACGATACTATCTTTTAATCGATTGCATTATTTTCAGATGCCAATCACCGAGCAATAACTGAATTTATTGATTAAATTACTAAGACATTCAAATATAATTAATGTTTAAATACTCACCACATATGACAGACAGCATTAGCTTGAAGAGTCTGTTTTTTCTTAGCAGACATATGTTGCTTAGCAAGCAGGTACTTTTCGTTGATACTGAAATAATATATAGAGACAATTAGATACAGATATAAGTTTAATTATTAGACCCAAGATTAGTTATTTCGTGTATCATCATATTGAATTGTACAGGGGGTAAATAGATATAACAAAATGTATAGATTGCCAAAGACTAACAGATTAATTGTTCTGGCCTATTTCAGCTGAGTACTAAAACTATAGGGTAAAGTGGCAAATCCGTTAGATCAGAGTTTCTAAACTTTATTCAGTTTCTTGAGACTTTTACCCCCATTTCAATAATTTCATTACCCTAATCTCGAACAAGTTTCTTAGAATATGAAAAATTCAAACCTAGTATCTTTCCCGTTTGCCGACCACCACCAAATTTAAATTAAATTAATTTTATTTTGTACCTTTGTCCATAGAATCCGAAAATCATAGCAGTTTTTTGTAGAAACTAATACTTTTTGAGATGAGGTTTTAAAATTATTTATTTCCTATGTATTACTGAAGGGTCGAAAACTTTGAAAAAAACTCGTGTTTTCACGATTTTGGGATAATTTTGGTCAAAGATAACCGTAATGTAGTTTGTTGTATCCGCTAGTTTGTTGTACTGCACACTTCATGATTGCTTAATGACCTGGCAGGGGGGTTTGGGGGGCGGCACGCCCCCCTTTACGCGTACAGCAGTATTGAAGTAATAAATGTAAAATATCACGGAAACTGGAAATATTCAATATATGTACTCGGAAAGTGGGTGATATCATAATTAAAGAATTGTCGATTCAATAAATTTTAACCATGAGTCATGATTAGGTCCTACTGGTACATAACTAGGGTTGTGAATTTGTGACAATATGCGTTTGAAATCATAGATCCTGAGAATATTATAAACGGAGAGAAATAAACATTATCGAATCTTTTTACACCAGCTGTATATAGTATTCGATAAAACATTTTTTATTTTGCCTATGATAATCCTAAGATCTATGATTTTAAACGTATATTGTCATAACCCTATTCATAACCAATGCCAACAACCACTTTTCGAGTACTGTCAGTGTACAAGCAGAACAAGATCACTACTATGAAGTAGTAAAATCTATTATAGTATAATAGACTCGTAATGAAAGATCTCTATACGAACAGAGTACAATTTAAGTTAAGCTATTTTTTACAGTTAGATAATCTTTTAAATTGGTCGTTAATAAAATAAATATGATTAACCACTGGTATGTTTGATAAATTTTACGGTTGATTAAAAAGTACTATGACTCGTTCAATTGAGATACGTTCGCAATTGATACGTTTGTATAATTATAAATAACTACCAAATTTAGTAAAGTCTGAATGATTTAACTTGCCTTACATAGATTTGATTAAAGCTTACAACTATTATTAAAATAGACTAAAGAAAATCAGCTAAATTCATCACACCAAAACTAAGATAATTAAACTAGATAGAATACTACATCAGAAATTATTGAAGTAACCATAATAATTAAATTTCGTATCCTTGAGTTGTCGAAGAAAATTAACTATCAAACTTGAAAACTAAGTGAAAAGTAAATGAAACATTAGATTATTTCTACTTACCTACAATTAACCTATATCAATTAATGGCATAATTCATACTTTAATCTTAATTCCACAACAATATCTAACAGAATTTAAATGAATTAAATAAGAGAAAGTACTTACTTTTACAGCAGGTCTTTTATCTATGAACCAAACCGGAAGAGAGACACAATAAAAATGATCGAGATCAGTCAGGTGTGTCTTGACTTCACCTATAGGTGATACACAGTGAAAAAGTTGTTTTAAATTGGCTAACTGGCAATGATAACGTACTGAAAAATTAGACAAGTTACCGACACTTTTTTACAGCAAACTTTAACTGGGAATATCTTTTAATGCAGACCTTCAATTCAAAATCTGTCTGGATAAAACTCTTTATCGACACCCCGTGCACCAAAGTAAGGTCCATAAACGTATCAATGTTATATATTTACAAAGATAATTAAAAAAGAATTGGATGGGCTGGTCGTTTATAATATTACTTTAGCCCTAGCCCCAGCCCCCAACACTCTAGCCTTAAACAGAACTTTTCAATGCCTACTGATTCCATAAATAAATTATACACATTATGCAAATGCTATTTTTAACCTTAATAATTTGCTAAATTGATGAAATCTATGATAACAATTCATAGTTTTTAGAGAATAATCTATTTGATAAAATTCACCTGAGGGTAGACAAAGGTTCAGTAAAAGTAGGACATTTAAAGAGTAATATTGGTCATAATTCATAGCATTGCAATGGTGGCAAGCGCTTGTGAATTTATTTAATTGTACTAACAATGTATTGGTATTTATATATCTTCCTGAATTAATTGGAAGTTTTTATTATAACTGGGGTCATGTTATTGAACAGTGAAATATTGAACAGTGTAAAGGTTGCGAGACATGGAAGCTGTAATGTAGTTTGTTGTATCCGCTAGTTTGTTGTACTGCACACTTCATGATTGTTTAATGACCTGGCAGGGGGGTTTGGGGGGCGGCACGCCCCAGTTATACACAGAGTATATTAAATGTTATATCAATAATAAATTGCACTATTAAACTAACCACAACCAAAGGAGTATTTTATTAATAAATAGTAACCCCATAGAATGATGTTAAATTACTTTGTTTATAGATTCGATCTCTCATTATCTATCATTATTCAAAATGTGTAATTGAAAACTTAACGATTTATATCCATTGAGTTTTTGCTACTTAATGTATTATTTAGCTAGCTGTCGTAATTGAACAAAATAACTTCAGAGTCACAGTTCTAAAAATCGAGTGAAAATTGCCTTCAAACAGATGTATCGCAAGTTTAAGATATTTGAATAAGGAAACCATTCATAATTTTATATGGCTACCACTATGTATGAACTGTTTGAAATTAAATGACACTCATAATATAATGTACTTTTTGATGTCAAGACCAGACAATGAATTACAAGAGCTAGAATAAATCAACTCATAAATATTTGAACAATGGTGAAAGTATTGCGCTCATCGACAGTAACATGTTCTACAAAAGCCATAATAGTGTTACACCAATTTGAATTTTAGTTAAGCAGTAATCTTCGTACTTAAAGGACCAACATGGCTAATCTCCAAAAATCAAGATGGGTAATGACCCTCAATAATTATGATGTTGAACGAAATTACAATTCACATCTTCGTAATCCTGTTTTCAAAATTAAAAGAGCAGTGATAGGCAAAGAGATTAGCAATGAAGGCACAAGGCATTTCCAGTGTTATGTTGAATTCGATAGGTCATATAGGTTGGGGCACTGTCGAAAGATTTTTGGTTTAGCCTTTTGGGACAGTGCCCGTGAAAGTGCTCTGGTGAATTTCCGGTATTGTACTAAAAGTGGGGATTTCACCAAAGAGCAGTGCGGAATTGAATCAGGTATGTTTTTAATATATAGTCAAATTTATGCTAATATTTACAAAAAGTTTGTATATAGTGAGTTCCACAAGTAATTATTCAGAAATTAAATAAACTTGCCTTAAAAATAGAAATAAATATATTGTTTTCCAAATCTTTAATACAATGATTTAATTTCCATGCATTACTATGCTTGCTAATTCTAGTGAAAAAAAAAATAACTAGAATTTGCAAGCATAATAATGAATAATTATAAACCTTGAATTTATTAAAAGATAAGGACTACTAAATATATTTCGTATATTTATAACAAGCTTGTTAAATTTTAAAATAGTGTACTTTTTTGTGGGACATACGTACGGTATATGTAGTTTTTAATTAATACATTTAATTGGTTCTAAATAAAATTTGACATAGCACAAGTACAAATTTGAGTCTATGGTTTTATTTCTCAGAAAAATATTTGATTTCTTTCTGTAAGTTTAAATTTTACCGTGTTTCCAGATGCAGCCAAAGTGGCCCTTCCATTGATAGTACAAGGCCTTCTCAATAAAGATACTGCGACTCAAACGAAGCTTTCAAAGGAATATTTTGAAAAATCGAACTGTTTCGACAAAGTAACTATGAAAATAAAACAGATTCAACAGGATCACAAGATGTTTTCATTATGGTCTCCTAAGTTGTTGAGGCCTTGGCAGTTCGCCTGTATCGAGTTGCTATTTTCCCAAGATGACAGGCAAATACTATGGATTGTGGATACTGTAGGGAATTTTGGGAAAAGTTTTTTGGCGCAGTATCTATCCATACTTTATGGATACCAACTTGTGGATGGCTCACTTAACTGCAGAGATGCAGCATTTCTAATTTCAGAGCATTCCAAGGGATTTTGCTTTGACATCTCTCGATGCTCTGTAAATACTTTCGAATATTCAACTTTGGAATGCCTAAAGAATGGTTAGTTAAATTCTTGACTTGAAAAATGACATCCAACTATATAACCTCAATAATCACCCTTAACATGCGTGTTTATATTTCAGGTGTGATAATAACTGGAAAATATTCTGGGAGGGTCAAGAGATTCTCAAGTTTGCCCATTGTGGTTTTTTCCAATTCCCGTCCTGTGTACACAGCACTATCTGAGAACAGGTGGAAAGTCAACGTGTTAGGGAATAATCCTTTTGCAAATATCTCTAACATTGCGACTATTCTTCCATCTCACACCTACCCATTTGTTGCGCCGGAGCCAATGCCTGACCTCTCTGAAAGTTTCAATTTGCGGGAATTCTTGGAAATGAAGCTACTGCATACTATTGAACCTGAACGTGAGTGTACTCCTTGACATTGTTACATAATACTATTATACCAGAGAACTAATATGAATTTGTCTATATAAACATATCAAATTAATATTTTTATTTCAGAACAAGTGCCAACAATTGATGCTGCTGCTTCCGCTGATGATGAACATTTGCTTCAGCTTGGGTCACATGATTTGGATGATTTGCCCAGCACAGCTGAGTTCATAAGGAACGCATTGAGGATGGATCCAGTTCAGCAACCACAAGCATGTGATCACACCACGAGAGGTAAATATAAAACTAAATTAGAAATCAAATCTCTTATTTGTAATAGTACTTCTATTCTTCTCTTGTATGTAATAATTAATGGATTTATTTGAAAGACGCTATAGTTTTTGTTAATATAAAGGTATCGCAATTGTTATTAAAGTGTACAATTATTTAAAGTGCTATTACCTTTTACATCTTCAGCATTATTTATGACGAGAATTTCAAAACCCGCTACTCGAATTGTGAATATTGTAATGGGATAATTATACACGATTTATGAAAGACCAGAAGTTGTTGCCGAAATAGAATCCTCGCAACATTCAGAGACGATGACTTCTGGTGGCTCATCTTCAGCAAAGTATGCACTGTCTTTCAGTTATCTCAAATCACTAAGTCTTTCTCCCTTCAAACCATCAAGATCAAAGAGAACTGTCAAACCTGTATCAGAATCGGATCTTTTTGACGATTCAGATTTTGACGATTCCTTCTTCGACTCTGTTTTTTTGGGCACTTCATTTGGAAAGAAGAAAGTGAAAAGGTCTTAATTGTGAAATTTACTAATAAATATGTTGTAAAATAAGATTTGGTTTTCTTTATTTATACTCTGTCAATTGATGAATTAAAGTTCTTTTTCAGTTTCTGAATCTCTGACATCTAATTAATTTTTCCAATTATAAATTCACTACTATAGCCTAAAAATTTCCCATTCTAGCATCTTAATTCTTCAGTTTCTACTGAAACCTGACAATTTTCTCTATTTATCTTTTCAATACTATACTATTATATATCCTATTATAAAACAGGAACGGTCTGGCTTCAGTACTGACTGAAGAATTAATTTAGATTGGAAATTGTCAAGCTATAGTAATGCATTTGAAACAGAAAAAACTAGGTAAATTGTCTGGCTTCAGTACTGACTGAAGAATTTGAATATTATATTTAACAATGTTGAACAAAATACTGTTAAACATTTTAATCAGTCACCCTGAACAACTGTCTTAATCTGACCAAAGTAGAACTCCTTTATAGTGAACTCCAATAGATGAATAGAAAACTGGCCTTTTCATGAGACTACAATAAATAGATACTTTTTTCATTCATTCATTCATTATACAGGGTATCAGGGTGGTTCACTACATATGCCTTTGTTACAGATGTTAAGTTGTAATGGTAGAATTCCTCTTTAATGGAATGCAACTAATTTACTATTATAAATGGCCAAAAAAATGAAAGTCCGGGTGCTGATAGTAGGATATCTTCTTTACAATAGGGTCCATTTATATCTTAACTTTTTTCTTCATCAAGATAGACAATCAAAAAGAAATTTTGCTCATTGTCGAATTGAAAGACTGTATTTCATGCATTTGAATAAGAGTTAATAAATATGGTTTTATGTAATCGAAACCATATCCTACTTCTTCCTGATTACATATCGTAATTATTTACACCTTCAAGAACATATCCTGACACATTCTACTTACATATATCGATCATTTATTATTACAAGAACATATCCTCATCATTTACAGAGATATAAACTGGGACATATCCTGCTTTTTTCGAATTAGATATCCTGATCATTTATTATTACAAGAACATATCCTCATCATTTACAGAGATATAAACTGGGACATATCCTGCTTTTTTTCGAATTAGATATCCTGATCATTTATTATTACAAGAACATATCCTCATCGTTTACAGGGATATAAACTGGGACATATCCTGCTTTTTTCGAATTAGATATCCTGATCATTTATTATTACAAGAACATATCCTCATCATTTACAGAGATATAAACTGGGACATATCCTGCTTTTTTTCGAATTAGATATCCTGATCATTAATTATTACAAGAACATATCCTCATCATTTACAGAGATATAAACTGGGACATATCCTGCTTTTTTTCGAATTAGATATCCTGATCACATATTATTACAAGAACATATCCTCATCATTTACAGAGATATAAACTGGAACATATCCTGCTTCTTTCTAGTTACCTATCTCAAATATTTACAAATGTGCAATGAATTAAATAAAATGATCACAATGATAACTTTTGATTTTTAATTAAGCATCGTAGTCTACAAAGTGATGAGATTTTACGGTGATTGCATTGGCAACAGGTCATCAGCATCACTACCGATCCCAGGAAATTCATCAATTTCTGATCCTGAAAAAAGAGTGCATTTTGATTGTTTAAAACTTAATTATTGAAAACTTAGTCGTTCAATTAACAATGCAAGGGCTGTTACAACTTACGAATTCTTTTGCTGCTGCTCTCACCCAGATCAAAATTGGTGCAATGGACTACTGCTCCTACATAGAATAAAATAAGAATTAATATGCGTTTCACCAATACTAAATAGTTAAATTTTATTTCACATTGGTTTTAACTTACTCTGCGATGGCTCAATCAGTTCATCATCAGAATCACATAAATTAAGAATTCCTGATGCATCGATGACAGGGCTAATATTATTAACCTGAGCGGAAGAAGTAGGCGAAGTAGGCCTACATTTCTTCAGCCAAATATCAAGAGTAGGTTGCTTATCTGAAAAAATATTAAATTTGTTTAGGATTATACTTCCGGTTTTCAACTCTCTGTACCTAACACAATTAAAATGTAATAAAAAAAACAATCACCTGAAGAAGTGCTTGCAGAAACTTCAACCTTGGTTTTCGCAGAAATTTTTCTCGCTGAACCCACTGTTAAGAATTAGTTTTAATTAACGATAGATGAATATTGTGAATGATGAATAAATACAATTGAATCATTCACTACTTCTAATTATACATACCGTTCGTCAATCTTTTCTTAATAGGCCTACGAGCCTTTTTTATTTTCCTCTTCTTAGCCTTGAGAATTGGTTGGTGGACTGTTTTACCAGTCTCTGGTAAAAGTATGAAAAATAATTAGTATTTGAATGAATTTAAGATGAAAAGGAAATAATTTTATAAATTTCATATTATTTTGTTATCAAACTTCATTATTACACTTACCATTAAACTGATAGAAGGATCCAATGATAACCGATGGTTCGGCACTTCTAAATATGTCTTGTGAACTTTGGTTGGAGGGTCCTGGAACAGCTGAAGGCTGTTGAGGGGGAGCTGAAGGCTGTTGAGGGGGAGCTGAAGGCTGTTGAGGGGGAGCTGAAGGCTGTTGAGGGAGAGCTGAAGGCTGTTGAGGGAGAGCTGAAGGCTGTTGAGGGAGAGCTGAAGGCTGTTGAGGGAGAGCTGAAGGCTGTTGAGGGAGAGCTGAAGGCTGTTGAGGGAGAGCTGAAGGCTGTTGAGGGAGAGCTGAAGGCTGTTGAGGGAGAGCTGAAGGCTGTTGAGGGAGAGCTGAAGGCTGTTGAGGGAGAGCTGAAGGCTGTTGAGGGAGAGCTGAAGGCTGTTGAGGGAGAGCTGAAGGCTGTTGAGGGAGAGCTGAAGGCTGTTGAGGGAGAGCTGAAGGCTGTTGAGGGAGAGCTGAAGGCTGTTGAGGGAGAGCTGAAGGCTGTTGAGGGAGAGCTGAAGGCTGTTGAGGGAGAGCTGAAGGCTGTTGAGGGAGAGCTGAAGGCTGTTGAGGGAGAGCTGAAGGCTGTTGAGGGGGAGCTGAAGGCTGTTGAGGGGGAGCTGAAGACTGTTGAGGGGGAGCTGAAGGCTGTTGAGGGGGAGCTGAAGACTGTTGAGGGGGAGCTGAAGACTGTTGAGGGGGAGCTGAAGACTGTTGAGGGGGAGCTGAAGACTGTTGAGGGGGAGCTGAAGACTGTTGAGGGGGAGCTGAAGACTGTTGAGGGGGAGCTGAAGACTGTTGAGGGGGAGCTGAAGACTGTTGAGGGGGAGCTGAAGACTGCTGAGGGGGAGCTGAAGACTGCTGAGGGGGAGCTGAAGACTGCTGAGGGGGAGCTGAAGACTGTTGAGGGGGAGCTGAAGACTGTTGAGGGGGAGCTGAAGACTGTTGAGGGGGAGCTGAAGACTGTTGAGGGGGAGCTGAAGGCTGTTGAGGGGGAGCTGAAGGCTGTTGAGGGGGAGCTGAAGGCTGTTGAGGGGGAGCTGAAGGCTGTTGAGGGGGAGCTGAAGGCTGTTGAGGGGGAGCTGAAGGCTGTTGAGGGGGAGCTGAAGGCTGTTGAGGGGGAGCTGAAGGCTGTTGAGGGGGAGCTGAAGGCTGTTGAGGGGGAGCTGAAGGCTGTTGAGGGGGAGCTGAAGGCTGTTGAGGGGGAGCTGAAGGCTGTTGAGGGGGAGCTGAAGGCTGTTGAGGGGGAGTTGAAGGCTGTTGAGGGGGAGCTGAAGGCTGTTGAGGGGGAGCTGAAGACTGTTGAGGGGGAGCTGAAGACTGTTGAGGGGGAGTTGAAGACTGTTGAGGGGGAGTTGAAGACTGTTGAGGGGGAGTTGAAGACTGTTGAGGGGGAGTTGAAGACTGTTGAGGGGGAGTTGAAGACTGTTGAGGGGGAGTTGAAGACTGTTGAGGGGGAGTTGAAGACTGTTGAGGGGGAGTTGAAGACTGTTGAGGGGGAGTTGAAGACTGTTGAGAGGGAGTTGAAGACTGTTGAGTAGATGCTGGTGAATGATGTGTAGAAGCTGGTGGCTCTTGAGTTGGTGCTGGTAGCTGATTAGTTGGTGCTGGTGGCTGAAGAGACGGACCCGGAGGCTGCTGTGAAAGTGGTGGCGGGTTTAAGATAGGTTGCCGGATAACGATTGATTCTGACAAATCTCCATCATTAGTAACTCGCGCTTCTAAGAACACTCTCAAGTCGAAATCGTCGCTCAAGTCCGGGAGAGGGGGTAGCGTGGCCAACGGGTAGGCAACAGAAGGGTGCACTAATGGTAGATTTGAAGTAGCCGTATTATCGTCCAACGTCATTATGGACCATCTGTCCTCAGACAGATTACTGTTGCTCGGAAAGCTGTTCGAAAATACGGCTACTTTCATACTTGGAAATCTTCTACACCTTCCTCTATACTTTCCAGACAACAGTATTCCATTTTTCAAGCTTTCAAGTGCAGCATAGTCAAAGTTTATATGGCTTGCTCGGCATACGTCAAACACTACTCCAATTACATTGCGATCAAGCAATCCTGCAAGATCTCTACAGTTTATCATTCCATCCAAATATTGGAAGTTGTATAGAATGCTGAGAAACATGCAAAGGAAAGTTTTTCCTTTGTTGCCTTTGGTGTCCACCACCCACAATATCGTGCGATCGTCTTGGGTCATAAGACGCTGCAGCACGTCAAACTGCCATTGGTACAAAAGTTTGGAATTCCACTGGTTAAATAACTCATGCCTGTCCCTAAGATCTTGCACTGCGGATGTGATGCGATCAAAGAAGGCAGCTTTATCGCTGTATTCTTTTGAAGTCTTTACCTGAAGCTCGCAGTTGGAATCAAGCAAACCTCTGATAATTAGTGATGTAGTGGCAGGCTTCTTTCTCTGTTCCTGGTCAGGCACCATTCCATTTTCCTCTGCAGAAAAATCTCCAATTGTTGAAAAATCACCATCTGAAAAAAATATAAAGGCTGTTAATAATAATAACACGTACTATAAATTTCAATCACTAACACTGATCGCTAACATATTTCTTTTGAATGGAATCAGTTTACTAGCATATATAATAATTGAAGACAACAAGCAAATAAGTACAAGGGACTTGTAGAAGCAAACAAAAAGAAATTTGAGTTTCAATCAATAAAAGAATCATTGTGAATATGAAAAAAGGCGATTAAACGGAAAATGGAAATGAAGAATTCTCGTTACGAACTAAATTAATTTTAAAAAGCTAAAATTTTATAAACTACTTCTAATGTGTCTAGTTAGTAATTAATAGGTATTGTATTTTACTAATTTTAATTGTTTTTAAATTTCATGATTTTTTTTTATATGATGCGATGGTCACATTCGTCACTAGCATTGTTGTAAAGGGTTGAAAGCTACTAGAACCTAAATCTCAATGAAAAACATGTACTATCGCAATAAGACAGACCAAAGCTAAATTTAGATTTAAAAAGTAGCTCTGAAAATAGACTAGATCATTTCTCAAAATCTGATTATGTAATAAATTCATTTTTTGCAGCCATCAGCTCAAATATAGAATTTAAATCATTTTATTCAAACCAATTGTACATGCAGTTAAAGACTGAGAGGCCTAAAAGACCTACCTAGTCTTGTATATACATCTAGAAGTAATTTGACTATAATATTACTATTATGAAAATATATACCTACCCAAGGGTTATTATTTTGAATAAACAAATAGATTAACCGTGCCATATTCTGGTAGTGTTCGAAAACCCTTGCTTGATGAATGATTGAATAAAATAGTTGAATAGCTAAAATATCCTATTGATTAATGAAGTATTGTTGTAAACAGCTTTCAGAATTTGAAAATTACCGGAGAATGGGACACACATACTACTATTAGAAAAAAATATATATGAGAAGTCATGTATACACAATACCTTTGATGCAGTACTGGTAGTTTTGAACAGAAGATCCTCTAGCCGGTTCCCAATACGCATTCCCGAAGATTTTTCTGACGTGACTCAGACGAACTGACCTAAAGCACTCTAAATATCCCTGTAGATGAGGAGTGCCCGTAGTTGGAGAAATCTCCCTCCCCCAAACACATCTGCGTAATTTAAAATCAGAGCGCTTTAAGTAAGTGTCATAGTCAAATCGAGTAGGATAGTTGTGGAAAGTGAAACACCACTTGTTGACTTGAGCAGCAATTATTTGTGACATGGTCACAACCTATCTTTCCGAATGTAAGGAAACTAATGATGATCTAGTCGATCCGTTCAATTGAGCTTACCATTTATGAGGTGAATGAGTAATATGAATTCTTTGCAATTGCGACATATTTAAAGATATATATATATATATTATATGGCGTTCTCATTATCCAAGTATGAATTCTTTGCAATTGCGACATAATAAAAGATATATATATATATATATATATATGGCGTCCTCATTATCCAAATATTCAGTAGTTTTTTTTTCTCATGAATGGGAAACCAAAATAAATCAGTTTTGTTAACCAGTTACAATCACTACAATAGTTTCAGAATAGACTACGTAAATTTATCTCCCAGGTACTTGTGGGCTAGATGTCAACACTTTTGTTTGGATTACTAAAGGATAAATAAATAGATCTTTTGCTTCTGAAATGTTATATATTTGAAACAAAACAACAACAATGTACTGGAATACGTATATCAGGGGGCGTGCCGCCCCCCGAACCCCCCTGCCAGGTCATTAAACAATCATGATTTATGCAGTACAACAAACTAGCGGATACAACAAACTACATATAAAATTTGTGGTGTGCTACTTTTTCGTTCTGCGCTCTTCTTGATTGTTTAATGACCTGGAAGGGTTCAATAATTATATAAACGTATATTTATCAGAAATAAATTGCAACCGTACCTGTGAAATCCCCAAAGAAGTGGTTACAGATAACCAACAATTACCAATTTTAATAAATTATAAAACGTATCAGATCTTCAGTTCTTTATTAAATGTTACCAATTAGCTTGAACCATTATCTCCAATATTACCCATCCAATGAGAATGTATTCATTTTACTTTCACATGAGAGAACGATCAACTATTATTATTTAATTCAAAGGGACTCAAGTATTTAGAATAGGAAGATTATCTATATCAAATGAAAACATATTTCGTAGATGTATATAAATAAGTATTTAATTTTTTATATTCGGAAATCGAACCCTTGACTTGTGAAATAGCTGGATAGTAAGTACTTCAAAACTGGATAAGTGACATTTTTCTTTAGGGTTAATAAAGTGTGCATTTAATATACACAAATAAACTATATTCAAATAGTTATAGTTTTTATTATACGTATATGACTATATGAATATATTCTATAATAGTTCCAACTGATATATAATATATTATGAGATTCCTGCAAATCCTTACAGTCAACTCTTTCAAATATTAACAATTGCATATGATACTATATCATATCTCTTTGAAATAGCTATCAATGTAACATGAAAAGCATTATTCCCCCACCCCCTTACCCTCCAGGATATTAAGTCCGGTTTCTTAGTTTGGGCTAACGAGACGGTAATATTGTGCCTCAAAATTTTTATTTTTTTATAAATCAATTTGTGTCTCTCCCCGGTTCTCTTTCTGTAGGTGAGTACCATTCTTGTGTACAATGTAGTCAGTAGCTTCGACTAAGCAACTTAAATGCGAAAAATAAATCACTTTAATGTGTTTTTTTGATAAAATAGTAAAATCTTTGGGCTAACCCAAGTAAAGAGTTAGCTCAAAATGTCCGGGGGCGTGTCATCATAGCACAAGAGGTAAAACTGTATTCACAATGTCCTACCTATCTGGAAGACTCATTCTACATCTACACGTGATCTAAGTAACATCAGCAAGTGTCTGCTCGTTTCAATATTCAGGTGAGTTTGATAGTCCTCTATAACAGTAAAATATTTTGTATATTTATTAATAGATATTGGAAGTAAAAGATATCTTTAAATTCCTCTCAGTAGAAGAACTTAGAATAGTATCGTAGAAATACTTAGGTAGTGTGGATAATGGTAGGATGCAAGAACTCTTTGACCAGATAAAGAGATTTTAATTTCGAAGCATTGGAAATGTTGCTAATTACTTATCTAGAATTATTAATTCATTAAGATACTATAATTCCAATGAAAAGATAATGCTTAGTAATTTCAGACTGGCGAAAGTTAATTTAATTCTGAACTGTAATTTAATTAAATTCCATGAATAGAGCAGTGTGATTAATCTGATAAACCGCATCAAGTGTGATTTATCAATACACGTTTATCATTTTTAACTCTATACTTGCTGTTTTGAATATTATGGTTAGGTTTGTACTTTTTAAATTAGGTACAAGCTTACAATTTGTTTGGGTTAGGTAAACTAATAGACTTCAATTAATTTCCTAGCATACATTTAAGTTTCCGCTTTCATTGGGTAGTTTTCTTTCCTGTTGTTTCCATAATCTTGACCTTGAATTGTAGTAACGAAAAACCTTTTCTGCTGTCTTTTCGAAGTCTCTTGTATTCATTTTTACTGTGACCTCGTTATCCCAGAGAGAATAATATTATTAGGTATTGAACTTCCTGATTAAAAATCTAATTCGAATGTTATATCACTAAATGGATTAGCTAATAGTGGTACCCTAAATACATATATTGAATATATTTAGATTGTCCATGATATTTTCAATTTATTACTTCAATGCTGATATGTGTAATGGGGGGCGTGCCGCCCCCCATACCCCCCTGCCAGGTCATTAAACAATCATGAAGTGTGCAGTACAACAAACTAGCGGATACAACAATCTGCATTACGGTTATCTTTGACCAAGAAGCGTGAACACGCGAGTTTTTTCAAAGTTCCCAATCCTTCAGTAATATATAAGAAATAAATTAATTTAAATCCTTCTATCTCAAAAACTTAGTTTCTACAAAAAACTGTTTTGATTTTCGGATTCTATGGTCAAAAATACATAAATATAAAATAATTTGAATTAAATTTGGTGGGGGTCGTCAAATGGGAAAAATCCAATTGCCATGCTATTGATTAAACTCTCCAATTAATCTAAAACTTTCTTTCCATCCAGAAATTGTCATCGGAGTCTCGCTAGAATTTCATTAATTCCAATCAAGCTGATACAATGGAATTTTCATCTGTGAGTTGATCTATCATTTAATTATTTAAACTTTAATCATAACATTCGATTAGGGTCACGCAGGTAAATGTGACTCGATCTGGTAAGAAAGTCTCTAAGCCTGCTGAATCGTATTTATATTGAATGTTGCATGTCAAAAGAAGCGCTATGCTAGTAATATTTTTTAAATTTAATGTGTGTTTTGAAGCTATTATTTATATTATTGTTCTGTGGCTAGGCTGCACTTAGGTTACTAGGCCGGAATTTACCTGTTCTACCCTACCTGTAATATTTATTGCAATCGTTGAAGAAAAAAAAAGTAATGGCTTCATTTTTTCCACAGGAAGAATGTTTGAACACTCATCTCAAAGATGTCAACATTGATCTACTTCTTCAAGCCATTTCCGGTGAATCTATTCCCGATATTTTGAAGAATAGCGTGGCTGGCACTTCTTACACTTTCACGAAAAGACTATCGGTTAATCAGCTCTGTGAAAGATTTACTTCAAGTGTTAAAGAAGCTCAGACTAGTTACATTGCTAGTATCAAGGCGGCAGAGGACGAGTTAAAAATTAACGTAAAGATGTGTGAACAAATGGACAACTTGTTTGGTAAGGAATATGAAGATGAAACTGAGGAGAGCTTCTTGGTCTTGAAATCTAAAGATGGGAGTAGACTGCTTCGTTGTCCACTCCAAAATTGTTCTACTAAAACCTTCAAGCTGCGGCGCCATCTTAGAGATGTACATTCAACACTCTCCCATGAAGGTCAAGATTTAGCTGTCTTAATTTCACAGAAGTTTGAACGCAATAAAGGTAAACAATATTATAGATTATTCCATAAATAGAAAAATAATTTCCTATTAAATGATGAATTCTATAAAGTTTTCTATTTAAGTTCTGGAATAGTTACATTTTTAAATCTGCACTTTGTAGATACATTATAATCAAAATTTATTTCGCTTTTGGTGAAGAAGATACCACTCCACTCTTCTTTTTATCTTTTTAAAATTTTTGAGATTCTCGCAAAGTAGCATTTCTGCATCCATGAGCATATTATAGAAGAATATTTGTAGTTATTTTATCATTCTCATTTTTCTCTGACTACCTCTCAAAGTCTCTTCTATTCATTTACTAATGATCTCTGCTATAGAGGCTAAAATTGTTGAAGCAAACATTCAATGTACTAAGCATGTACTAAGAAATTTGTTTTACTAGTCATATTCTTTGATGATTGATACCATTCACAGAATATCTCCTCATATCCACTTGAACTTTTCACCGAATATTAATCTCAGTAATCATGGTATGTGATCTCAGTAATTGTTTCTCCCTACAGCTATTTTAGCCATTGGAGGAGAGGATTTGGCAGAAGAAGAAGAAAAGAAGAAGAAAAGCAGGACTAATCTCAATTTGGTTGCTAGGAAAGACAACTATAAAGCTTGCGTATTATGTGGACACTTGTATCTGAACCTTCCAGACCATGTTGTGAAATTTCACAAAATTCAAAGAACAGACCCTCATTATGATAGGTATGTGAGAGATCCCGTGACTATTCCTCGCTGCTACACAAAATCTTTAAATGGTAAAATTGTTGCTTTGACCGGAGTTGAACTGGAAGAGGCCAAGAAGGAATTCGATGAAATCGTGGAGACACAGGAGAACGAGCTACAAACTAGGAAGAGATTGAGGGAGGAAATTCTGAAAGTGACTAATGCCATCTCGGTGACTGAAAATGAAGAAGAGCTGGAAAAATTAAATGAAGAACTTTGCAACCACAAAGTGAAATACAATGCTAGTAGGTACCCAGACATCAGAGTCTACACAGAAAACGTCGAACTGTGGAAAAACAGTTATTTGGATTTTCTACATAATCAGACTTCAGTTGAACCCCAGCGATTGCAACGTATGGCCATGGATGTTTTTTTGGAGTATGAAAAAGATAGCGGGAAGTCCCTAACTTTCAATGATATTAGCAAACCACTCACCGTGAAAAGCATTCTCGGAAAATTTCGCGAGTGCAAGAATATTTCATTCTTGTCGAAATTGAAATATGTTGGGCAATTTTCAAATTTCATTGAATATTTGCTAATATCTATCGAGAGCCCTGAAGTTTCTGGTGATGAAACTCAACAGGAAATGGCAGCAAGAGGTTTCAAATATGAACAAATAAAATCGGAAATAAAGAAAGAGCTTGCCATTTTGAATAAAATGAAAGGGAAAGATGTAATTCAGAAAAATAAAAAAGCAAAAAGCAAATTGGTCACAGATGAAGAAATTCAAAGTCTTCTAGCATCAACAAAAGCTTTTCTGAAAGAGGTACAAGGCAAAATGACTAGCGGATTGCATCTCCAGTTCACCAGAAAAGAGGTTACGAAAGTCAGAGATTCTCTCATAGCTGTTGCGACTGTTAGACTTGGTAGACGATCTCTCGAGATGACGCGAATGACTCTTAAAGAGGTACACGAAGCTACAGAATCTATAATAAATGATGACAAATATTTTACAATCAACGTGGCAGAGCAAAAAAACACGCACACAGGGAAACCAGCGCCGGTTGTCTATGACGAAGTGGAGTATTCGGTTTTGCTTAAATTCATAACTGACCTTCGTCCAACAATAACCTCAGATAATAAATGTATTTTCGTATTTCCTGCGTATCCGAAATTGAACTCCAAGCAGAATCAATTACTCGGACTGTCTGCTGCGTTTAAGATCTTGCAAAAGTTTCAAACTGCTTCAGGAAAGAAAATTTCTTCGAGAACTATAAGAGGATCAAAAGTAACCAACAGCAGACAACAGAACTGTTCAGAGGAACACTTGAATCATCTAGCAAACTCAATGAGTCATTCACGTAGCACTGCTGATAGCTACTATGATTTTAGCTCTGTGCACAATTCAGTAGCTCATGTTTTAGGGATTGATTCAAGTAACAAGGAAGTGGCCAATAAGATTTGTTCTACTCCTAATAAATCATCTGTTTCTTCTGATAAGTCTACTTCCATCGCAGAATCTTCTCCTAACATCAGCAATATCGTGACTCCTGACTCAGCAGTTCCCTCTACTTCTGGAGTCGTTAGAAAAAGAAAAGTTACTTTCGACACTTCCTCAGACGACAGTGAATGTGACCAGACTCTATTTGAGCTACGATCGAAGAAGGTGAAAAGCTGCTCGTATGATCATAAGCTTTTGGAAGAAGAGGTAGTAAAAATTTTGAGACTCCTGAAAGAAAAGAACATGACTGACACACTATTCTCAAAGAGTGGTACTATCAGTGTAAAACAGGTATCAAAAGAATTACCTGAAACTCTCAAATCTGCCTCTACCAAAGAATTAAGATCCCTCATTAAAAAACTCTTGTAGAGCAGCTCTGTTTTATATTTTGCAATTACCAGTAGCTTTCATTAATAATGTTATTTTTATACATATAAAATTGTATGTAACTACTTAAGTATCCGAATAAAAGTTTCTTTTCATTTTCATTGATTTTCTTTCCCCCCATCATATTTTAGGTGAAACTATTCTATTTTCAAAGCCTTCAATTTTCACATGCATTTGCAATTATCATTTATTCTTTATAGATTGTTCCAAAATTCTTTTTAAATTATCCCCAGTAAAATGTTTTTGTTGAATGAATTAATGCAGTATTAAAGTTATTTCTCAGATATCCGATTTGATTTCCTATTAATTTTTATTTACAGCTAGAATCAAAAGTTAGATCTCTAAAATCAAATATTTTTAAAAATAATTTAAACACCAGATGCTAATGGATTCAATACATAATCACTAATTTAATTACTTGCTATTCAATAGGTAGTCATTTGGGAGGAGGGGAATTTAAACAGATTAACTATATACAAACTGTTCGGAAATAAAGTCCGATATCCTTATTTTAGAGTTAATTTGAAGTCCTGTATTGATGAAAGTGACTTTTCTTGCTATTTCAAATCTATCCAGCCAAATAGAAAAAAATATATGATATCTTAGACAAAGAAATGGATTCGTGTGCATATTTCACTAAAAACACGGACGTCCGATTAAAATTGTCCAACATGATAGTCACTTTGGATAGGACTCGTCAGGCAAAATATCCGAACTATCCTCCTTCTTTCCCACAAACGTGGGGATATCCAATATACAATGTCCTGCTACCCTGATTATTCCTCCATTATTAATCAATGGATATTTCCTATATAGACTCATAGAGATTCATAGAAAACTCATTGCCATTTACGGCGGACTAAAGTAAATATGTTCACTACAGAGGTTAGTTCATACTAAAGGCTCGACTAATCAGGTTGGTTCACTAAATAGGAATTCATTTCTGAGGAGGAGTTAGGCTTAGCATTATTTTTTACCTTTTGCACATATATATGTCTGTTCCAATTGATTTTATTGTAACCAACGGTTTAAAATAAATTTCTTAAAAATAATTGATTTATAATTCTAAACTATTTTGAGAATTCACGAAGCTATAGTAAGTGATTCAACAATGGAATTTGTCAGACTAATGGCAAGACGGGAAAAATATTTTTTCCAAGCCGACCTGACCCAAAATTTACAAGTTAGAAGGGTAACTACTGTTGTTTTAAATTTGTTTCAGGTGATTACATGAAGGCACAACAAATATCATATGCAATAAAGCCCTGAGCCCATTGGGATTCCAACTGGACTTCAGAATCAGATCAAAGGAAGAAGAAACTGAGGTAATTATCTGTTGTTTATATTTTGAACTATTTAATGAGATTAAGATTTATTCATGGAATAGTCTGGCTAAAGTGGGATGTAAATATATCAAAATGTGAACTTTAATATAGCTACATATATCAAGTGAATACTGGTAAAATATATTACCCAATTTTTCTTCAATTTCTACCAGCTAGCTACTTGCTAAGTTGATATCATATATTAATCATCTCTTAATTAACAATTTGATTTACTACGTCCACATTATTTCATGAGTAGCTTTATATCAAAAATACTAAACTAATGAATACAAATTTTATGATGGTTATGAAAATATGAGCATGTATGAAATTTCTATTTCACTATTCACCACACAGATACCTTCCTGCTTCCAGTAGCTTACCTAAATTTCCCTCTGAGGAAACAACGAATCTATTGGATGGATATGGTAAAGTTGTGAATTGTAAAACTTTTCTGTATAGTTATCTCATATTTTATTCATTCAAAAATATTTTTTAAACTTCTACTTACTATAGTTAATGAATCTCTCTAGATAATGATGATGACAGTATAGATGAAGTGGCAATATCAAAATGCTGCAATGAAGTACAGATTGGTAAGCAAGAAAATTTCAGAAATTACTGTTGTATGCTAAATATATTTAGTCATACATTATATGTATCCCCAAACTTATATCTGAAATATCCTATTTCCTAGTTCACACTCTCTATTATCTGAAAGAATATTAGGTATTTCTTTTTCAGAAAAAAGGCGTAGCACATCCTGAGTGTCGATGCCACCTCCTTCAATGTCTTCCTCACAGGGGCATCTAACTCGAGGAGTCTGCAACTTGTTTCTTCTTTAGATGAGTCTTCTCCTAAAACATATCCAGCTTGTCCTTCAAAAGGTGATTCAATTCTAATTGTCTTTCATTTACAGCTATTTAGTGGATAGCTAATTAAAAAATTAATCAAAAACTAAATTGATTAATTTTTGAACTAGCCATCAGCTGACAGCTATATTGAATTTCAAAGAAGCTATCAAGTTTTATCCTATTATAACTACTAGTTATGAGCATTCCGTTATGCTAATAGCAAGGTAGCTACAAACATATAATCGGTTCATAATTTATAGAATGAATCACTATACTTACTAATATCATTATTTTCTGCTAGATGCCAAATAGCTAAATTTTGTGATAATTACACCTCCACTATATTAATTCAACTATGGATGTGAATATTGCTTAAAAGGATTCTCTTTCTATTCATTATATTATATGGCTATGAATCTTATTTAATGAGTTCAGTCAGGTTTAGTGGGAGGATTTTCATATCAATTATTCATATGATTGTTATTCAGATTCAAATATGGGAACAATGTATTCATTTATGATAACTATTGTGAAATAAATTCATAATCTCATATAGTTACTGCATTCCCTAATGCTAGCAATACAAAATCTTATATTTCTGTTTCCATTCAAATTAAAGTTTTATAATTATATGTAATGTATGTGTTTGGGAAAATCATATTTAGAATTTGAAAATGTGTAGCAGTCTGAAGAGCTTCACAAAATTGTATTGCTGCGGTATGAAATGGTATCTAAAATAGCAGCTACATACAGATGGTATTCAATTTATGGTCTAAACTTTATACTATTTCCAGGGGAAATTCTGTACGAGAGGAATAAGCTAAGCCAAGCTGAAAAAGACTTGGCAGATAAGGCAGATCTCTATCATCAGCAAACTATTTCATCAACAAGCAACACTACTAATCTGTTTGATGGCATCACTTTGCCATTTAAAACAAGTGATTATCTCGATAGAGTGGATGATATTCTTCCCAATAGCTGTTTTCCGTCAAAAGGCGTGAGTATTCACATACTTATTTTGGGCATCAAGCTTTTCAAGTAGTTCATAAATAATGTTCGGTTTTGATTATAAATAGTAAAATATAAATACGTAGTGTGATTTTGGTTTGGAAAATATGAAGGTAGGCTTAAGTTGATGGATTGTTTAAGTGAGCATGAGCTATGCTACTAAGATTATAAAAATGATTAATTCCAATTAAATGTCATGAATTCTTCAGTGAAAATCGTGAGGAATTAATTTTTTTTTAAAACTTGGTCAACTTCTTTGGTTCAACTATATAGAATTGAAATATTTTTCAATGTTTTCTTAAAGGTAGTGTCACTGTAAATTTGGTATATAGATATTTCAATATTGTTGTGAATGTTACTGAAACATTAATTGTCCCATTTCAGGAGAGATTCGTGGATTCAATTGACGGGTTTACTGTAAAAGACCACACCAGAAGAGTTTTGGCAAAATTCCTGTCACCGGTAATTTCTACTTTCAACTGGCAACAAGGAAGTGGAGGTAAAGAGAGCATCCAACAATTTCTTCTCCTTCAAGCTATCAAATGTAAGTCGTACGGGTAGCTAGTTGTCATATGTTCTGTTAAAAAGCCTCAACTCAGTTCTGTTCCTCAACTTTGATCAACAGCTCAATCAATGATTGAAAAGATTCAAACTCATCGGGAAATCCATTATATTAGAGGTTATTTAAACTCTGCGTTGAAGGTTTTTTCAGATATCAAGCTTTCGAATAGAAAGATTTCTATTCATCATCAGGAGAAGGGTGGAAACCTGGACCTGACAATGAATTTTATGACCAATAGTTGTATGTTGGATACCGTCTTTCTATTTAAGCTATATATCCTAAAGTTTATTAATATTAATTAACCATCTATTAAATATTAAAATATGAGACAAAGAATTAGAAAATTTGTTACTATCTTAACTATTGCTTACTACATTAATTTTTACTTTTTTTTTTTTACTTTCTATATATCTGTTACAAAATCAAGTGTGTTTTATTGTTTTCAGGTGTCTCCTTGTTTCTATGTATGTTCTCTATTCCTATGCGTTACTTGTTGCTATACGTGTGTCCTCTTGATCCATATGTGTGTCCTCTTGGTCCATATGTGTGTCTTCTTGATCCTAAGTGTGTATAATAGCCCCATTAATATATTTCCAAGTTTTAAAATTTTTCTAATAATTAGTTATCTTATAAAATATTGACAACTAAAAGTTTACCAAGGATCGTTCAGGATGCAAGAAGGCAGTGCGGTCTGAAACAGTTTTTGCACGTCGTTTTGTGGAAGATAAAGTCATTAGTGAAAATGCTGCATTCTAATTGAACGAATAAGTAAATAATCATAACATCTGTCAATATGCTGCACGGAATAAATAAAAGTCCTGATTTTATTTTGGCTGACTTTATCACTGTGGAAATTATAGTAGAATCATCATTCTGACTTTCATTTTGTAGGGATGCCATTGTAAGATATTTAACAGAAACATTTGCATTTTCTAAATGGAGTTGCTTAATAAGAATGATTGTCTTCAGATCGTACTGTTCTCTTGCGACCTGAGCGACCCCCTGCTAAAATTTAAATCTTTGCCTTTATGTACTTCACATTACTCCAGATTATAATATTTTATAATAGGAATTATTATTTGAATGCTTTTGAAACCTGGAAATAAATCTGTTTCATTAATTATTGTGTTGTTGTCTAGTAAATATATTTTTAATGTTTGAACTTACTTCATTGTACTTCATTTTTTAACCATTTGTGCAAAGCCATTTTCACCATCCATCAATAAAATCGTTTAAATCGTTACTACATTCACAAAAATGGGTAAAACTTTATGAAAATTTAACCATGGATGTAGAAGTGAAGTGTTCAAAAAACAAAACGATACCAGAAAAAAACATGTAGCTTCTTCAATATTTATTAAAATATACTAACTCAAAGTTGATTCCGTTTCTTTGGGACACCCTGTATAATAAGTAGTATGAAAAAAAACTGTAATATTTTTTATGATAATATCAATTCACAAAGGTTCCAGAATACTTTGTTCACATGTATTTACTTAAATGATTTCGGCAAAATATCTGAAATACTTCTTGCTTGAAGAATACATTTTCTCTATTTATAAATATAAAACATAAACTAGATAAGGATTTGATATGGTATTATCAAAAATAAACGAGGTCACTTTAAATTTTAGATGCAAAAACCGTGAAGTTTTCAGTCAAAATTTTGAGATTTGACAACGTTGCATAGGATAAGCTCCACCTTCTCGTAGTATTGAGAAAAGATGCCAATTAATTTCTATTAAGATACCAATTAGTGAATTATCTTTGAATATAGATGGTTGGTGGCATTAAATCTTACTGTTTTACAATTAGCTTAACATTTCTATTAAAATTAATTATAATTATTGATTTGCGTTCTCCAGTAATAATTAGAGTATTTTCACTATTTTGTTTTGGTCACTTAATATCAAAAAGTATAAGAATGTTAAATCCAAATAAATAATTACTAATAATTATTTACCTGAACTCATGGAAGTACTAGTAAGCCTGAACTATAGCAATAGGAAAGTTTGGGACATTTTGGTTGGTAATATTGAAACATTATATGTGGGTGTTCGAATGAAATCACTCTAATATATCATAATTATTCTCGAAACTTGAAATCATTCTCGTTTATAATTTAAGAAAGGACATACCATGACATTTCCATATTAATAACCCTCCCCTCCCCTCCCCCCATAGATAGTACTCTATCAGTACCATTCATCAACATGTTGCTGAACTCTGGTGAATTATTTAGTATACTGTATAATGTACTGAATATAAGAAATTTTAGACATATGAATAACCTAATCGACGATAATGGTAACAATGTTAGGCATCAATATAAGTTAACCCAATGAGGTGGGGGAGAATTAAGGGGTACGCGGGGTTTCACAAACACCCCCCCTCTCACCCCCATCTCTCACCCATTACCATATTTTTTTTTGCTATACAGACCTAATATAGTTCTGTTTCATATATTACTTAAAAATTTATATTCATTATTTTATGTATGCTAGATTTAATTATCCCCATTTCAATCACTCCGTGATGGTGGAAGAAAAAATTGGTCTGTGATGATTATTCATTGTATGATATTTGAATAATATTTGAAATAAAAATAATGATACCATATTACCTCTTTGATAATAATAATAATAATAGTAAGAGGCCGTGAGGGCATATTTCTCTTTGCATGTTAACCATTTCGGTCATACATGCTAATACCTCTTAGATCTCGATCACTTTCTGCGATAGGGTAAGTTGCGGATTATTGGACGGTTTTACATCTTTGATATTACCAGAAAATGTATATAATTAAAGTTAAATAATTTTAATTATATACTTATCTGTATTTGGATCGAAGAATTGGAACCATCCGATAATTTGTAACTTGCAGCTAATGTATAACATATTTTATATAACTATTCCTAACTCTGTGATCAAATTAGTTTTTTCAACTGTAATTAAGTTAAGATCAAATGATATAGGCAGCAGAGTTTACCATTAAAAAATAAATGGTGCCTCTCTCACGGACGTATCTTATAAGGATCACCTAAATCTAGATGCTACCTATTTCAATTTATATTAATTTCAGTAACTAAATACTTATCATAATTATGAGGTTTGACCTCTGCTTGGAATAAAAGGCCATATCGCTGACGTCAAATGGAAAGCAACTCGAAGAAGCAGTCAGAAAAGAAAATGGTTCAATGTGAATAATGTCACTTACAAATGCTCAGAGATGCAGAACGTGAATATGCAGTCATTTACCAAGAGATTTGTAGGAAAAAGACACAAGCACCAGTATCTTCATTCACAGACAGAAGATGAAAATGAAAAGGTTATAGAAAATTAATCCTACATACCAAAAAAATCTTAAACCTCTTAGTTGGAGAGCATAACTCTAGCGCTATTCTCTAAAACTGCAATTACTGTTAAAAAAATGATAAGCATGGTAAATATAAAAAAAGATAATCCATATTACAATAGTTCAGAGTCCAAAGACGCCACCTCTCTCCCAAACATTCACCACAGACAATTCAGGATTGAGCCCCTGAGCGAAATTATTCATTTATCACCTTCAAAAGTTTAATTATTGATGAAGGGTAAAAATTTATTTTCTAATGAATAAGATATAAACTTAGAAACTCAAATTGTTTGACTGATTCAAAAGTATTGTAAATCTAAACTAATACAAACAATATGAAACTAAATAAATATTTACTTTTTCGCCGAACTTTTTTTTTTTTGGGTGTTAATTGAGGGGTTTGGTCATGAGCCACCCCCAACCCCCAGACTGAAGCCCCCTCCCCTCCAGGTCATGAGCCTCCCCGGACTTAAGCCTCCGGTCATGAGCCCCCCTGGGACATAAGCCCCTTCCCCCCTCGGGTATCGAGCCCCCTCTCCTCCCCCACCCTGTGTTTTAATACTTATTTACCTAGTTGAACAAATGAAGAGCTACTTTGATAGAAATAACTGGGAGTAGCTAATTATGTAGTTTGTTGTACTGCACACTTCATGATTTTTTAATTACCTGGCAGGGGGTTCGGGATGACGCCCCCGATATACATATATTTTATGTTAAATCAGTAATAAACTTCATAAGTGTCGGACTACTGGGGTATCGGAAAATTGGGGCGTCTGACCAATTTGGTATCGGACTAATGGGGCGTCGGACTAATGAATAGTAATCTTGTTTTCTTTAGGTATTTTAAAAAATCCTTATTTACCCAGTTAAACAAATGAAGAGCTACTTAGATAGAACTAACTGAGAGTATCCCTATCTAGGTAGCTACTCTCAGTTATACATATCTAGGTAGTAATTCATTTGCTCAACTAGGTAAATATGGAGGCTCGTGACCGGGGGGGGGGGGGGCTTAAGTCCAGGGTGATTATGACCTACACCTGTTCCTTAAGCGGGGAAAAAATTCATCACCGCTCGTTACCGTTGGTCCTCGTTAAAGCACAGTCATATATGCACGGCCACCGCTTATGTTCCCTTACAGCTCCGACGGTTTTGAGCTTTTCAAAATGTTGCAAGGGTTGAGGAGAGGTAGTTTTCCTCTTTGCAATGTTCGCTACCTCTAAAACACCGCCCAGCCAAAGTTTGGCACCGCTAGAAGCAAGTTCGTGAACGCTTCATTCCGCTAGGCCAATGCAGAAATTCTGAACGGTGCTTCCCCAGCTTTGCCCGGGCGGGGATTAAACGTTGACAAACTTTGGCAGAGCGTTGTTATTTTTTTATGAGTTTGTGCGTCGAAATTATGTATCAAAATATAAAATACAGGTGATGCCATAGTGATGCACCGCTGAAGCCGTCGTTGACATAGAGTTGGCTTAACGGTAGGAAGAGGCAGCGAGCGTTGGTTTGGCAGTATGGAGCTATGCGACCTCCTTACCAACATCAAACCAAAGTTCATCACTGCAATGAATCTTTGCTTCATTTTCTGAGACAGTTTCAGAAAACTCATGTTCGTGATTCAAACGTTTTCAACTGCCTTATCAAAGTTCATGCAACTTTTAATCACCGCCCGGGCAATGCTGGCGAAGTAGCGATGGGCAAGCGTTTGAGATTTACGTATTTGCGTTTATAATGGTGCCAAACTTTGACTGGGTTTTGTTGCTGTGGGGAACTTTGCGGAGTGGAAAGCTACTGCTTCTCAACGCTCGTATTATTTTTTGTAGTTCAAAACTTTCGGATCGGTAAGTGTGAACATAAGCGGTGGTCAAGCGTATACGGCGTTTCCTGAACGGGGGCCAACTTCTGGTCAGCGTAAACAATTTTTAGCCCCTGCTACAGGAACACTCTAGCAAAGTTCCTCCGGTGTGTCAGGCCTTCAAATGATGAGTCTCAACTATCGATTGATATCAAAAATCTACCAGAATTTCTGATTAATTCCATCCACTCAGCTCCGTAATCAAAAGCAGTATACCGCTTTACCAACTTTAAACCCGCCGAGCCAACGCCTACACTCGTAGAACACCGCTCTATCAACGCTCGTGTTACCATGATTGATTTTCCAATCATGATAACGAGCGTTGCCGGAATTTCGTTTATTCTCCCTTCGTTCAAAGAACGATCCAACACAGTTCTGACTGTGTGATCTAGGCTTTAGATATCCTTCTATATTCATCGAAACAAGCCTTAAAATTACTTTAAATAAATGAAAAAATTAGCAATTCCTCATGCTATACCACATATACTGGATTATTTTGCTCCAGTGCTTCAGATATTTTCTATTTGATTAAGATCAGCAATTAGTGTTGTTAATCAGTCCCCATCGAAAGTCTCATGAAGATTTCGACAGCTGCTGCATGCTCTCCAATGAGGAGAGCAATATTATGCACCCAAATAATAAAATAAAAGATTAACAAAAAAATAGTGAGAAAACAAAGAAACAACATGGCTCATCAATAATTAGTTTGGGTGACTAAATATCAACATATGACTAGGATCGTGACAATATGCGTTTAAAATCATAGATCCAGAGAATAGTATGGACGGAATGAATGAAAGACTATTTAATCATTCTAAATCAGTGGTATACAGTACCCGATACCATTTCATTTCGTTTCCTCTATGATATTCTTAAGATCTATTATTTTATCTGCTTATTGTCACAACCCTACACATGACCAACGAGATGACGTGCACTCGTAGTAGAGCGCATACCTTCGTCACCATATATAACCTTGACCACCCAATAATTTGACTTGAGTTAGAAATGAACTTAATCTTTTCTAGTTCACTCCCAAAATCTGATCAAATGGTTCCTGGTTATTGACCAATAAATGGTCAATACCAAATTTCAGAGAATTGGTTGAATACTACTTAAGTTATAATTGACCTTGACCTTTGACCCGATCTCTCCCAAAATCTA
This sequence comes from Caprella mutica, assembly GCA_947561585.1. Lineage (NCBI taxonomy): Eukaryota > Metazoa > Arthropoda > Malacostraca > Amphipoda > Caprellidae > Caprella > Caprella mutica. Next base: position 62,012 of record CANNZV010001233.1, on the reverse strand, counting down.
ATCAAACTTAATTCACGGTACAGAAGGGACCGAGGTTATAGGGAGGACTACAATTCGAGCAAATTCAACAGAAATCTAGATCATGGAAAAAATTGTTTATCAATTCAATTTATTAAATGACAAAAGAAGGTAAAAAGAAGACAAAATGAAGGGAGTGGCAATTTATACTTTAAGTTTTCAGAAAAAAAATATCTATAACTTTTCAAAATAGTTTTATTTAATTTCTTTTACTATGTAAAATTGAAGACTCCATTAAAGCTATCTTGAAAAGAGAGGTGGAAGTCTGCGATCGTACTGTAGATACGTTCTCTAGGTTCTAAACTCTAGCAATCAAATTAAAGTATTTATCAATATCCTCTTCTCCTTTCTACCATGTTGAAATATTAATATTGCCAACATTACTTCCCGTTATGGAAGATATTTTTATATAGGGATATACTGTTCAATGCAAGGATTTAGATATAGCTTACAAGTTTAACTATTACACAGTTCATGCAAATGAATGTGTTATTAAGCAATGAATATGTAAGCTAATTTTAGGAGTTTGTAGAATTCTATTTGGCAATGCATCGCTAGCCTAGGTGTGGCTTTACCTATACCCATAGTATATATTCTACTATTTATCTTTTTTTTCTTTATAAAAATTATTAAAATATTTGAACAAAAGTCAATTTAACCAAATCAGCCTTTACATTAATCGGGGATATTATAGACATTGCATAATGAACTAACTATATACATTAAAAATTGAACTAAGTTAAATACGCAACATCTGATGTGACACAGCAACCGATAGCTAATTACAAAAAGATGCTCTATAATAGATATGAAGTTTGAACTTCTATAGTCGAAAATTAAAAATCTTCTCTTACTAGCTATCAGCTACTGTGTCATACTGGCTATTTTGTATTTATCTTAGTTCTTGCCCTTCAAAAAAATTCAAATTATTCTTCATACTCACTTATTAAGATAGGACTGTTGCAAATAATAATTCAATGATGGTAGTTTCGATCTTACTAACTGATAGTATGGAATGGGTAGTTATTCTGTCAAAAATTTAGAGCATGAAAAAAATGGATTGATACTAAATCAAATGATGCCAAACAGTTTTTCGTGAAGTGCTACGCAATGTAGTTATTATTTCATTAGAATTTTATATACGATTAAATCTGTGTGTAAACCACTATTACAAAATGGTTAAATAACTGTTCCTGTAGTTACTCCCATATGAAAAAAATAAGAGAAATACACGACAAGTATTATAGTTTAGCGCAACAGTTTTTTTATAAATGTAGTTATTTCGTCGAAGGCCTGATGGTTTAAATAATCGTTAATCGATATGTAAATTTTTTATTAATACGATATAATTCAATTCGCACTATATTTCAATATTCAAAGATAATTCACTAATTGGTCTCAGTAGTCATAAACTTTTTACTGCATGGCATCTTTTCTCAATACTACGAGAAGGTGGAGCTTATACTATGCAACGTGTCAAATCTCAAAATTTTGACTAAAAACTCCACGGTTTTTGCATCTAAAATTTAAAGTGACCTCGTTTATTTTTTCCCTGATAATACATTAGCATTTAGCTTCCAGTACAGTTTATTTTAATTTATTTATTTGTTTCATTTTGTCTAATATGTCTGGGAAAAAGAAACCTTATGATGGTCTGAAAGTTTTGGAGGCAGCCGCTGCTGTAAAGAATGGAATGTCATATAAAGATGCTGTTCAAATCTATGGAGTACCTAGGTCAACTATTGATGACAAAGTTCTGCAGCGGTATCGTTCTGAGAAAAATAAGTCAGGTATATTTAATATTTATACCGTATACGTATGTTATGTATACATGTATACTAATGAAATATATCATACAAAGAATTCATTTTAATTTTGATACTGATAAAAACTAAAAAAATTACGCAAACTTAGAGAGAAAGAGCAAAGAAGACATGACAGAATTAAGAAAGGAACCAAACGAAAGAGAACCGAAGGAGATGAAGAGGAAGATAATCTAGAAATGGTGTTGTTGAGTGATGATGACGTCATTTTAGAACAAGATGCTGATGAATGCTTTGCTTTTTTTAGCGCTGAAGGATGGGAGGTACCCGAATTGTGGATTGGATGCTCTGGAATTGGATGCGATAAATGGTATCACAAAGATAGTCTTTCGGCAGAAATTTCAAGTATGACATAAGAAGAGTTGGATAATTTTCCTTACTTCTGTTGCCAGTTTTGCGAGAAAAAAATCAACACCAAAGAAGTGAATACTAATTAATCATCAAGGATTATCTCTTATTTATTATTATTATTTTCTCTTCGAATATGTTACTTTTCATTGTTTTATGTTATTAATTAGTTTAGAAGGATTTATGAATTTCTGTGATATTTTATTGGGTTAGATACGAATTATCCGTCGGTTCCTCATTTTAAATCACGTTCAAGAAAAAATGCGTAATAATTAATATTTAACCATTATTTTTATTGGTAACCATGATACCTGTATCATGCATAGGTATCATGGATACCGACTTATATAAAAGTTAAATAATAAAAATATTTTTTTTTCTTACGTGACCGAAAATGTGAAACTGACCGATAATTCGGAACTTTCCCTACTCATATAATTGTTTAGATTAGATTCTTTATTGGAAAAAAATAAAAAGATTACATACATGAGAAATACGGATTCAATATAGGCATTTATACAATTATATTTACAAATTTTTGCTATAAATTAAGTAAACTAAACAATAATCAAAATCCAAGCCTATACGAAGTTTCATATAGAAACTTTTTTCTATTGCTATTTAGGCATTTACGTATTCATAGCTTATATATGTGTTTCATAAACTCGTTTTGTAAATGGAATTTGTTAAATATACACTATACAAAATTTTTAAATATCGTCAAGTTAAACATTATGTATCAGCTTCAGATAATGTACGAGGGTAAGTTATGAAATATCGGTCAGTTCCGCATCTTTGTTCATATAAGAAAAATGATTTAATGTAATTCAATTTCTATATAACGAATTTTTTTCTCATATATGATCGAAGATGTGAAATTGACCGATATTTTGTTACTTACCCTCTTGCTTTCTAAATGCTGTATTGATATCAGAAACAAGTTTATTAGTTATTATGTTCGATTTCAACGGAATTTTTCAACCTTAAATTTTTTATAACCGATTGGAAATTGGTTCGTGATGATAAAATGACACGATTTTAAATGTTTCGTTTTTGATTCAAATAAAAAAGTTAAAAATGTTAAATGGATTCATTTATCAATCACTATCACACTAAGTATCTCTTATCTGGAATTTAGAAGAGATTTATCCAAATATTGTTAATATGTAATGATATCCGGTAATATGAAAAATGGTTTCAGATCATCCGGCATGTTGAAAAGGTTTTTCAGTTTGTCCGGTAAATGAGTTTGAATTGAAAATATATCCGGTAATATGAAAAAAACTACATTTTTATAATTCGAATTAAAAATCATGTAGATTTTTTTTCATCATAAATGGGCAACACTGTTTTACAAAATCAAAACTAATGACAATCATACTTTGTTATTGCGCCTGGTTTGACGTGAAAAGACGTGTTACATTGGCTGTTATTACTACTTGAAGTGAAGGGTGTCCTAATCGTCCGGTAATTGAGTCGTTACCATAGTTGGTGATTGTAGGCACTGAATAGCTTATCTGTATCCGTGAGACTGTCAACACTAATTTAGCTTTGCACAAACTCACTCTCATTCGTCATTTCAAATTATTTCTTTTGATTCATAAGCAATTACGATAACAAGATTTAAAATGAGTCACATGTTACATACTCACAAATAATTCATATATTTGATTTAATTAACATATCTTAACCAGGGGCTCTATCCTGGAACTGTCCGTGGTGAATGGAAGAGAAGGGGGGACTGGGGGTGGCTTCCACTTGGCCCCGAACTGTTGTAATTTGGATTATGGATTGTCTCTTATCATCTTTACCGTGTTTATCATTTTTTTAACGCTACTTGCAGTTTTTGAGGATAGCGCTAGGGTTATGCTCTTCATCAACGAGGTCTTAGATTTTTATGTTAGGTAGACTCGTATGCTTCATTTACTATCACCTCTTCATTTTCCTCTTCCATCCGTAAGTGCAGCCACCGGTATTTGTGTCCCTTTTTGTCACATTCCTTGGTAAGTGACTGCATTCACGGAGTAGCTTTTCTGCATCCATGAGCGTTGTCACCGACGGTGGTGAGTGACTTTGGTAATGGAGCCACTTTCCTTTCTGACTGCTTCTTCTAGTCCCTTGTATTTAATTTCCTTTTGACGTCAAAGATATGGCCTTTGGTTACGAAGCAGACGTTAAACCCCTACTAAATTAAATTAAAGTTATTAATTTTTTTTTCAACAGCTGGCATTATTTCAAGAGGAGATTGTGATGAAAAGGCCATAGAAGAAGTTATAAAGACTTGACTTAAGCATTGTCTCATCGCTTGAAGAGAAGAAATGAACAATTAAATTTTTAGTTATCAATATAGGTAGTCTTTTAGGTAGGTATTCACTACCGTTATTTTGCTAAAAAAATTATTTCTATGCTGTTTGTTTCATTATTACATTTATTTATCATTAAAGGAATTGTATTCAATACTTGTTTTACTTCCAATTGCTCCAAGGGTCTCTCGAAATCTGTCCATGGTGGATGGAAATAATAAGAGCCTTCCCTTGGACTAGACTTTTGTGTCTTTTATCTTTCATTTCCATCTATTATTTTTGTGTTAGGTAGGCTCATGGTTTTATTTACTAGTATCCCCTCTTCATTTTCCTCTTCCATATGTGAATGCTGTCACCGGTGCTTGTGTCCCTTTTCGTCACATTAACTGGTAAGTGAGTGCATTCACGGAGTAGCTTTTCTGCATCCATGAGTTTTGCCACAGACTGGTGATAGGTGATCGACTTTGTTCACGGAGCTTTATTTTTGAATGACTGCTTCTTCCCAGTCCCTTGTATTTAATAATTCTAAAGGTAGTTTTTTTTCGCGTCTTCTAAGGACCTATTGTGGACGTTCATAGGACGTCCTTTACTCGCCTGAAAAAGACGTTCAAGGGACGTCCTGAGGACGTCTAGGAGACCATTTGCTCGACGTCCTATTCCCGCAAAAAGCGGGTGCAACCTGACGTCCCCATGACGTACGTAACTTTGGTAGAGAAAAGACGTTTATAGGACGTCCTCGGGACGTCTCATTGTTATTAGGGATGTATATGCAGTATCTTTTTATCTTCTACTTTATTTCCTCTTCACCCCTTCTCTCTCTATCTCTAGACAACATCTCGTTGTCACCGCCTTTCCTATATTCTTCTTTTTCTATCTCTTATTGCACCGCTCTGTGTGCAAGCTACCAACCACCACCACCGCAATAGCCTTGACGCCTCAGCTACTAGCTTCAACAACTGTTCTCATTTGGTGACTTCTGACTCGACTGCTGCTACCATTCGCCTCTTCTCTCCTGACTGTTTCTTCTTCACTATGTTTTGCCTTCTCTTGATGTGCTGCTAAAGCGCTCTGCGGGGCTCAGGTACATGGAAATTCAATGCTAATCTTCTTCTAATTCTGTCCTCTTTCCACCAAATGACTTAAGCCGGGCGGGTGGGGGAAGACTCTCTTCCTACGGGTAGCAGAAGCCCCTCACCATGCTGACAACCTTTGACATTGTGGGTCACTGGAAGTCCCTAACTCGGTGTCATTTGGTGGATTTAATTTAGGGTAACCACTTAGCTAGGTAGATTACAAACATAAAAATCCAAAAAATTAATTTTAGGGTTTCGCCTCCTCTCGTAGTCTATCTTCTGTCCCTCTTCTTTCCCTCTTTGTATATACTGTACAGTGTATATATTATTACCTTCTCCTACTGTCTTCTTTTTAGCATTGTTTTTCCGAGCCCAGGGTCCCGTTATACCCATCATTCATTCAATTTAAATTCATTTATTAGTTTATCAATAATAATTTGTTCTAGTTAATCAAAATCCCTTGCTCTATTTTCATTATAAATTTTTTCTCAATAAATTTCAAATAATATCAATATTCTGACTACGTTAAAAATTAGCATCCCCAATGTCAAGGGGCAGCCCACGAGACCGTGGGTTTCCCACTTCCCCTAACTCAAATTCAAAACAAACGTTCAAAATTCTCCTTAGAAAAATAGATGACAATAAAAATATCAGCCATGAGGATATTTTCAAAGTTACATTCAGAGACATCGATGCCCCTCAAATAAAAATAATAGACAAACACAATGGCTTCCTCCTCATTACTGATAAACAAAATAATATTGATAAATTACTAACCGATAGATCCAGAAAATTACTCCATAAAATTAACCTATCCCCCACAATCCCCCCAGAACTACGTGCTCGACGGACTATCTTTGTCCGACAGCTCGACCGGTCAGTTGGTTCTCGTCCTTGTGAGGAAATCAAGGACGAACTACAAAGACACCAGACTTGGCTCAAAGTGAGCCAGGTGCTTAAAACTCGAGAATACACTCACATCATTAAAATTGAGACTGAAAACTCTGAAATGAGTGACCGGATTCTTCATGAAGGTCTACTAATTATTAATATATGAATATTGCCCTTCATGTGCGAACATGAAATTTGCTTTAAATGCTACAAAATGGAGGAACACACCACTGAGGAGTGTACCTCCACCGAGTCTTGTGCTCTGAATGTGGTGACGAAGGTCACACTTTCACTGAGTGCAAAAGTGAAAATAAAAGATGCTTAAACTGCCTACAACCCCACAGGACGCTAGCGGCTAGGTGCCAATACCGAAAGGAAATAACTAAAAAGAAAGAAAATGGAATAGAGAGAGAAAAAAACCGAAAACTAGCGACAATTTACGCTGACATTGCAAAGACCGCCATCCAAGAGACTCAACTTAAACAAATCAATATAACTAGTAAACTGACCTCAAAATGACTGCATTAATCTTAGAAGCCCATATTGCCGCACTTACTGGACATAAAAAATTCGGAGAGTACCTGTGAATCACTTAGACTAAATTTTGACTTCGACGTTATGTTCCCCGACCGAAATTCCCAACAGATTTTCAATATTTACAAAGACAGAATCGACAACGACTTAACTGTATCTGACACCAACACTGAAGATTCTGACATTATGGAAACTGAAACACAATCAACTAAAAGAAAACAGACTGAACTTACCCCGACTGAAGACCATTCCCAACCAAAACCCCAACGACAAAGAACCCACAAACGACGAACATCCAAATCAGACCAACCAACCCTAAGCAATACAGCAACACCATACAATTCCCCACTAAAAAATCCCCCTGTAGACAGCATCACAGAAAATAAAAAAATAAGTTTTTACATCTACAAATCATCTGACGACCTAACTGTATATAAACCCTTACCCCCACCTGGAGACATGTATAACCTTCTTAATGAAGGCAAACTAAAATTAGGTTTGCCAAAAGGCTATTCAAAACAAGAACTATACGAAGACCTGAAAAATGGCATATCAGAATCATTTACACCAATAGAACGTATCCTTACCATGCCACCCGATGAATTTGACAATTTCGATCCCATATTTTCCATATCTTTCAAAAAATGATTTCGAACCTAAAAATTATTCAACATAATGTCAGACACTGGCACAACTATAGCAACACTTTTTTCAACATATATCAAAATTCAAAACCAGACATAATCCTAATTAATGAGCATTCTCTAATAGATCAAAATTTAAAAATGTACAATTATAACACCTTTACAAATAATAAAAACAAAGAATTAAACCATGGTACAGCAAAAGCCATCAATAAAACAATATCTGCAAAAATAATAGATAACTATCATTCCGACCTACTTGCAGTAGAATTAAACACAACACAAGGAAAACTTATAATAGCCACCACATATGTTCCCCCCAGGGATATATTATATAGATATATATATATATATATATATTAACTATATAGATTTCCAATCACTTTTCACTCGAAAAGAACCCATTTTATTCATAGGCGACCTAAATGCACGACACAGGACTCTTGGACACCCTAACAATAACCTCATAGGCAGACAAATTATTAGACTAATCAACCAATACAGACTGACTCAATTAGGACCCGATTTTCCAACTTTTATTTCCCACAGTGGCACTCCTGACATCATCTAATTTTCATTTTAACTTCCATTTTAAACCAGGACCATTGACTCCCTCTGACCATGTCCCCATAGTAGCAACCATATCCACTTCCCCAATTCAAATCCCCATCAAACCTAGACCTCAAATTCATAAAGCCAATTGGAATCTTTTTAACTAAACTCTACTTAACAACGATATCATTATGACAAGCAACCCGACACTAGAAGAAATTGACAACTACCTTAACCAATGGACAAAAATAGTACAAAGCGCATCTAAAGAATCAATTCCAACTCTCTACAAAAGTGCAATCCCCGGCGTAGTTCCTGACCAAACAATAAGACGCTATGAATTAATTCACAAAACGACTATTAGACAGCATATCATCTCTATTGCCAAATATTCACAAGTACCGTATCCTCACAGAAATCCGACGAAAAATTCATGACTTATATAACGACAGACTACGAGACACTTGGGACACACTATAAACAATTTAATCTTGAAAATGACAGCAGAAAATAACCACAAAAGACTTCAAGGAAACGACTACAAGACCCCACAAGAACAGGAACCACTTTTTACAGCACATTGGAGCAATATATTTTCAGACAACGACGATATAATGACAATAATTTCACTGACAATATTCAAGAGCAGTTAAACAACCTACCCCCTACCCTAACTCCCCATCATTATGCTGACTTATCTAGACTCAACCACCAATGCCCTCCAATTACCTTAAACGAATTCAACTCTGCTCTCAAATCATTTAAAAACAAAGCTCCGGACCCCTCAGACATAACAACAACAGTCCTAAACCATCTCCCCAACAATTCAACTAATTAATATTTTCAATTTTTCTCTTTCTGCTGGATATTTCCCCGATCAATTAAAATTTGCCCACATGATTTTCATCCCCAAAGGAAACTTACCACACCAATTTCCCTCCTTGACATTCATGGCAAACTTTTTGACAAAATTCTCAATCGACGACTGACAAAAATTCTCAATCGACGACTGACAAAAATCCTTATTGACAATGACATAATGAACAATAGACAACATGGCTTTAGATCTGACAGAAGAACCCATACAGCATTAGCAACATTATATGAGACAATTTCTAGGGATCTTCACTCCGGCGTACCACAAGGAGTTTGCCTCTCCCCTACCCTTTATAATTTCTATACTTATGACATCCCTGATCCCATTCCCAAAACTGACTTCTTTTGTTTCGCTGACGATATTATTAAAATTTTCTCAGACAAATGCAATCCACAATATCTAGCAAAATTAACAGAAAAAGCAATTGAACAAATAAACAATTATGAAAATAAATGGAAAATTAAAACGAATACTAATAAATTCACCCTCATTAATATCGCAAGACAAAAAACAGCAATAGTGTCAATAGATAACTCAATTATTCCATACCAAAGCCAAGGCAAAGTCCTTGGACTCTCAATAACCTCAAAAGGATTCATTCCACAAATCAATCAAAAAACAGCAATTGCTAAACATAAATTACAAAAGCTAAATAGATTCAAACAATTATCAATTAAAAACAAACCGTTACTATATAAATCAACAGTCAGATCTGCTCTTCTTTATCCAACCATACCACTCCATAGTCCATACAGCTTCAAAAAACCAAATAATTAAACTTCAACGAGTTCAAAACCGGGCAACCCATTTCATAGCAAACAAAACACTATTTTGATCGATGCAGCTCAACTTCACTTCAAAGAATTTGCAACCTTACCCCAATAAACCTATTACTACATAACTATGCTAAGGACATTTGGTCCAATATAGAATCATCTAATCTTAATCTTTTTAACAAATTTCCACTACAAAACAATGAATTTTCATCAAAGAGAAAAACATTTCTCAGCTCCAAGAAACTCTCACTATCCCCACCACCTGATCTAATTTACGTATGAATTTTTACCAAATTTTTAATCTGGTGTTTTTCTCCTCCTTGTTCCCTTTCTCGCTGCTTTGGTATATTCCTGGCTTGGCTGTGACATGGTCATAGCTGGGTTGTGCTGGGGCGGTGTAGGGGGTGGCATTGGTGAATGAGACCCAAACATTAAATAATTTTTTATTAATGTTATTTTAAGCTAAACTATTCTTATTGATTTTAACTACATGAAAAACCCCTGAAGGGCTACGGAAAAACATATATAATCTAATTAACTAACCATTTTTTATCATAATTCACTATACGACTGTAAGTCGCCTTTTTTCTTCTACTTTTTTTCATTTTCTCCCTCTTTTAATTCTTCTTGACCATTCTTGTCTCTATTTTCTTTTCTATTTGGCATCCTCTCTCTCCCTCTCTCTGCAATAACCTTGGCGACTCACCCGACCCGAAGAAGAAGTCAAGTCAATCAGACCGTGCTTATGGTTATTACTTTGGCAAATATCCTGTGAATTTCTTTAATCTCAAGTGAATTCCCATTTATACTTTCCCCATTCCTAAACATTTTATTCTTCACGTGTGCCCTTTCTCTTTACTAGTGAGTGCACCCAGGTGCCTCACCCTTCCCCCGGGTCAGAATGGGTATCCACGCTGATTCCATCACCCCCCGCCTTGTGCTTTGAAAGTGACACTAGTGATGATGATGTGAATAATTGTGTAAATAAATAGTGCTTCTTCAACTCTCTGGCAAATCTTCTGGTGAGTGACATTGGTTTTGTATATATTTCTTGTGTTTTTACGCCTTTTCATTTTTTTACTTTTTGTCTCTTTCTTGTTTATTGTGAGTAAATTTGTGAAAATAAATCTAAACCGCTACCATGGGTGGCGGGCTCACGTTAGAGCCCGCCCCCCAGCCTCTCCCCTATCCTATTAGCAATACTCATAATGTAGAAAGGAAATAATTCAAAGTTCTCCTTAGGAAAATTGACCCAAACATTCTAGTATCATATTAAGATATATTTAAAGTTACTTTCAAAGACATTGACGCTCCACTAATTAAAATTAAAGATGCTTTCAACGGGATATATGTCATAACCGACCAGCAAGAGAACGTAGACAAATTAATGACTGATAAAGCAGCAGACCTTTTAAAACAAATTAATTTAGCCCCTTAAATCCCTCCCGACCTTAGAGCTAAAAGAACAATTTTTATCCGACAATTAGATAGAACAGTAGGCAGCAGATCCCCCCCAAGATATAAAAACTGAACTAGAACAAAACCATAGCTGGCTAAAAGTAAGACAAGTAACAAAAATCAAAGAATATACCCATACCATTAAAATAAAGACAATAAATTCCCAAATGTCCGACAAAATTGTCAACACAAGAATCAATCCATTCCAAATTGAACAGGAACGTTATCAAGATATACTAATTTGTCACAAATGCTATAAATTCGAAGACCATCCGACAAGAGACTGCCCCACTTCCCCGACTGTCTGCTCTGAGTGTGCAGAAGAGAGACATACATTCAGAGAGTGCAAAAGCAGTACCAAAAAGTGCCAGAACTGCTCGCGAGCTGTTCATATAGGAAAGGTAAAATAACGGAAAAACAAATTTCTAAGAAAAAACACCAAAAAACATACGCTGAAATAGCTAAAATAGCAATAGAAGAAGTACAACCTAAACAAATTAATATTACAAGAAATACCGACCTGAAAATGACTGCCCTAATCCTAGAAGCCCTTACCGGTGCCCTCTCTGGCAGAAGAAAGTTCGGAGATCTGCTATCCAAATACATGAAACTCAATTTCGACATAGATGTAAAATTCCCAAGGGATATTTAATTTGTATAAAAACAGAGCAGATCAAGACGACACAAACTCTAAGATCTCCGTAGACTTAGAAAATGAAGACCAACCACCTGCCACCAACGAAGAACAACCACCAGTCAAAAGGAAGCAAAATCAACTAACCCCTACCGATGAAACTTCCCAACCGAAACCTCAAAAAAAAAAAAAAAAAACAGAAACCAAATCAACAAACAGCAATAACTACCACTCAGCTCCACCTTCTCCACCAAGAGCTTCTACTCCATCAAAAAACAATAGCATTGGCAAAATCAAACCAAAAATAGAATACTACATCTACAAATCTGACAACGACAAAATTAGCTACAAGCCACTTCCAGCAATAGAAGGAATGGCACAATTGTTTTTACAAACAAAATCTCAAACAAAGACTACCAAGACAATACAGCAAAATGTAGCTACATGAAGCAATTAAAAACCAAGATACCAGTGTTTTCTACCCCTGTTCAGACGTACATATCCTAAACAACCATGAATTCCTAAGTGTAGACTCTATTTTTTCTGTTAGGATAAATGAACACTAACCACTTAAGGCATAGCAAACTAACAATCATCCAACACAATGTAAATGTTCGACAATGGAACACCGGTAATTACACCTTGTCAAACATCTACAATAGCTTAAATCCTGACATCATATTAATTAATGAACGTTCCTTAACAAATTATAGTCACCTAAAGATCTTTAATTATAATTTTTTCTCATCCAACAAACTCAATGAAAGAAATAGAGGCACAGCCATAGCAATTAAGAAAAACATTCAAGCAAAACTCCACGATAATTTTTATTCAGACCTCTTAGCAATTACAATAGAAACTACTCACGGTCCCCTAACAATAGCCATCCACTACAACCCCCCAAGAGATAATTATTTAAACTATATAGATTTACAGAACTTACTTAAAACCAAGGAACAACTAATTTTTCTAGGAGATTTAAATGCAAGACACCAAAAACTCGGTCACAACAACAGCAACAGTACAGGGAAACAGCTCAGCCGCATCATCGATAAATACAAGTTAACCTTCCAAGGTCCAGACTTCCATACCATAGTAACAAACACCGGAATAGGAACCCCAGATATAGTCATAACAAATAATAGTTTCAACCTAAACCTTCACTTAAAACCTGGCCCCTGACCCCCTCAGACCACAGACCCATAATAGCAACCATCTTGGTAAATCCGATCCAAATCCAAATAAAACCCCGGATCCAAATCCACAAAGCAGACTGGACTAAATATCTAACTTTAACCCAACCATCCCACCAACTCCAACCTGCCAAGAAATCGACGAAACCATCAATAAACGGACTAAAATAATTCAAGAAGCAACCAAGAAGTCAATCCCAACAATCCATACTAGAACCATACCTGGAATCAAACCTGACAAATCTATTAAACATCTACAAAATATCCATCAAATTCTTCAAAATAGTATATCTACACTTGGCCCATACATAGGTAAATATATATTTTTTAAATCAACTCCAAATGCTAATCAACAACCATTACAAACTAATACAAGATTCAACCTGGGAACGACTGATTAACAACCTTGACTTAGAAAAAGACCCATCAGAATTCTGAAAGGCACTAAAAAAATTTTCAAGGAACAAACCGAAAACCAATCCCCTACATCACTGACGCTGACGGAAAGAAGCACCACACGACTGAAGACAAAGAAAATGTTTTTCGCGCCCACTGGCAAAATGTTTTCAAGGACAATGGACAATGAATTTACAGACAAATTGACGCAGAAATGGACGAAATTGCCGAATCGGCAAAACCATTCCAACGGGCAGACCTAACTAGACTAAATTCTGCATTCCCCAAAATCACAAGAGACGATTTCGATAGAACCCTCCAATCATTCAAAAGCAGAGCTCAAGGTCCCACAGGTATAACAATAGCCCATCTGAAACAACTCCCACCCAACATGACCAGTCACCAATACTCTAATAGATATCTTCAATCTATTGATCTCACCAATTTTGAACTAAACTTTCACAATAATTCTGCTCATAGCCAATTTTGAGTATTTTTGAAGATTAGACATGGGAACTTAGGATCATATCATGATAGAAATTAAAATTTTAAATAGAACTTAAGCTTTACAGTTTATTGATTAGCAGTGTTTACAGATGATGGATGGAGAACTGTGACAGTGTAACCCAATATATGAGCGAAGCCAATTTTGGCTCATTTCGAAGATTCAAAGCTAAAATTAACTGTTTAATTAACATGGGGAAAATAAGAATTACTAGACATACCTATCTGAGATTTGAAATTTTCTAATGTAAGCCAATTATTTAATGGAAATACTCATTACTCTGAATCTGTGAATCATGAATGAAATTTTTCAAAGCAGCACAAAGTCACAAATATATTGAGGACTTTTTGAGGGGTGAAATTATGAAATAAAATGAAAAAACTGTAATTACCAGTTAAATTACTAATAAAATTGCCACAGAAGATGCGCATGCTGCATGCATCTGACATGGAACATAATGAATTAATGAGGTTTTCAACTGTAAATTGTTCACCAAATAAGATAATATCTACTTTAAAAGGAGTTAAATGTGGCGACTTAGATCCATTTTTTCATCAAACTGGCGACTTCCCTGCCACACTTTGAAAGATTGACTGGTTGCAAGCAAGTCTGAAAAGAATGTCTCCTCAGAGCAAGATTTTTTTGTTCAGAAATGTGGATTTGGATGAGGCAAATAACATGGGAGCATAGGAATTATATAGCCTTTGGCCACAGAATTAATCCACATATCCTGTCATACTTTTCAAACTGGGTTTCACCGTTGCAAGTTAATTAATTGACATGCAAATGCAATGAAACCTGGCCTATTTACTTAGAATTTAGAAAATGGTAACATCATAAGTCATAACATGAAATTCTGAGCATTTCATTTATACGTTAATACTCACCGGTAAAAAAATCATGATTACCTAAAGCTTGAATTAGCGTAATTGCTTATTCAAGAATTAAAAACAGTATAATTGAATCTATAAATTAACACCACACCTATGACTTTAACTGTCATATTATTATTATTAAAATTATTTAAGGAGTTAAGAAAGAACTGTCATATACTCTGTAAATTTAAAATCTCACATACTTGTGGAAGTTTTGAAGCCTGGATGCCATTTGAATTTTGAAAACCTAATTTGTGGATATGGTTCAGAAAGATACTTGTCTGGGGCAAAATTGGCAAGAATATTCCATTCGTCACAGACCCATAGGCAAAACGTGCCAACAGTCGCTAGATTTTTAAAAAGACTATTGGGACATCTTTGTATTCATTGGTCTGTGAGCTTATGGTGGGGATGATGAGCCCCGCAAGGGCTCAGCAGCCTCCTCCGCTCCCTCAGCGCCATCAAGGATGAGGAACAAAACCTAAGAAGAGACGTATGACCACCCAAGACCATCCTACTTAAAACAAACTACCGAAATTTGACTTACAAACAATTGAGTCAATCATTTTGCCTCCCAAACCAAAACCTCAATTCAACTACCGTGTATTCATGTCCAACAGAGACCCAGAACCAATATACCCGACCAACTTACTGCAGACTGGTTCACGAATGAAATAATGAACCGAACGACTTACGGACTTAAAGTACATGTGTACGGAGAACTTGAAATGTTTGAGAATTACATTAGGGAACGACGACTTACGCCAAACAGACGCCATATAAGGATATGTTAAAGGTATATTAGTCTAGTAAAAAAGAAAAGTTTAATATTTCATTTGTATTTTACTTTAAAGAGTTACAGTAATTAATTAACCTATCAACTTAAACAAATACTTAAATATTATTGTATTTCATGATTATACTGTATAGGTATTCCATATCTGTTTTTGTACGAATACGCCTTAGCACACATGCATAATTATTCTCTATTATTCTCTAAAAGAACAACTCCTAAAGGACCACAAAAAACTAGCTAGAAATTAGAAGGGAATAATACGATCGTAAACTGACCAAGTTTAATGTGTCTGTTAGACAGTTATGAGAAAGACGTGAGCTCTAACAAGAGCTCGAAATTAGTAAATACATTTTTTGAAATATTTGATTTTAGTTAAAAACAACCTCGACACAATTTCTCTTCCGATTTCCAAATTCCCCGCACCTAAGAACTTGGTGAAAGTGTCCTTATAAAAGGAGTTGTTCAGGTTGTTGTTGTTCAGTAATTAGTAAGATTCGACCGTACCCTGTATGTCGTTACTCTGTGCGTACTAAATTGTCAATCATTCTGTAACTCTAATAACTTCATAGTGAATATAAGTGTTGTATTGAAGTTGCGTTTCATTTATTCCTTGAAGGTAGTAACTATAGAGCCAAATAAATCACAATAAGGAATCTCATATGAACTTAAATCATTGAATCAAACCTAAGGGGATAGTGCCAAAAAGTAAACACTGACTAGTACAACTAAGAATAACTATCCCAATATTACTGATAATTGACGACGAGACCTTTAGACAATACCATAGAATCGCCCAATATGGAAACGGATAGAGATTTAACAAACAAACCTTCAGCTCTAACTCAACTTTACGTTAGTCTCAGTACCCAATTGTGGCGAATATGAAGATCCCCAGTAACCACATTGGGGAAGAGAACCCTACTATCTCTATACCGTTTTATTTAATATGTATTAGACATCCTAAATAAGTAAACCTGATCAGAAAAGTAACGAATCCAACATATATTTGTAAATATTGTAAATAATGAAACCTCTAACAATCCAAAGTGAAATAGCTTCCTACCAAAAATTGGGGACTTCTCAATAGTCCGACAGTTTTATCTTTCTGTGTTATTTTTTTTTTGATTAAAATAAAAAATATGATTAAATAGGTACACTCAGTTAATAACTAATCTAAATAATAAATTAATTTTTCATTTCTTTCACTTTTTAAAATTTTATTTTACTTTATTTCTAATAGTAATTTATGATGCAATCCGTCACTTTATTTCATCATTTAATGTAGTTTGTTGTATCTGCTAGTTTGTTGTACTGCACACTTCATGATTGCCTAATGACCTAACAGGGTGTTTCGGGGGGCGGCACGAAGTATCTTTTCCCTCCCTCTCTGTCTTTAGGCAATCTCTCATTGCCGCTGCCCTTCCTATATTCTTATTTTTCTATTCTTAACTCTTAGTGCACCACCCTGTGTGCAAGGTACCAACCACCGGCATTATCAGTCCGATAGGATAATTTTTTGGATGCTGCGCAGGAACTGCCTCTCTGTGATTAGTGATGTGCTTGGCTAGGAGACCCTAGTGTCTCTTACTTGGACGACTGGACCTTCCAGGCCTTCTTTCCCTGCCCGGAGGCCTTTGGAACCCACTGGATTGCCCGGTTGAATTGGTGAGTGGTGGTGGTTCCCCCTTTATTTTCTTTTGTGTACTGTAAATTTGAATATTTGCCTGGAGTTGTTGTTGGATAGGGGGCGTCTCTAAGTGGAACCCCATGTTTGAGGCCCGCCAGCCCCGTGGTCCCCCTCACACGGGGGACACACGACCCCCCAAACCCCCACTTCTTAAAATTAACTTAAAAATTATTGACAATAAGAGAGGAAATTTTTAAAATTATTTGTGTTAACCTTAAAGGTTTTCTAAACCGTCTATATGATAATACTATAGTGGGGTTGTTGCTTTCTCTGATACCATTGACTCATTAACCTCACCAAAATCAACCTTGAACAGGACACCCCTCAAGAGATCAGGGCTAAACGCACTGTGTTTCTGCGAGGACTCGACCACCCTATTGTTAGGAACCACACGGTCAAGGAAATTTGTGACGAACTTACTGCCAGACAACCCTGGCTAACTCACATTAATGCATTCAAAATAAAAGACTATCTCCATATTCTTAAAATAGTATGTTCCGACAACCG
Organism: Caprella mutica; assembly: GCA_947561585.1. Lineage (NCBI taxonomy): Eukaryota > Metazoa > Arthropoda > Malacostraca > Amphipoda > Caprellidae > Caprella > Caprella mutica. The sequence continues at coordinate 44,122 of CANNZV010001233.1, read as the reverse complement.
ACACGCTGACAGAATACTGACCGACTGCTTAATGGCTTTTCATACCCGTATCCCTCTCCATAACTGCTCCCCCGAAAAATTCACTTCACTGCAAATTTGTTTCAACTATTAGAAATAGGAATCTCGTACCAAAGAAAACTGTCACTCAACTGAATAGTTTGCTAAGGGTGTGCCCAAACAGGGCATACTCACCGTGACTGTCAATCAACCGCTAAAAAATGCTTAAACCGTCCCGCTCCCAATAATAACCGACGCACTCTAGCCCCCTCCTGCCCCATTAAACGAAAAGCCATTAAGGACAAAGGCAAAAAACTGAACGACGCCAAGGACAGACAAATCAATAAGACTTTTTCCCAAATTGTTAAAACGACTATTAAAGAGACCGAACCAACCCCCGACCGACAATTAACATCACCGACAAAACTCACTTTAAACTAGTCTCACTTATAATAGAAGCTCGTGTTGCCGCAATAACCAATGACCGACCATACAACGACATTCTTTCCGAATCACTGAAACTAAACTATTACCTAGACGCAAAATTCCCAGACAGAGACTCCCAAAATATCCTCGACATTTACTTGATCAATGGACAGACCCCTACCCAGACCCGTAGAGAACCCGCTTCCGACATTGACTCCAATTCCGAGATGGAAGCCTCTGGGGGGATTGATGGGGGTACTAGCGCCCAGAAATCTTCTCCGCTCCCCAACACCGTCAAGGAGGTGGAACCAAACCCAAAAAACTACCCCCGACTCACCCACTGCAACAAAACAACAAAAACGCGACGAATCGACTCATAGACCTAGATCATCTTCCATCACTAGCCAACCATCAGTTAAGCCCCACTTTTCTTACAGAGTTTTTAGATCCAATAGAGACCCGAACCTATCCCCGACAACCCGACTGCTGACTGGTTTACCAATGAAATTACTAATAGAATCACCTACGGATTAAAAATTCATGTACACGGTGATCTCGAACTTTTTAAAATATATTGGGGAAGCTAGACTGACGCCAAACATTGACCATATTAGAATTATTAATGACGAAACTTTCACAGAATATCATAGAATTACGCAATATGGACCGATCCAGTAATAGACAAAGACTTACAATAGTGCAACACAATGTCATGACTTGAACCAATAAACGACTGACTTACTGCAATATTTACCTTGAACTGGGCCCTGACATAATTTTACTTAACAAGACATCAACAATAGACAACGAACCAATTAAAAATTTTAACTACAATACATTTAAAATAACAAAATGAATGAACGCAATGCAGGAATTGCCATAGCCAATAGAAGCAAAAAGAGACGAAAATTTTGACCAAGACTTCATGACTGTGACCATTCAGACTAGTATAGGATCAACAGCCAACTACAATAGCAACAAGTTGCTCTCCCCCAAGACTTCAATACTGCTGATTAACACCGTATATTCAATAGAGACCATCCAGTATATTTCATAGGTGACCTCAATGTAAACCATCGACTATTTGACTACACGACCAATAATTATAAAGGACAACAATAGCCAAAATGATAGACAATAATAGACTGAAACACATAGGCCCATTTTTCAAGACCCGGACAACCGCAACGACTAAACGCTCCCCCGTCATCGCCCTTTCTAACAACCTTGCCTTCCTCAACTTCCATCTCCGACCTGGACCACTAACTCCTTCTGACCATCTCCCACTAATAGCGACCCTCTCGACCAATCCCATTCAAATTCCTATCAACCCCCGACTCCAATTTACTAAGAACAACTGGACAGAATACAAACGCCTTATAACCGACTTTGACAGACCTGACTTAAATCTCCTGACATTAGAAGAAATAGACGACAACATAAACAATTCGATTAGCAAAATAGACGCAGCAACAAACCAAAATACGCCACTACTTTACTATAGGAAACTCCCCGTTACCCAACCAAATGACAGAATCAAAAGACTACAACGACTCCACTCCAACCTACTATCCATACTAAAGACATACGGACCATCACCAGTCAGACAACGACTGCTACCTACAATCCCTTCGTAATGACTTGACTGACGAATATAGTAGACTCATCATAGAAACCTGGAACAAAATAATCAAAGACATGACACAAACTATAATCCCTCAACCTTTTTTAAATCCATTCGACGTATGACAGGCACAACTGACAACTCCCCTCATTTTTAATTCATGACGGCTCCAAACTAACGACTCAAATAGAACAAGAACCGATTTTCAGAGACCACTGGCAGACTTTTTTTCAGACACCGACCCATACGACAACACTTTCTATTACGACCATTTAGAGACTATCACCTAAACCCTCCATTTAACGACTCCATTTAAAAATAGTGACCTGACCAGAATTCAACCTGACCACTGCCCCACGATCGAAACTAATGAACTGACCGATATAATCAGAAAACTAAAACACAATGCCCCTGGACCAAACGGACTGACTGCTAGACAAATTAAAGCCCTCCTCGACAAAATGACACTTTACATAAAAGACATATTCAACAATAGCTTCTCAGCAGGATACTTCCCAGACAACTACAAAAAGCGACTATGATATTCATCCCCAGGACAGGTACCCCCTGCACTGACGCTGTGACTGAAGTTTAAGACTAAGATAAAAGACCAATTTCACTCCTCTACATAGAAGGCAAAATATTCGACGGAATTTTAAACAAATGACTGACGCTTTTTCTTTACAATAACGGACTTCTCAACCCCCGACAACATAGCTTCAGACAAGACAGAGGAACTGACACAGCACTTTTAACCATCCACGAGACAAAAGTTGACCACTTGGAACTAAAACACAAAGTTGTCATAGTACAGCGAAACTCCTGAGTTATGAAGTGGTTACTTCAAAACTCAGAGCCACTTCACAATTCGTGTGCAGTGATAGTTTTCTGTGATTAATATCATTGAGGGATAACAACTATAGTATAATTCTTATATGGATGTGCAATAATATTTTATACAAAATTTAGGTAATTAAACAAATATTAGGTTAATGTTGTGGGAAATAAATATAGCAACTCATTGTTGTACAAAAATTAATATATATCATGGAAGCTAGTAGTCAATTATGCCTAAATTTAAATCATTAAAAAAAATACACATCATTTAAACCTCAAACAATAATGAAAACACAGTTTATACTCAATATATCCGATTTATTGATAACCTAATCTTTGCCTTCCTGATTTACATTTTCATATATAATACTCCATTATAGGATAATACACAATTATAGGTGGTATCCTATATTTGAGTATCATCCTATAATAATTATTGGGTATCATCCTATAATGGGCTATTACCATATAATTGGGTATTATCCTATAGTAGAGTATCATTCTATAAAATTCAGAGTATGTTTGCACTGACGTCAGCACTCTGACCCAACTTCTAGCCAATCAGCGTTAAGGTATACCTACAACTTAGTGTCGTCTAAGACAATATCCTACCTATACTCGCTTGGTATACCTAGTTATGACTATTCTCCGAATAGAAGGTAGATTATATTCAAAATACTAAATTGAACCACATATGCAATCTTGTAAACTTAATTAATAATAAAGTAATTAGTTCTCTGATCCCTAATCAGTAGAGAATATTTATATTTCTAATGACTTTACACGTTAAAACTAAAGATTATCCTTCTGTGAATTTCAAGAGGGGGGCGGGAGGTCGTACGTTTATTATTGTTTGGTGTGACGTATGCTACTGATCGCTTCTGATTGGTTGATATTATTTTTGCATGCGCCCTATCAAGTTGGGCGTCTATCTTATATTGTCTTTGGTATTATCAAAGACAATATAAGATAGACGCTGAACTTGATAGGGCACATGCGAAAATAATAACCAATCAGTAGCATACGTCATACCAAACAAAAATAAATGTACGACCCCCCGCCCCCCTCTTGAAATTCACAGAAGGATAATCTTTAGTCCTAACGTGTGAAGTCATTAGAAATATAAATATTCTCTATAAAAAAAATATAACATTTTTATATTTTTTAAATAAATTTATATTTTTAGATAGATTTATTATCATTTATTTATTATCATATTAAAGCATTGATAGAAAGAGTATTTTATTACAGCGTCAATTGGATTATTTATCATATTTGTGCAATTTTTCTTCACTTGGAACTCTTTAAAAGTTTAAACTATTGCATAAGGTTGTAAATAGAAATTTATTTATTGGTAAATTAGAGTACATAGTATTTGTATCTTAAAAATTCTTATTAGTAAGTGTATCTAGATACTTTTTGTGAGTGAATCTGGATACTTTCGACAATTCCAATGACCAGATTCACTTAATAATATTAGGTAATTTAGATAAGTTAGACATTCTAACAAAAAAATAGAAGTTAAATAAACTATGACGTAATAAAATTAAATTGATATTAATACATTTATCTTTGTGAAATATATACAGAAATAAAAATTATTTAGTTAAATAGAAATTCATTTATTTCATATCAAAATCTTGTGATTTCATATCAATATCTGTCCAATTTTCCTCCAATAGTTTGATATATAGTTCCAATCGCTATGTTTCGGTTCAAATACTTTTTGATATTAGCTGCTCAATATCCATAGCAATTGTTCACAACCTCTCTCTTCGACGCCTCTTTATACACTAATCGCACATCTGGCAGCCTGCACAGCAGCGGTTAGGAGCAGGAATCGATCGCATCTCACGCCAACAGCTAGCAGCTTTGCTAACCGCGCCTGGCCGCTCAACCGCCTGCTTTTGGTGTGAACGCTCCAATGCATTACCGTGTTTCTCAAATACTGCCTGCCTGCTCAACAGCTTTTGGTGTGAAGGCAGCCTTATATTGTCTTTGGTAGTATGCTGCGTGCCAGATTATCAAATTTTGAATGGGAGATTACTCATTACTTCAGATATCTACAATCATGTCATTCAAAAGCCTATGGCTTTTTTTTGGTAGAATCTACGGCTTTGCGGTTTTTTACAGGGGGGCTCGTAACCGGGGGGGCTCATGACCGGGGGGGCTCTTGACCTAGGGGGGCTCATGACCGGGGGGGCTCTTGACCGGGGGGGGGGGGGCTTATGACCGGGGGGGCTCTTGACCGGGGGGCTTATGACCTACACCCCTATGAAAGTGGGGAAATCTGGTCCATGATGTGTTAAATTGTATCTATCTATGATGTTTAATAATTGTCTGCCTGTTTGATTTGTCTATTTATGGTTGAGTCGTGCGTCCAAGTCAGCTAAAATTATTATTGTTGGTATATTGTCGAGTAGTATTGTGTGGAAGTCTATGTAGTGTAAATAGTCGTCTCTGGGTGGATTGTAAGTTGTCGCTATTGTAATGTGTCTTTGTATTGTCTGCATTGTGATTGCTAATAAGTCTGTGTGAAAATTATCATGTAGTCTGCATGGTATGTTTTTCCTAATTGCTATTGCTGATCCGTTTTGTATTTCGTCTTTTTTGTTTGAGAATATAATGTTATAGCATTGTCTAATAAGTAAATTAAATTAGTGTTATAGTAGAAAATTTTGAAACCATTGCCTAATTTAATTCGAGTGTTCGTTAATAAGCATTATGTCAGGATTGATGCTATTGTAAATGTTTGAAAGTGCGAATCTATTGTTAGTCCAGTGTTTAACGTTGTGTTTTATTATTGTGGGTATGTCCTATCTATAACGCCTATTTCTACTTTTCCTTGTGATAGTAAATGAAAAAAGGTTTAAATCTGAAGTAGTTTCGTCAATAACAGTATTTTTTGCAGTCACGTACATGTAAATACAATAGGTTTCGTCGGGTTTTGTGTTAGCGTGGTCTATTGCAAGGAAGTTATAGTACTAAGGAAGCGGTGTGTAACGGCTAAACCAACAACCTATAAGCGGAACCATCGTGTTAACACCTTGTTGTTAGCAATTAGTCAAGTGAGCTACCTTGTCTCTCTTCGCTTCAGTCAAAACAGCTTCCTTGACGTCTTGTTGTTGTTCCGCTGTGTCGTGTGGTGACGTCACAGCACACATATGACGTCACCCTAGCAACAGACTGACAGTTCAGGGAGCATTCGCACACGGCCAGTGACGTTTGAGAAACGAGGGAGGGTGCACGCATGTATCCCGTGCTCCACCAAACGCTTATTTAAGTCATTAACATTGCATCTGTTGCCTAAATATTCATCAATTAATCTTCTTACATCAGTTAAATGTTCATAGATGAGAAAATTATTGAGCAAAATGATCAGATACCTAAAGTATTTTGAAGAAGTTAACATCAGCTGTTGTGCTAACGAGAATCGTTACTCAACTTACTCAGTCAGGTCTGAGAGCGACGCACACACGTGTACTCTCCCTCGTTTCTAAATCTACACTAGAAGCTAAGTTCTAACACGATTATAACGGCTTCCATGGGCTATGTTAGCCGCCTGGTCTATTGAGTTGAATTTGTGAGATGTTATGGAATGTGATCTAGGTTTTTGTTCAGATGCGGAGTGAGCTCTATGTCTATTGCTGGATCTGTCATCTTGTCTCTGCTGTTGTGGTCGGGGTAAGTCTGTCCTTTCTTTTGTTGTCTTGTTTTTGTTGAGGAGGTTGGTCATTATTTGTTGGTGGGGTTGTTCTTAGTATTTTTTTTATTCTTATTTTGTTATCAGTCGTTGGTTGGTTGTCGGTTGTTTTCATTTGTTGGTCTGTAGTGCCATGAGATCTGTCAAAATATGTGCTTAGAATTTCTTGTGAATCGCGGTCAGGAAATTTGGTGTCTATGTTGTAGTTTAGTTTAAGAGATTCGGAGAGTGTGTCTCCGAATTTCTTTTTTTCCTGTATGTGTGGCTATGTGAGCTCCGAGGATTAGGGCTATTAGTATGATAGTATGTTTTGGTGCTGTGTGTTCTACTGTGGATTTAACTATTTTTCAAAGGTAGCATTTTCAGTGGTTTGTTTCTATAGTTTTGATGATTTCTTTTCCGCAAGTATTCTTTGGTTTTGTTTGCAGTTGAGGCATGAATTGTTTTGGGGATGAGCAGTCTCTACGGTTGTGTCCATCTTGTCCGCATTCGGAGCAAACTCTTTTTGTCTTTTGTTATGTGGCTATTAAATTTGTAAAATGTGTAGCACATGAGGATGTGTGTGAAATTTGGGGGGGGGGGGGGAATACGTGTATTGAATAAAATGAGTCAGTCTGTAAGTATCCTATTGGCCATGACTGTATCCATGAGTTGTAGTTTGAAAACATGTGTGTATTGTTTTATTTCAATGACCTCCGTGACTTTGAGCCAAGGGTGGTTTTGTTCAAGTTATTCTTTAATTTCTTTGGTAGGGCGACTGCCTACCAACTGGTCTTGCTGTCTAACATCTTCGCTCACATTTCAGGGTGGTGTAACCTACCTAGTAAATATTCAAATGTGGTACAATTTAAATACAAGAGGCTTGTCTCTTTTCATTGGGGTATACGAGACCCCAAGCAGGGAAGAGACAGCGCCTTGAAGAAGATAGTAGAAGAAGAAAAAATGTGTACAAAATCTGAAAAAAAAAATTATAACAAAAAGGCAAAACTCCTACAAATATCTTTTTGGGATTTTTAAAGTTTTGTCGGCCACCTAATAAAATTGGCTATTACTAAGTTAAGCCACCATGCAACACTGCGTTTGAACATTCCGAGGCCCAATGCACCAATGTTGTCAATTGGCAGGGCAAAGCCCCGCCCCCCAGCTGACATTGCATGGAGGAGAGAGATAGAAACAATATGATAAAAGGCGCTGAAACTGCCCCCCTTCCCCATATGGCTCAGGGCCCCACAGTGACGCTTAGCAAGGCATCAAGTGTAGCCGGCAACTGACTGAAAATTCGAAAATTATGGGTGAAAAAAAAAATTAGTAGAAGAAAAAGAATTCGGCCTAACCGAAACAGTCAATCATTACTATTGTTAATTATTTTTTATTCCATATTTTCCACTCCGTCACGGCTGCTCCGGTACCAGACCAATTCCCACCTCCATCATAACTCAGCTCGTAACCTGAGCAAGGAGAGCCGCGTTAAGGACCTGGCCCTGCGCCCCCACGCATCCATCACTCGGAGGACAGAATGTGAGTGCTTTTAGTTAAAGTTTTTGATCTGATTTGTAAAAGAATTATGGGGTACAGTAATTTACTTCTGATCATTGTGAGATGAAGGAGTCTTTTATTTAATGGAGAAAGGTCAATTAGGAAGTAGAGTTTTGGGATTTATGCTATAATATGCTATTCTATTTTTGGCATGAGTGTTGGAGCCTGTTTTTGTTATTGACATTCCGAGGGTAGTTCCTGAATCTGAATATTCTATTGTACTATTATTTATTTTTATCTATTTTTTATCTTCCTTTCCAGTGGATCAGTGGGATAAATTGGAATTTTTTAAGGCTTGTCTTCATTCTCCAATTTTATTCAAAATTGTTTATGCTCATTACTTCATTCTCGGTTATTTTATTTAGAAATTTTTCGGATTTAAAATTTATAATTTGGGTCATATCATCAGCATATATCATATTTTCATTAAAAATGGATGTGGTCCTTGTTTTATCATGCGTGTAGTAGTTAAAGAGTTGGAGAAAGACATCCCCCTTGGGGGACTCCACTTTTTAGATTAAAAGTAGGCCCTAAAAAATTTCCTATTCTAACTCTGGCTTTTCTATTGAATAGATAGCTAGATATATTTCGGGTTAAAAATTGTGGAAAGTTGTTGATAATCAATTTAAAAAGAAGGCCTGCGTGCCATACACTATCAAAAGCTTTGCTTATATCTCTTAAAATTTTATTTGTTTTTAAATTATGAGATTTTGCTGCTGCTATTGTCTCGTAGATCATTGCGGTGACTGTATCAGTGCCACGGCCCTTGCGGAAACCGTGCTGACTTGAACGATTTAAATCTTTTTCATCAATATTTTCTATCAGTCTTTTATTTATCACTTTTTCTTATATTTTTCCTGGCAAGTTTAGTAATGAAATTGGGCAGTAGTTAATATGATTTGTTGGGGATTTTGTTTGGTTTGGGGAGGAAAATCATTATGGATTGCTTCCATATTTCTTGATCGATTTCTGTTGGAGATTTTCCCTTTTTATACAGTATACACGTATATGTGAGCCGCTTGCAGTTGATTTCTAAATGGATTGACAAACTCAAATAAAGTAATTATAATAAAAATCTTAAAAGTAAATTGAGTTACCCTGAAACCAATAGATTGCTGCAAGCGCTCTTTAATTAAAACTTTATACTGCTGTCAGTTTTATCTCCTGACCAGGTGACTTCACATACAAAATTCAGATGTCGCCTGACTTGTTGGATATTGCTACTTAAAAACAAATAACCACCAAACTATTTAATAACAAGTAGATCACCCAACTACCTACCCACATCATTTACAATTAATGAGACTCCAAATTCTAATTCGATGCAGTAGTGACCTCCAAATGATTACTGGGCAAAGGCTATACAGCTTAATTACAAAAGAGGTGATTTTCACAATGGTTCCCTGAAGGAGAGAGGATGGGCAGCAGTGGAGACTAGACAGCAACACATCATCGGATATCCCATAGTATACTAAGCACAGAGGGTAAGCTTGCTTTTCGCGTTCTATTTGCGTAGGGGCGCACTTGGTAATTCGTTTTGCTCCTCTAAAAATAATTTTCAATAATTTAAAGTTTTTGCAAACTTAACCCTATAAAATTACTTTAAAATTCAATAATGAAAATTTGAATAATTAAAACTTAACACATTTAGAAATTAACGCTGCGAAATATTCTAAATTATAATTGGTAAATTAAAATTGTCCTTAAACTTGATTATTTATTCAAATCCATAAAATTGCTTAGTATATAACGAATGCTAATTTTATAACTTTCCTCGGCAACTGTTCCAAATTGGCTTCAAAGTTCCAGACACCCTACTGGACTTCTTCGCGGTGCCACAGTTTACCAGTCCTATCTTCAACAAATACATAGAATATTGACTAATTTAATAGTTTAATTTACCGTGCGATAAGGTAGCCTAGTATTTTGGAATATATTCTTCATTCTCTTCTTCAGTTACTGTAAATATTTTCTGCCAATAATTTCTAAATATTTCCTATCTTCCTTCTTCGCTGTGGATTTCTTAATTATTATTATCTATTAGATATTTTACATTATTTATCTCCTTCGGTCCATATATTCTTTTAATGCATATCCAAAAGTCTTTCCTATTATGTTCCTTATCTATCTTACCTACAGTTTCATTCCAGCAATCTCTGCTTATCTTTTTTATAATCTGTCCTAATTTCTTTTCTTAATTCCCTAATTCTTCTCTAGTATATTCTGTTTCTAATTGTCTGAGCTCCGGGGTAAGTTTTGTGGATGGGATTGTCCTATAACTAATTTTTGGTATATGCCTATCACTTGATAAATTCTAATTGAATTTGCCTAGTCCACCTACCTACTGCGTTTTTTATGTCTCCTACTGTTTCTAATCTACCTAATTGGGGTGACTGTTCCAATTCCTGCCTGTATCCTATCCAATTTGCTTTCTTAAAGGCCCGTTTACACGCTACGATAAATAGGAGCAATTTATTGAGCACAGAGATCGCAACAATTTATCAGATGATTGAGACGGTGTTTACACGCAACGGTTTTTACTCCAATATCTTTATTTTTCACTAGCCGTCATGTACGAAACATTATGATGGTCTGCATTTGGAATGTGTTTAGCATTATATATTGAGTTAGATTGCAACGATTTCTTGGAACCCTGTTTACACGTTAAAACTTATCGTTACGATTCGTATAAATTTGAGCCTGCTAGCACCAACCACACAATTCAATTCCAACTCCAATAAATTTCTACGATCACCTGTTTACACGTACTGATAAATTGCAACAACCTCTTCATTACGATAAATCGCTTCAATTTATCGTAGCGTGTAAACGGGTCTTAAGCCCCGTTTACACGCTACGATAAATTGAAGCGATTTATTGAACACAAAGATCGCAACGATTTAACAGGTGATTGAGACAGTGTTTATACGCAACGATATTTACTCCAATATTTTTATTTTTTACTAACCGTCATGGAAGAAACATTATGGGGGTCTAGGAAAATTGATCGAAAGGAAAATTGGTCGAAGGGAAAATTGGTCGAATGGAAAATTGATCGAAAAGAATATTGATCGAATAGATCATGCAGCTTCATTTTTTTCTTCCATCTGTGATTGCAGCAACCGGTGCTTAGTGTCCCTTTTTGTTACATTCCTTGTTAAGTAACTGCACTCACAGAGTAGCTTTTCTGCATCCATGAGCAAAATCACCGACGGTGTTAAGTGACTTTGTTCTTGAATCCTCTTTCCTTTATGACTGCTTCTTCCTATCTCTTGTATTTAATTCCCTTTTGCTGTCAATGATATGGCTTTTGGTTCCTAAACAGACGTTAAACCTATACTAAATTAATTGATTATTTAACTTTCATTTCACAAGTTATCTAGAACTATCTAAATTCTAAAACTAAGAAAACTAAAAGTTCTTAATTATAATATATTTCAAAACAAATAATTCTCTGTTATAGAAAAACAGTTGATTGAAGAAATGTTATACATAAATTGTTATTATATATAATTATATAAATTATTATATATAAATCATGGTAACAAGATCTACCAGCTGTAATTTATTGCAAGTAAGTTTCCCTGGTAATCCTTGGTTGTTTTAGTTATCATTGTCAATTAGTGTAAATACATCAAATATAATTTTCGATCAATTTTGTTTCGGTCAATTCTTCATTCGATCAATTATTGTGCGATCAATTTTCCTTTAGATCAATTTTCCTTTCGAACAATTTTCCTTTCGAACAATTTTCCATTCGGCCAATTTTCCTTTCGACCAATTTTCCTTTCGATCAATTTTCCATTCGATCAATTGCTTTCGATAAATTGTTTTCGGTCAATTGCTTTCGATCAATTTTCCGGATCCCACATTAAAGCCCCGTTTACACGCTACGATAAATTGAAGCGATTTATTGAACACAGAGATCGCAACAATTTATCAGGTGATTGAGACAGTGTTTATACGCAATGATATTTATTCCAATATTTTCATTTTTTACTAACCGTCATGGAAGAAACATTGTGGTGGTCTGCATTTGGAATGTGTTTACCATTATATATTGAGTTAGATAGCAACGTTTTCTTGAAATTTGAACCTGCTGGCACCAATCACACAATCCAATTATAACTCCAATAAATCACTACGATCTCCTGTTTACACGTACTGATAAATTGTAACAACCTCTCCAATACGATATATCGCTGCAATTTATCGTAGCGTGTAAACAGGGCTTAATACGCTACGATATTATGGTAAGTATGGATATTGGTTAATATGTATAATATCTGGTGAAGTGCAAGATCTATGGGTTATAAAGGTGGGGAAGTTTGGTCCTATGTGTTTTGAATGTCCATTCCTAATTAATGATGCTAATGATTTACCTGTCTTATTACTATTGCTATGTCCTAATATTGTGTCCCTAGCGTTTATATCTAATACAAAATATATTAGTTTCCTATAGCTTATTAATCTGGGTAATATAAAAAACCTATTCTAGGGGGATATATGCTGTGGCTATTATAATGGGTCCTAAGCTAGTCTCTATTTCTATACTAAGTAAGTCTGAATAATAATCTTCCCTAATCCTATAGACTAAACTATTCTTAACTGCTATTGCACAACCACATCTTCTTTCTTCCAATGTATTGGTTTTATATACATTAAATGATGTTATTTTTATATTTTCTTTTGGTTTCATGCCATGCTCATTGATCAGCACGATATCTACATTTTCCCTATTGATTGTATTTTAAATGTTGAGCTTATTGGTTGCCCAGCCACCTACATTAATTTTAATATTTTCAATGTACTGCTCATCCTGGCTGTATTATTTGGCCATTTTTGCAGTCTTTGTATTTGCTTTTGTTTGCGTAAATGATGCTTGAGGTTGTGCATTGCATCTTGTTTGCAAATATAAGTTCTTCAATTACTCTATTACTTATTTTTGACTCGTCAGTTCTTGTTTATTTGATTTTGCCTTGTTTGTATGATTCCTTAAATTTTTTAGAATTTATATTGGTGAGGATCTGACTCGTAGTTATTATTTTCGTGCGCGAAAAATTGCCACTGGGAAGATTGCCCCCGGGATAACTGCCTCTGGGAAAATTGCCACTATTAAATATATTAACAATATATTAAAAAACTAAAAAAATATTTTACTCTATATTACTCTATGAAAAAATACCGAACTGAATACAAAAGTATTCGAATCTTTTGTAAAGAAATTTTCACTGTGCGTTCATTTTTCATTGACAAGTTAAAAAAAAACTATTCATCCATGTAACGATCACATTTCGGTTTGGAATATCTAACCATAATTTAATAACTAATTGATTCGAGTTACTGAAATTATTTGTCCTTTATTGTCTAAGATGTAACTATTTATTGTAAAACTGATGCAACATGTTTTGTTGTTTATCGTTATATTAATGTAGCAAGATTTTAATTATTATCGAAACTAATTCAACAATTTTTTTATTATTGAAACTAATGCAACACAATTTTATTTATTATTGAAACTAATGAAATATGTTTCTTTTCTATTAAGTTTTTATTATAATTTATAATCATACACATTTTGCAACACCTCTAACAGAAATATTAACTATTATTTGCTAAACGTAAATATACCTTATTAATTAGTAAGTTTTATCCATAAATTGATCCTAAAATGCTTCTTAACTCTTTTAATTCATTTGACAATATGATTATTGATTCATTATAAAGAAAAACTCCCACCTTTACTTGTTTCTAATGTCATTGTACCAAGGACTGTATAGTGTATATAGACGAGAAAGGAAACAATTAAAGGTTAGTTTGACAAGATATAGATAGGTTTCCTTTAGTAAGATTTTAGTATTAATTTAGTAGGGCTTTAACGTCTGATTCGGAACAAAAGGCCATATCGCATACAACAAAAGGAAATTAAGTACAAGGGACTGGAAGAAACAGTCAGAAAGAAAAGTAGCTCCTTTAACAGAGTCACCTACCACTGTCGGTGGCAAAGCTCATGAATGCAGAATGAATGTGATGAAAAGGGACACAAGCACCGGTGACTGCACTCACAGATAAAAGAGGCAAATGAAGAGCTGATAGTAAAGGAACTTTTAAGGAAGACTTCGAGTCAAACTAACAGAGAAATCACACGAATTACCCATCATAATTAAAATTAAGTTTCTAATAAACAAATCTGTTATAACTCGGGTTGTGACAATATTCTTTTAGCATAAAAATATAATCTCGAGCATATTTTAAATAAAGCACGTTCTTTTTATTAAAAATTTATTCATTTTGTTAAAAAGTAATAAAACATATCCTTTTCAACAATATATTAAAGAATCATGAAACTAATATATTTCTCAGTTCAGAGATATGCTATACATGTATAACTAAAAAATATATATTTACAAAGAAAAAACAATGGAAAGTAGGTATATAGGTATTTTAGAAGACCGTTGCCGAACAAACATCCAAAATTATCTGAGCATTGAAGCCGAATTAAGGTTAATACCTGAAAACCCTGTTCAGGGTTCGATATTGAAAAGTTTCATAAATTAATATTAGAAAATACATTTTTATTTTATCCTTACAACTTTTCAACGTTTCTTAGTTTAAATTTAAAATTTACCCGTTTTATTAACCCGATATTACTGTGAATGACATTGGTCAGACGATATTACACATTGAATCCATGAGCCATATGAAATGATATTAATAAAACTTATTTAAACTCTTCAAAGATTATTGCACCGAAACTAGAGATAAGCATCCAAATGTGATTTAAGGAACTTGCTAATATCCCTTATCATATTTATATATCTAATTGCAGCACTTTTAATGAATTGAGCATAAAAAGCATAATTGAGAATAAAAAGCATATTTCAGATCATAAAAGAATATATTTATATCTTATGAGAATATATTTCGTGAGAATATAAAGCATATTTCAAAGAGAATATTGTCACAACCCTAGTTATAACTATATTGTTAGTTGTTCATGTTAAATTGGTTATATCGATAAAAAAAATGCACTGGATGCGATTGTCACAATACAAAATGTATTGTATGAGTACATGTTAACCCCAGCACGGACATAGTATATTTTATATATTTCGTATTAATTATTTGAAAGATCCGTTTTCGTTATCTGTACATAGCTACATGAACACAACTTGTCAACGAATAAAAATAACAATTAATATTAATCAACGTTTATGTACAATAATTTTGACATTTGTTAACTGAGTCAAAAAAAAAAAACATTAATAAGTAGACAGATATTTCAGAAAATATGCATATTATAAGCTATTTCTTTCAAATATTGCTTTTGATCATTATAAGTCCCGTACCTAGATAAAATGTTTTTGAGTTTAGAGTTTAGAATATCATACTTAGTTTGTTTTGTAAGCAAGACGTCTCCTCGTTCATAATAAATCAGTTTTGCAGTTGTCAGACCTTCTTCTAGTTTGAGGGCATCTAGTAACTTCCATATGCTTAGTGTAAATTGCAGACCAACTTATTTAATGGGCTATGGAACGCCTCCACATTATTAATAGTGTAGGATACTATGTACATTTTATTGCACTTGTGAATGAGAGAAAATAACTTGATGACAAACTAGTAGAGTGGAGAACCTTAAAATGGTTTAAACTCTTCAAGGAATAATTAAACACATTAATCTTAGAATTAATTGCGTATCAGCACACTCACACCCACCGACAGAAGAATTCACTTAGATCGTATAACTTGTCAAAATGAGATGTACAAATGTAAAAATGCTTATATATTGAATTCTGATCAACATTGCATTCAGTACCTATGATTTTTGTGATTTTGAAAAAAAAAATCACCTATGAATTTATTTATGTACAGTGGCAATTTTCCGGGTGGCAATCTTCCCACAGTGGCAGTTTTCCCACAGTGGCAATTTTTCCAGTGACAGTTTTCCCGGGGGCAATCTTCCTAGCACCATTATTTTTATATGGTGAAGAGACATGTCTGCTGCACCACTGTCTTCCCTATTCAAATGAAGGTCTAGAAAGGCTTCATCCTCAGTGATTTCTTCTAATTCGGGTATTTCCTCCTCGGCCTCCCTCTCCCTCCTCATCTGCTCCTCTCTCAATATCCTCATCTCTTCCTTCATGTCGTGCCCTGGGCTCTTTTTTCTTTTCGGCGAGTCTTTGGTGATTGTCATATTGTTCTTTTAAGTTTTTCTGCTATTATTGTTGATTGAATAAGTTATTCTGATCTAATTGTGTCTGTTGGTAAATTAATTGGTTCTATATCATTCTCTTTTAAGGTTTTATTCAGTATTCCCAAGACTGAGCTCATCACTCTTACTTCCGTGTTTTTTCCTATTTCTTTTGCAGTTCTTTGTACTATCTTCGATAGTGGTGGTAAGTCCTCTTTTTCTCTCTTCAATCTGTCTTCATCTTCCCTCTTTCTCTTAATAGCTTCTATCTTCATAGGACAGGCCACTGCCATTGTCCTATGTAGTCTCCGGCAATTAAGGCATTTCGTAATGTTGGAGTAACATTCTCTGAAGCTGTGGCTCCCTGAGCATTCAGAACTTACTATTTTCTGTGGTGCACATGATAATATCTGTATGCCTCTCCTACTCTATTTGATTTGGTGTAATTCTCGTGCTATAGCAGAGAAGTCCATTAGTTCTTGCAGTTATTGCCATTTCTGTGGTTTGATGCATTTCTGTGGTTTTTATTTATTTCTTGCATTGGACATTGCTATCTATTTGTCTGCATATGATTGATCTCTGGTATCTTATTTTGATTGGAATTCTTGTTTCCAATACAATCTTTATTAGCGCATCTTGTGCTGTTTTTGTGAGAAGTTTATCAAGATGCTCCTCTCGTTCCATAAAGGCATAATAGTCATTCCTTACAGGCTTAAGGCCTGTAAGAAAGAATAGAATGAAAAAATGAAGAAAAATAGAAGAAATAGAGTTATGAAAAAGAAAAATAGTAAGAGATAAAAAGATTCGGCACAACCGAAATAGTCAGTATTAAAATAATTTTAAATAAAGTCTGTTAATTATATTTCCCCAACTCGATAGACCTCCCCAGACCCGACTAACCCCATAGTACAGGGTAGGGCGTAAGTTTGGAAGCAATTTTTCAAACATTAATATAATTCTTAAAAATAAGTTCCTAAGTAGGTGATAGGGTTTGAACTATAGTAGAGACACTACATTATGACGTGGCAGTGTTATTTTTTACAAAAATTTAGTCAATTCAAAAATGTCAGACAAAAGAGAAGCCATTATTGCTCTACACCGTGCCGGGAAGTCAGATTCCGTCATTTCAAAGACTCTCAATAGCGAGATCGACTGTTTGGAAGTGTGTGAAGTGTTTTAATGAGAGAGGAGAATTGACTGATCGTCCAAGAAGTGGTAGACCACGCTCACAACGCACCAAACAACTGATAAAATGTGCCCGAGAGAAGATTTAGGAGGAACCCGAAAAGGTCAATACGATTGTTAGCCAAAGCAGCTAATGTGAGTCCCAGAACAATGAGAAGAGTTGTCAAAGAAGACCTAATAATGTCCTCTTTTACCCTCCAAAAGAGACAGACTCTGTCAGACGCTGTAAAGAAAAAGAGATTGGAGAGAAGCAAAGCACTTCTGAGAGAATTGAAGTCTGGCACGGCTGGTGAAATTGTTTGGTCTGACGAAAAACGAAAAAAAATTTACAGTGGAAATGGCTGACAACCGGAGGAATGACAGAATAATTGGTAAAAGTGCAAAAAACTGTCCACAGAACCATGAAACCTGCTTCAGTAATGGTCTGGGCTGCCGTTTCAGAAACTTGGAGATCTCCTTTAATTTTTGTGTAACAAGGCGCCAAAATCAATGCTAAATGTTATATTGAGAATATTTTGACGCCAATGTTGGAGTCAGCTAAGGATCACTTCGGTAATGTCACTCTATGGACATTTCAGCAGAGCTGGGCGCGCGAACCTTTTTTTAGGTTCCGAATCCGAATCTTCGTCGATTTTAGGTTCCGAACCTCCGTATAGCGAACTCAATTTGGAAAAGTTTGGTCCGAACATTTGTTCCGAACCAAACATTTAGTCCGAACATTTATATGCTAACCTCTGATTTCTAGGCTATTAGGGCAACCTATATAAAAAACAGTTTTTTCAACAAGATACTAACTATTTGTCAGAAACAAGTTACAACGAGAAGGTTTCACCATAGTAAACAGAATAGTATAGTACCTCAGTTACATGTATTATTCAAATTTATTCTGGGTAGGCTGTGACGTCATGTATGTAAACAAGAGGTCACGTCATAGTAAACAGAATTGCTGTGGGTCACGTGGAATAGAGAATTAAGATGGCGGCCAACGCGACCGATCTGACTAATGATCTAATTATCTTGAATGAATCGTCTTCTTCAACACTAAAAATTTGTTACTATTTTGGGTGTAAAAAGACCAGTACCTAGCAATTTCATAAACAGTCATTTTTTTAAATTTCGTCCGTACCTATGACTATAAAGATTAGATAATAGCATGCGGTAATGTGGAATTAAAAAAAATATCACCGAAAACGTTATTCAACAAAAGTTGGGTGTGTTGCAGCTATCCTTTGTGTTTGTACTGTACGTACAAACGTACACACCATTGTTGACATGTGACGTCACAGCCTACCGGGACACGCGTAATATCCCCCCTATAGCTCTGGGATACTATATCTTCTCTGTACTGTGGTTTCACTCTATGTTAAAAAACACATGTCTTATTTATAAACCTACGTTACTGTATTTTTACA
Source organism: Caprella mutica (assembly GCA_947561585.1). Lineage (NCBI taxonomy): Eukaryota > Metazoa > Arthropoda > Malacostraca > Amphipoda > Caprellidae > Caprella > Caprella mutica. The sequence continues at coordinate 25,211 of CANNZV010001233.1, read as the reverse complement.
AGTTGTTAGTTTTTGTACTTAACTAATGTGTACCAAATTTCAAGTAAAAATATTGAATATATAAGGAGAAGTAAATACATAGCTATATAACAGATTGGCAACTGACTGAGCTGAACTGTTATTGGATGGAGTGTGAACCAATCACAGCTCGCGCATTTGTCTCTACTACATAAAACGGGGACACATTCTTGCGTATTAGGTAACCAATCTGTATTTCTACGTTGCCACACGTTACTAAGGTACAATTAATTCCATAATTTACGCTGATTTACGCCGATACGTAAATGTTTCACTTTTGAATTAAAAAATATAGTTGGTATTTATGTAGGAACAAAGTCAAGAAAGGCCAGTAAATTTAAAGAAATGACATGAAATATATAAAGTAATTTAAAAAAGATATGCCTACGTCAAATTCATTAGGGTTAATATAATAAATTTATAATAATAATTATACTGTGACTTCATTATAGAGGATTTGCACTGGTAGAACTGCTATTTCATGAAATACAACTAATTTAGAGAATTTACTAAATAGGAATAAAAGATTCATAGAAAACTTACGAATATTTGTGTAGACTAACCTAAATATGTTCACTAGAGAGGTAAGTTCGCTATACCGGATTATACTATTCAGCGTGATTCACTATACAGGAGTTCACTATACAGGAGTTCACTATACAGGAGTTCACTATACAGGAGTTCACTATAAGGGAGTTCCACTGTACTAACTATACTTAATAAGTTAGTATCATTGAGTATGACTGAATGAGCATTAAGTATATTTAAAGTTCCCCTCCAGTCTCCTCTCCAATACGTAGTTTAAGTTGTTATTCTGAATTTTCTTCTGACCTCCGAATTTCATGCAAAGAAAAATTAAGACCAACTCTGTCGTCATAACAATGCAAGACAATATATCCATATTGAAGTAACCAATTATCTAATTAAATAATTTTTAAGTTTTACTATTAGTTTTCAAATTTTCATTTATATTACAACATTTTTGATTAATTTAATTCTATCTAGAGAACTGATGATATAAAAACTTTTTGCATTTTGTTTGAATATGAAAGTTCTATAGATACAATACGTTGTACGGTATTCCAATACTCTATTTACTTAACTTTTTCTTCTATTCAATATATTAGAAAGGTCAAACAGTGAAGATTATTGTGAATATTTCTCTAAGTTATATTATAACTTATATACATATAATATTATAATACCTATATATAAATTATAATCAATTCAATTTTAAAGCGAATAGCCGAATACTTGATCTTAAATTATCTGTTCAGCCAACCTACTTACCCGTCAAAAGTTTGCTTATTTGAGCCATTTCAATATATTCTCTTTTAAAAACCTTCATTTGATATTTACTCATACATTAGTAAAAGCAAAAGAAAAAATTATCATTCAAAATAAAAGTAACAAGCAAAGACAAGAAACAAATATTTACAAGATGTTATTCTACGAAGCTTGGTGTGCGCAATTATACTCGCAAATATTTGATCTCTCTAAGCCACTACGTATAAGAGTAACAGTTAACTGATTATAGTGAAATATTCACCCTTATGTACTGAAAAACACTCTTGCATCTAATGCCTGAAAAGATATCTGGTATATTCCTAATAATATTATAGATTTGAATAAATGTTCATAATATGAGTATATTACCATTTATCACCTTCGTTTTTGTTTAATCGTACGTATTTATGCGAAAAATTAAACGATTGAAAAGACAGCTTTAAAATCGGTCTTGAATTTAAGTTATTATTATTTTTCCATGAGGACTGGTTACTGGTTAGCCAACGGCTAAGGTACTAGGATAGGGTGTTATGTAATGTTACCTAATATATACGTTTATAACCTTACCTATAGTTCTACATATTTCAAGCAATTTTAATTGAGATTTGAGGGAACATAATCCGTTATTAAAGAATTAACTTGTTAAGATTATTATAAAACTTACTGCTATTCAAGAAAGAATGAATAATGTAATGGATGAAAAGTGGGAAAAGACGCATGTTCTTCGCTTCAGTGTTAAGCAGAAACCTAGGTATATAATAGTAGCCGAGAGGTACGGTACATGTTCAGAACGTAAAATAATTAAATGAACAGGTCAGTTTTCCCCGGGTACGGAGGTTCGGACTTGCGAAAAAGACGTTCCGAACACTGAAGTCCGAACCGTTTTTGAAGAGGTTCCGAATCCGAATGTCCGAACCCATTTTCCAGTCCGAACCGGTTCGCGAATAAAGGTTCGCGAACATTCTTGCGGAACGCCCAGCTCTGCATTTCAGCAAGACGGCGCCGCGACTTCACATACTGCAAATGTCACTCAAAACTGGTGCCATGACCATCTTCCACGGTTTTGGTCCAAAGAAATGTGGCCTCCATGCTCCCCAGATGTTAATCCTATGGACTTTTCGGTATGGTCCATTCTTGAATCAAAGGCCTGTGGTAAATTCCATCGCAGTGTGGATGATTTAAAGTGTTCGCTCCAGAGATCTTGGAAGGAAATTTTAAAAGAACAGTTGCGTGCCGGAGTAGGAGGAGTTCGGAGGAAATTTGAGGCTGTTATTAAAAACAAGGGGGAACATTTTGAATAAATTTATGATTTTTGAATTCTTAAAACCCTTATGTAATAATACATAACTGTAAATTATAAAAATTATTTTTCGTTGGATTATAATATGCACTTTCATTTGCTTCCAAACTTACGCCCCACCCTGTATAAAGATTAGGGGACTAGCCCAGTTGTGTGTTATTATATTTCAAGTGGATGGTGCGTGACGTCAGCATTCTTGAACCAATCAGCGACTCCCAGAGTCACATGATTGTGAAAAGTGTAGACAAACCAAGAGGGGTTCTAGATACAAACAAATGACAAAGGGTGATAGGATGGTTAATAAATGTTTAAAGACAGTAAAAATACAGCATAAAATAGTTCTAATTTTTTAAAACAATTTTAGGAGACATGATTACAAAGATTGGATTGAAATTTTTTGTAATCAACAACTCTCCAATATGGCTGAATCAACAACCATTATCAAGAATTTCTATGCCTGTGGAGACGACCTCTGAAGAATCAAGATGGCAATTCACCAAGATTTTGAATCCATTCAAAACTAAGATGAGGTTTCTCTTAAACTCAGTTTTATTCGTATGAGATTCCTAAGATCTATGATTCAAAACGCATATTGACTCAACCCTAGTAATTATCTTATCAAATTATTCAATTTGAATTATACTTTGATAAAGTTGTGAATACATGTAATATATTTTAGTTAAAATACCAATACTACGTAATAAACAGTAGTAAATTTTCCCGCTCATGACGTCATGCACCACCGGTCTCTTCTGTAACGCTATTGGTCAGTTTAAAAAAAGATGTCTCCCATATGAGATTGGTCTACTCCCCTAATGTTTATACTGTGCTAACCCCCAACCTCGGTCGTCACTCTGCTCTACTTCTGAGCAAAAAGGAGGAGCTGCGGGAAAGACCGGGCCCAGCGTTCCACGTATCCTACACTGTTAGGCAGAGTGAGGAGAGCATACGAAACTAAGGTTGCCTTACTTTTTGGAGGAAAGCTACTAAAATTTTGTCATCAGACCGATTTTATATATAGTTTTTTCACTTTTTTGTATTTTTGTTATCTATTATCAATTTTCTGTTGGCTTGAAATTTAATATATTGCTTTTATTTGTTGGTTGCAAAGCTCTCTGTTGGAAGGATATTGTTGTTGAGAGTTTGGTCTATTGAAGGTTAATCTAATAGTTTGGTTAAATTTAAGTTCTATTTTTTCCAATATTTTTTTTTGCACTGTTATTTAATACTATATCTATTGGTTCTAATTTTGCCTTTTCATTTGCGTATTTATTGGTTTTGCCTCCTCTTAGTCTTGTTTTTGTTATGATTCTACTTGCTCTGTTTTGAACTATTTGCATTTGTTTGATAATATTTTTCGTTCTAGTTTGTAGTGGTATTGTTGGGTATATTAGTTTGCTAAGAGTCATTGATAAATATAGAAGTCTTTAATTTGCTGGGGATAGGTTAATATTAAGGAATAAAGTGTAGGGAGAGTTGATTTTGCTATAGCTATTCTTTTTTTTTTTTTTGCATGGGCTATAAATCCTAATTTATTGATTGTTGTTCCTAAAGCAATCCCAGAAGGTGAGTAATCTAATTCTATATTATATATTTTTACTTTAGTTTTTCTGTTGCCGGCTATAGGAATAATTTGAAATTTTTTAGTGTTAGTATGAATTTTCCATTTATTTTCAAATTGATTTATAATATTAATTTCCCTTTCTGTTTGTTTTGTTAAATATTTTTCATTTTATGGCTTATTATTTGTGTTACGTTATCTGCATAGATGACGAACTCGCTAAACATGGAAAGGGAATTGGGGATATCATGGGTATAGAAATTAAAAAGTGTTGGGGACAAGCATCCTCCTTGTGGCACACCACTAGAAAGATTAAAACTGGGTCCTATATAACTGTCTATTTTTACTCTTGCTTTTCTATTATGGAGATAGCTAGCTATTATACGGGAAAGGAATGGGGAAAAATTATTATCTATTAATTTAAAAATTAGGCCTTCATGCCATACCTTATCGAAGGCTTTACTTATGTCCCCAAGTATAATATTTGTTTTTAATTTTTGAGATTTAGCCGCAGCTATATTTTCATAGATTGAGGCACTGGCAGTGTCAGTGCCTATACCTTTTCTAAAATCATGTTGATTATGGTTACTTAAGTTTTTAATTTCTATTTAATTAATGATGTTATTATTTATTATTTTTTCAAAAAATTTGACTGTAAGATTTAAAAGGGAAATTGGTCTATAGTTGATGTGATTTGTTGGGCATTTGTTTGATTTGGGGATAAAGATCATTGTTGATTCTTTCCAAGTGGTTGGGAAGTGGCCTAAATTAATTGCTGCTGTTAATATTATTGCTTAGTTTTTAATTTTATTTGAAGGGAGATTAGATAAAGGATATTTTGTCTAGTATTTTTTGTGAGTCTCTATCTGGGAATTTTACGTCAAGGTCATAGTTTAGTCGGAGGCTTTCGCTTAGAATGTCGTTATAAGGTCTGTCGTTAGTTATTGCCGCTACGTGAGCTTCTATGATGAGTGCTACTAATTTAAAATTCGTCTTGTCAGTGATGTTGATGGTGGGTCGGGGAGTCGGTGTAGTTTCCTTAATTGCTGTTTTTACTATGTCGCTATAGGTCTTATTTGTCTGTTTGTCTTTTTCGTCGTTTTGTCGTCGTTCCTTGTCTCTTATGGCCTTCCGTTTGTAGGGACATGAGGGGGCGAGAGTGCGGTGATTATTATGGGGAGGGGGGCAATTGAAACATTTTTTGGTTGTTGAAGTGCACTCTCGGTGAGTGTGCCCTGATTGGGCACACTCAGAGCAAACTATTGTTTTAGATGGGCAATGATCAGAAATATGAGATTCAAATTTGTAGCAGTTATAGCAGATTAGGATTGATGTAAATTTTTCGATGGTGCAGTTTTGAGGGGGGATTCGGGTGTGGAAGGCCATAAGTCCGTCTCTAACTATTCGGTCAGCTTGTCCATTGTCGCCACAAGTAACTTTCAAAACATGGGTGTATTCTTTGATTTTAAAAATAGTCAAGTTATTAAGCCAATTTTGTTTTGTCGTCAGTTCGTCCCTAATTTCGTCAGTGCTGTGGTTTTTAACTATGTCATGGTCCAGTCCTCTAATAAAAACAGTCCGTTTAGCTCTAATTTCGGGTGGAGTTACAGGTTCTAAATTAATTTTCTTTAATTCGGTCAGTCCTTTAGCAGAAGTAATGGTGTCAATCGTTTCAGTTAAGTCGGAAAATGCCGTAAACCCCTGATGGGTATCATTAAGTTTAGTAAGAAAGCCTTTAAGGTTAACACACACAGTCTTAAAAACATCGTTTCGGTTAGGTTTAGGTTCATTAGAGTTAATCTTTAGGAGTGGGGGTCTATTGGAACGTGAATCCCCCGGGCGAGGGGGACCACGGGGCCGATGGGTCGTGGCCATTTGGGGGTCCACAAAGTGACCACTCTAGTATTAAAAGAACTCCAGGAACAATATGAATATGCAGTAACAATAAGAGAAAAATAATGAGAAAGAAAGGAAGGGGTACCACCACCACTCACCAAATCCGACCCGGAGTCGGCTCCAAAGGCTCCAGGACAGGAGAAGAAAGCCGGTAGGTCCAGTCGTCCAAGTTAAGGGTTCAAAGAAACACAAAAAGAAAAGACAGCGTACACTATAGAAATCCACAAGGGAGAAGTCAGAATACAGACACGAGCACTAGAGTCTCCTGGCCAAGAAAAACTCGATCTCAGAAGCAGTTCCAGCGTTGCATCCAATAAGTATCCTGTCGGACATGATAATGCACGACGATGATGATTGACAGAAAGAATTGAAAATGAAGAAGATAAGATGAAGAAAAAATGAGGGGAAAAAAGAAAAATAGTGAGAGATAAAAAGGTTCGGCACAACCGAATTAGACTTTGTTTGTTGCTTTAGTTATTTTCATTGAGACAGTTTGTTTGCATCCGCACGTCCACCCAGCCTCGACTCCGGCCACCCCCCCCCCCCCCCGCTCAATCTCCATTCATCTCTGCGTGAATGGAGAGGAGCAGCGAGGTGTACCTGACCCCACGGTTTCTGCGATCTTCACTCAGCGGAACTGAGTGAAGTCACAGTGACATACCTAGAGTCGAGGCGGGGAGAAAGGCGGATGGGTTTTTATTGGACGTCAGTCCGTTTTTCTATTTGTTATAATCGGTCTTTTTATCGTTTTGTTTTGGCTTGTATTTAGTATAGCGGAGTGATTTCTTTTTTGCAGAGTTCTCTGCTTGATGGAGTTAGTTTGAGTTTGTTGTTGCTATTAAAGGTAAGTTTTATTTGTTGGTCTCTTGTTAGGGTGATGTTTGTCCATATTGTTTTAGCTCTATTATGCAGAACTATGTTTACTGCGGGCAGGTCTGCTTCCTCGTTGATTTGTTGGCTTGTTTTTCTATCTTGGTATCTGCTGTTTGTTATGATTCTGGCTGCTTTATTTTGAACTATTTGCATTAGTTTCTTTTGGTAGTTGGAGCTAGTTTGGAGAGGAATTGTAGAATATAGTAATTTACTTCTAGTCATTGTTAAGTATAAAAGTCTTTTGTTTTGTTTTGATAAGTTTCTTAAGTAATAGAGTTTTGGTAGGGTTGATTTAGCTGATTTTATTCTATTATTTGCTTGGGCAGAAAAACCAGTTTCTGTGAAGATTGTTCCTAATGAGGTACCTTTTCTTGTATAGTCTATTTCTTTTTCGTTTACTTTAATTTTATTTGATCTTTTTCCTCCTATAGGTATGATCTGAAACTTCTTCATATTGGTATTGATCTTCCATTTTTTCTCATAATTATTTATGTTAGATATTTCTTTCTCTGTTTGTTTGGTTAGGTATTTTTCTGATTTATTGCTGATTATTTGCGTAATATCGTCTGCGTAGATTATGCTTTCACTGTATAGAGAGATTGGTTTGGGGATATCATGGCAGTAGAAGTTGAAGAGGGTAAGGCTAAGGCATCCCCCTTGGGGGACTCCACAGTTAAGGGGAAAGGGTGGTCCTGTATAATTATTGATTCGGATGTTAGCTGTTCTATTGTGTAGGTAACTGGCTATTAGTTTGCTTATGGATGGATGGTATTCGTTTTCTATGATTTTATATAACAGTCCTTGGTGCCAAATCTTGTCGAAAGCTTTGCTTATGTCTCTAAGTACTATATTTGTTTTTAATTTTTGGGATTTGGCTGCGGCAAGGGTTTCGTACTTTAGGGCAGTAGCGGTTTCCGTGCCTCTGCCTTTGCAGAATCCATGTTGACTAGGGTTTAGAAGTCCCTTTTCTTCTGTTGCTCTTAGGAAGGTTATATTTATGATTTTTTCCATTATTTTTCCGGGTAGGTTTAAAAGTGAAATTGGTCTGTAATTGATGTGGCTGGTGGGTGATTTGCCTGATTTTGGTAAAAAGATCATTGTCGAATTCTTCCAATTTGTTGGGAAGTGTCCCAGATTTATTGAGGCTGATGCTATTTTTGCAAGGTCTATTAATTTATTATCGGGTAAATTCATGAGATGGTACTTTGTGATTGTATCTTTTCCTGGTGCTTTCTGTTTAAAGGTTTTAATTATTGCTGTTATCTCTGTTGGTTCTATTGTTACATTGTTTTCATCTGCATCATCTATTGCGTTGTTTGACATAATATTATCTCTTTTATTCTCCAGTACACTCCTCACCGTTTCCTCCGTTTCTTGGTCAAATTCAGTATTCTCTTCCTCACTTATATTAAAAATTTTGGACCAGTGTCCTCTGAAGATTTCCTCTCTTCCTTCCTCCGTAAATATTTTTTCGTTGTCATGATTTCTTAGATAATTCAAGTTATTATTTTCTTTCTTTCCATATATTCTTTTTATGGATTTCCAGAAGTTGTTTTTGTTTCTTTCTTCATCTATGTTACTTACTAACGTATTCCAGCTTTCCGCATTTAATCTGAACAGCTCATCTCTGATTTGCTTCCTGATATCTCTTATTCTGTTCATTCTATCTCTTGTTGGTCCTAGATTCCTGATATCGTTGTTAATTGCTATGTATTCTAATTCTAATTGCTGTGCTAATGGGGAAAGTTTGGGATAGGGTATTGGTCTGTATTGAACCTTGGGGATGTTGGAGTCAGCTGCTTTTTGAATGTCTCTTGTCCATTTGTCCACTGCATTTTCTAAATCTGCTATTGTGTTTATTCTACCTATTGTTCCTGATTCTTCTAGACTTCTCTTATAGCCTTCCCAGTTTGCTTGTTTAAAGCTAAATCTTTCTTTAATTGGTATCAGAATTGGTTTGCTGTCTATTGTATATATTATTGGGATATGGTCTGAGCTGGTGGGGGGTCCTGGTTTGGCGAACGTATTGTGGTAAGTGCATCTATTTTTGAGAATGATATCGGGGGAGCTGCTGCTTCTGTTCCTGAAGTCTTTGGTGCCATTTCAACGGTTGTCGAATGATAATGCACGGTGGTGGTGTACGTTATTTTGAGTGTTTTGATAGCGCGTGTGGAGAGTTTGAGTTGCTATCGTGAGCGCGGGTAGGTTGTGGTGCTAGCGAATGAGCGCGTTTGGGTGAGAGTGAATGTGCGAGTTCACGACAGAGTGAGTACATTAGGAAGGCTGATGTGCTATTGAACTCGTGATCACTATACCTGTCTTATGATAAAGATACGTGTGAGCTGCTTTTTCTGTGCCGAGTGCTTGGACCTTCTGTACGTGCTGCTTGTGCCTTTTCACCCTGTGTTTTTTGCTTTTCTTGTGTTGTGATAAGTGTTGTGACTCAGTGCTTCTTCGACTTGCGATCCCCTGGATTTCTGGACTTGCGGCTTTCTTGCCCTGTCCTGGGGTCTTTGGAGCCCGCTGCCCAAGTAAGTGGTGGTCATACCTTACCCCTTTTTTTATTCTCTTTCTATCTGATTATTTTGCATAACTGGTGTTTTCTTGTCTTTCCTATCACCCCAATCCCCCTAAGGGGGAAATGGGCCGCACTAAACGCGGTCCGAGGGGCGGGGCGGGGCAGCCTATACTGCCCACCCCAACCCTTCTACCTACCTCTTCTCCTTCACCTGCCTCTCACTCTAGAAAAACTTTTAAGATCCTCCTACGAACTAACTCTCCTAACCCTCCTTCTCATGCTACAATTTTTCAAACCATGTTTGGGAAACTTGAGATCCCACTGATTCGTATTTCCGATACCAAGAATGGCTTCTTTGCCATAACAGACAACCCCAACCACATAGATAAAATTTTGTCACCCCCATCTGTATCTGCTCTCAACGAAATAAATATAACCCTTGTAATTCCTCCCGAGCTGAAGTCGCGGCGTACTGCTTTTGTGAGACAACTCGATCACTCTGTGGTTAATCGCCCAGAGAACGAAATCAAAATAGAACTCGAAAAAAATCATCCATTTCTAAAAGTCGCTGCAGTTCATAAAATTAAGCAATATACTCACCTACTCAAAATTGAATGTACTGAGACTCAGATGGTAGATAAAATTTTGGAAAACGGATTAATTATGTTCAATACTAGAATCACTCCTTCTCAAACTGAACGTGAACGCTATATTCATATCCAAATATGTTTTAAATGCTATAAATTTGAGGAACACTCCACAGAGCAATGTAAATCTACTAGAGTAGTTTGTTCCGAGTGCGCCGAGGTCGGTCACACACACCATACCTGCACCTCACAGTCAAAAAAATGCCTCAACTGTACCACAAACAATGACCACAGAACACTAGCGGGCAGGTGCCCATATAGGAAAAAAGCAGAAGCAGAAAGAGAAAGAAAAACAACAAACAAAATTACAGAACAAAACAACCAAACATTTGCAAACATTGCCAAAACAGCCATAGAACAAACAATTGAAAAAACCAAACCACCTCCACCCACCCACATAAACCTTACCTCCAACACCCACCTAAAACTCACAGCCCTCATTCTTGAAGCCCATATTGCCACAATCGGGGGGTCCGGTAAGTTCGGGGAACTGCTGTCAGAAAGCCTCAAAGCCAACTTTGGCATTGAGGCTACGTTCCCCGACAGGGACTCCCAATCCATTTTCAACACTTACTTCAATCCACCAACAGTCATGCAACCACCACAATCCTCCCATCCCACACCCCACCATACCACCACGCATGCACCTGTCCAACCACCCACCACTTCCCAACCACCCGCCTCTACCCAACCACCCATCACTTCCCAACCACCAATCACTTCCCAACCACCCCCACTCACCGACTCATCCATTGACACCACCACCGATACAAATAATTTCATTACAGTGCAGCGCAAGACAAAGCGCAAACAATCAAAATCACCACTTGAACAACGCCCACCCAAACAACAACACAGAATCGACCTCGACGCACCCGGGACAAGCGAAATAATAGATCCGTCATCTCCACCACCAGCCGAACAAGGCATGGTGGAGTTTAACCTATATCAAGATGAAGATTCGGCCACCCTGCTGAGAGATGCAGGTGGCGCTAGAAATATTTTCAAACTAATTAAACTAGGAAATATCAAAATGCATATCAAAAGAGGGGACAGGACATTCCTTCTCAATTCGTTGAGAAGTGATGTCATGCCCCCTCAATTCTCCAAACATGCTCTGAGGAGTGTTCCTCATGCAGAGTTCCTCAAACTGCCTGATGTATTTTAATAATGTCTTTAACAATAGTGCAACACAACGTAAGAGCTTGGAAAACCAATAAAATTTCTCTATGTAATATTTATAATGATTTAAAACCCGATGTTATTTTGATGAACGAAACCAGCCAAATAATTGACCCCATAAAAATTTTCAACTACAAAGTTTTCCAAATCAATAGAACTAGCCAGCTACATGCTGGCATTGCAATAGCCGTTCATCAAAATAACATCGTGAAACTGCATGATGATTTTTATTCTGATTTACTTGCAATAACCATCAACACTCAACACGGCCCACTTACAATAGCTACATCTTATATTCCACCTCGGGACGGTTACTTGACTTTTCCTGACTACTACAAACTTTTCAGACTCGACAATCCAGTACTCTATATAGGCGACGCAAATGCACACCATAGAACCTTTGGACATAATAACAACAATAGAACAGGCAAACAAATTAAATATTTAATAGATCAAGGACTCGCAACTTTTCACGGACCCGACTTCCCGACTTTCTTTTCACACAACGGAATGACTACTCCCGATATTGCTCTCTCGTCCCCCAACTTCCCCTTCAACCTTCACTTCAAAGCCGGCCCATTAACCCCCTCTGATCATATCCCAATAATAGCAACAGTTTCAATTCAACCTATTCAAATTCCTATCCGACCCAGGTCACAGCCACACAGAGCTGACTGGGACAAATTTAAATCATTACTTTCCAATCAAACCTTCTATCCCCCTCCAGAGGCAACTCTGGAGGAAATCGACCACCAACTCAATAGCTGGACAGAGGCAGTCAAACAGGCTGCCTCAGAATCAATTCCCACCCTATACAAGAGAGCAATACCGGGAGTAAAACCGGACCACATTATATATAGGTTACATATAGCTCATGAATCATTAATGACAGACTTAAGGACTTACGGACCGACGCCTGCCAGGTACCAAACATTAATTAGAATCCGCCGCGACATCAGACAACACTACACAACACTACACTCACAGACCTGGGATAAGCTTATCCGCAACCTCCAACTAGAGGAGGACCCTAAATCCTTCTGGAGGCAGGTCTCACGTCTCCTCGGCAGTAACAAACAAACAGCTCCATATATTTTAGGTCACAATAGGGAAAAACTCCACACTGCCGAGGAGAAAGAACAACACTTTAGGGTACACTGGCAGGAAATTTTCTCCGAAGATGGAGAAAATGACAACGACTTTACATACACAGTAGAATACAACATGCTTCACAGACACGCACACCTCACAACCCCACACCACACATCAGACTTAAATAGACTCAATGACGCCTTTCCACCAATTTCACTGACTGAATTTAGAACCGTCCTGAGAACATTCAAAGACAAAGCCCCTGGTCCCTCCGGAATCACAACACAACAACTCCGACACCTCCCAAACAACATGATACACTCTTTAGTTAACATATACAACAATGCTCTTTCTGCTGGTTACTTTCCTGACCAGCTTAAAGTAGCTCACATGGTGCTCATCCCTAAGGGGGGAGCACCCTCACAACACAACATAAAAAACTACAGACCAATTTCACTATTAGACATACACGCAAAAATACTTGACAAAATACTCAACACACGCCTCAACACACACTTACAGAACAACAACCTACTAAACACTAGGCAACACGGATTCCGGTCGTCCAGGGGAACACACACTGCAATAGCCGTCATCAACGAAACAATAGCACACCATATCAGAAACAAATTTAAAATAGACGTTGTATTAAGGGACGTCGCAAAGGCGTTCGACAAGGTCTGGCATGTTGGACTAAGGCACAAACTTTTGGCTTTAGGACTTCATGACTGTTTCTTTCGAACCCTTTGCGACTACCTGGACGATAGGAAGGCGGCGATTAGGCTGGGCGGCTACGTGGGCGAGCTTTTCGATTTGTGTACGGGGGTGCCGCAAGGGGCCAACCTTTCTCCAACCCTCTATAGTTTTTACATTCATGACATGCCCGAACCAATCCATAACTCAGAATACGTTTGCTTCGCCGATGATATCACACAAATCATATGCACACAACACTCATACAACCTACACTCACGCAGAACTCAACGTGCAATAGAACAAATTAACACATACGAAGCACGTTGGGAAATCACTACAAACACTAACAAATTTCAGATAATCCCCATCAACCGCGTGAGGACGGGGGAGATCCTTGTGGACGACCTGCCGAGGGTCTATTCCTCTCAGGGCAGGGTCCTTGGTCTCCACTTTAACTCTCGCGGTTTTGTCCCTCAAATACAAAACAGAGTAAACATAGCCCGCAGCAAATTGTTGAAGCTCTATCGCTTCGGCAATTTGCTGCCCCGCACCAAACAACACCTTTACACTGCAATAGTTAGATCAGCCCTCCTCTACCCCACTATCCCACTACACACAATATCCAAAACACAAACACTAAAACTACAACGCGTACAAAACCAAGCACTACGATACATTACAAACACTCGCAGAACAGACTCCATTCACGCACAAGCACTACACGAACAACAAAACATCCCTCCAATAAACATAACACTTCATCGGCAAGCAAACTCCCTCTGGGAAAAAATAGCTTCCAATAACCCTGAAATAGACCAACAATTCCCCCTAATGTCCGACCAATTCCATAATAGAAAGCAAATTTTCCCCAGCAGCAAGAAAATAGCCCTCTCTCCCGAACCCGCACCTTTGTACACATAGCGAACTGCTCGTTCGCTAGCCATCTCTCCTCTTCGCGAGTGAGTAAGTCGCCATCAAGGGTTGGTACTCGGGCAGCCATACTCACGGGTTGTAGGTCGAGGGGGGACCAAGAGCGGATGGCAGGCGGTTGGTTGCCGTAGGGTGATCTGCCGCAGCCTCCGTTTGCGTGAACTCTGAGACTGATCTGTGGGGGCAGCCAGCCCATTGTGAGTCGCCCTGGCGCTCAGGTTGGTACTCGGGCAGCCTTAACCTGTCACTCCCACGAGTGACAGGGGCAGCCAGCCCATTGTGAGTCGCCTGAACACCCTGAGACTATCCGGATCCCTAACGTTTACGTTTCTCAAACCCTCATCTCGTCGGCGCCTTCGGCCCTCTGTGGGTCGCCTGCTTGCAGGCGATAAGCAGGGGACCGTGGGCGCTGTGGGGATGGGGATTTGAAGGGGGGATCTGGAGACGCTCGGGTTATCAGAGATTCAAGTTGGTACTCGGGCAGCCTTACTGTTGTTCCTTTAGGTCAACAGGGGTGCCAGCCCATTGTGAGTCGCTTGGATTCTCTGCCCTTGGGACTAGCTGGATCTCTAACGTTTTACGTTTCTCAAACCTTCATCCCGTCGACACCTTCGGCCCGCTGCGAAATCAGTGGACAGCTGGTGCCGTGGGGATGGGGGTTTGAAGGGGAGATCTAGCAACGCCCAAGGGGCCCAGCTACTTGCCGCCTTTCTGTCGTCCCATATTTATTGTATATATCCATATGTCAATTCCAGCTCTATACGTTGAGCTCGTGAAGGTACCATCGGGTAGCTGGTGTGCTCCGTGTTCGCGGGACGGTCCTTCGGGACCGTCTTGCGAGCGGGGAGCGCGGTGGCTGTCCGGAGGTACAATCACGAGCAACCCCATACTTTTATTTTTGCTCAGTTCACGTTCAGTTTAAACTTTACCTGGGGCGGGGTGCTCGCGAGGATGTCGCCGGGCGTTGCACCGTTCCCCGCGGTCGGGGGATGATCTCTAGGATCAGCCCACGGGCGTGGGGCTCGGGGTCCGTCCGGTGGTATTGTCGCGCGTACCTCGGCCTACAACTGTGCCATCTTGCTGCTCTCTTCTGCTCTCCGGCTTGGGTCCGCTTCTGGTGCCCTCCTTCACATTGGGTCTCCCGGTGGGCCCTGGACTCCTTCCGCCTGCCTTCTCTTACCTGCATCAGTGGGGAGAGAAGGTTGGTGGGTTGAGCTCTGGGCCTAGTGGGAGGGGCGGTGTGGAGGGGGGCTTCGGGGGGGTCGCGGTGCTTTACTCTGCCTATTCAGCAATGAATGGGTCAGCTGTGGGGCGCGGCGGCTCTTGGTGGGCAAGGGCTTGGGAGTAGGTGGGTTGGGACCTTGTCTGCCTTTGTCCAGCAATGGACAAGGTAAGAGTTGATCTCCGCCTAGGGGGGTGGCATGTTGACACAGAAGCAAACCCTTAAAAACCGTCCGTTCCTTCTCTGGGCGCGGCCTGTCTCCTTTCGCTCCTTCCTCATTCACTATTGGATGAGGCTGGAGCGTGGGGAGGCACGGCCGCCTCTAGAGGGGGGGGGGGCGGGAATCTGAGTCTCAGAACATTCTAACCTATGAGCAATGGCTCAAGGCGCGTGGCCTTGCCTGGCTGCCCGCCTCCCTGGGCCGGTGTGCCGCGCTATGCGCGACATGCCGGCTCTCGGGGGCGGGGAGATGGGCGGGGCTGCGTGCACGTGCTCCATAGTTCAGCCTACAAATGAGAGCGTCTCACAAAGCAGTTAGAAACGGCTGCAGCTCGAGAGGAATTACAGGAATCAAATAACTTTTCATTACCCCAAATCTCAAGTTTCCCACAATAGCATCACTCTTATCTTATCATCATAAAACCAATAGTATAATAGCCCGCACTACAGTGCATTGATGTGCAATTTTTTTCTCGTACCCTATCCTCACCTCTTCTAACTTCCTACCACCAGTTATGTGATTAATCACCTTTTTCTTCTCTTTTTTCTCCTACTGTCTTTAGTTTCATTTTCAGGCTCCAGTTTTACTTCCTCTATCGGCTTCCCTTAGCCAACTCTTCTTTCCTTCTTTTCTATCCAAGGTATCGACCACCACCACCATTGAACTCGTGTTTTGATTACGCAAAGAAACTACTACTACCACTCTCATCATGTCTGGACGCGGTAAAGGAGGAAAGGTTAAGGGAAAGGCCAAGTCTCGTTCATCCAGAGCAGGACTTCAGTTCCCCGTGGGCAGAATTCACCGTCTGCTCCGCAAAGGAAACTATGCCGATCGTGTCGGAGCTGGTGCCCCAGTGTACCTCGCAGCCGTCATGGAATACTTGGCAGCTGAAGTTCTTGAGCTCGCCGGTAACGCTGCTCGTGACAACAAGAAGACTCGTATCATCCCCCGTCACTTGCAACTTGCCATCCGTAATGACGAAGAGTTGAACAAGCTTCTCTCTGGAGTCACCATCGCTCAAGGTGGTGTTCTGCCCAACATCCAGGCAGTTCTCCTCCCCAAGAAGACCGAAAAGAAGTAAATGTCTTTTCCTCTTCAACATTAAGGTCCCTCTGGGACCGCCTTATTTCTTTCAAATTCAAATGATTATGAATCAATCAAAATATATAGACAATTAATAATAATAATAGAAACAACAAGAATAAATGACAATATATTTCTATGGTCTGTCAAATAATAAAGAGTGTTTGATATATATTTTTTCTACATTCATTAATGTTCATAATGTTACTTTCATCGTGATTGAATGAAATGTTATACTTTCCATGAGTTGCATGTATATATGAGAGCATTACACTCACAGGCGTATGAAGAAAATCAATACAAAATATAATTATTATTAGTACATTGAATTTGTGCACACTATCAAAGGAAACATTCGATATGGGATAAGTTCCGAATTACCGGTGGTACCACATTTTCGGTCACATGGAACAAATTGTATGATGATAATAATAATAATTATTATTTTATTTTTTAGAGGAATCAATCAATCAATCAGGGATAGATAGCGGCAGGTTTCATGGTTACCAATTAAAAGTATTATTATTATTCTATAGGTTATTTTTGTGTTATCGAAGATGTGAAACCGTCCGACAATTTGGAACTTACCCCCTATATTCACATTCCATTGGAGATCATTCCTCTAGGAGTAAGCATGTGTGTATCTATCCACCAGTAATGTGCATAACCATTTTTGAGAAATTGTCCTTATATGATTCTTTATTAATAGGTGGCTATTTAGTTATATACTGTTTTTACAGAAACAGATATAAGAAGAGTAACAGGAAATTTGAAGTAACTACTATCAACAAAATATATGTTAACTTAACAAAGTGAGAAAGAGTAATGACTGATGATTAAATAATATAGACATTTTCCCCAGCGCACATATATATTATCTAAGTTAAACCAAAAGCATTCAAATATATACGCTTATCATAAGGTGTTGTGCTGGTCAGCAGCATATTATTAGTTATTTATTTTTCTCCGGCTCATTAATTCCATTACATATATGAGAACACCACTTATGAAGCGCCATCTGGCAATTATGAAATCCTACAAGTCGGAAGGTATTTTCTGGAAAATCATTCAAAGTTTAGTATAGGCTGTGTAAACATGTGATGTCCTTAGGTGTGGAAAATTGTAGTTTTTAACCGTGCTTTCTATAATCTACTAGGATGTTTTCAACTTTATCAAATGATGTGACTTCTAGTAGCATATCCTGCACTGGTTGTAGATGGACGTTAGCGTTACCTATCCATTAAGCGTTACCTATCCATATCTATTTACTGTTTCTTAACTATTTACTGTTGCCTATATATTGATTTATTAACTGGGTATTTAGTCATTCCCTTCTGCTAATCTACTGTAATAAAACAATGAATTAAACTTGGTAGAAATTAATATTCCGTGTACTTTCTAGAGCATAAAACTATTCATAAACTTTAACACAACAGTTTACTGCCTGACCAGTATAGCCCATAAATCCTGAGCCAATTTACCTAAAGATAGTTGAATTATTTATTAACTTTGTACCTTTTCTGATATTAATTAATTAATTTATTTTCCATTTATATTGAATCTCATTGTAACAATTTTGTTCAGATCACAACAAATAAACTACAGTTTAGCCTACGCTGTTTTTTAGTCTCCACGTACCGAGACAGGTGTTACACAGATACAGATTGTTAGTATACACTAGTTATTGGTTAGGAGCAGTATGATTAACAACATAGTTTCAACTGAATGTATAGTTTTTATTTTTACACACATTACTCTTTTTGGAATGGTCAGAGTTCGAAATATTTTTTTTTCTCATACCACCAATATACACATGATATTAATCTGAATGTGTTGATGAATTCAAAAAGAAAGAAACTGTTCTGTTTGTTTGTCAAGTCTATTATGAATGTGTACACACAAATATTCTAATTCACCCCAATCATAAAAAATATTGATTGAAGGCATGAATTGGAATAAAAGAAATTCATTACTGCAGACATATAATGTGCATATGCTAAGGTTTATTGAAATTATGCATCCTTTCGTTATCAAATAAATATTCCACCTCATAATACCGGATTTCATTTACAGAACGTATAACATTTAATATTAACTGATTTAAAGAAAAATGTTTTTTGTGGTAACCGAACAACATTTCATTAGTTAGAAATTTAAGAAATCATAAGAATATGTTATGTTAAGTCAAGAACTACGAGATAAGCTAAGGCAAACATACGAAATAATAGACAGATCAAACGATCTTGTAAATATGAAGCAATTAAATTTTTAATAAAATTTAAATCGTGTAAATTCAACAATAAAGTTCCACTGCCCCAGTGACCAACAATTAAGATTCCGTTTGATTCTCCTTTAAACATATATATGTTGAAACTGAAATTAAGGATAATATTTTGTTTGTAACATAAATTTTATTTTATATATGTATATTATCTATCACCCAAGTTTTTAAATGTACCAAAATATACTACAATTTATATCAGCGACGATAAAAGGTGGAATTAAAAGATCAATTTGACACGTACTGAAATACAATGTTTAATTAGATGGTTACCCCAGACTTACTTGTAAGTTGCAGGGTGACTGTAATTTCATGTAGACACTCGGGTTCCTTCACTGGAGCTGCGTCTTTTGCAGTACGATAGTCAATTAGTGAGATGTCCATAGTCTGGTATGCCATTAGTGTAAATGTCAGTATTTAAAGATACGACCATTTGCTTGTATAGTTAATATGTAGTTATGGGTGGGAAGTAACCACCGGGAGGGAAAGACTATCTCCAGGAAGGAACCCGAGTGTCTACATGAAATTACAGTCACCCTGCAACTTACAAGTAAGTCTTGGGTAACCATTTAAATTCATTACGACACTCGGTTTCCTTCACTGGAGATGCGTCTTTCGCAGTACGATAGTCAATTAGTGAGATTTTAAAGAACAAGCAAATTGTCGGATAAGGAGAGACCATTATCAAAACAGCAGCTCTAGTACTATGAGCTTTAAAATAATCAGTATCTAATCCAGATTCATATAATACTGTCCGAATCCATCGGCAAATGGTTGCGGAGCTAACAGCAAGATATGGTCTATTGTAACTAAGGAATAGTTGATGAGAATTCTTACGAAATTGTTTTGTGTGTTCTATATAATAGAGTAAAGTTTTACATGGGCAAATAGATGGAAAATAGATAGATGTTTATTTATTGTAATCAAATTATCGTTATCAAAATAATCAATGTTATTCATATCAATAGAAACTAAAGTTTGAATTCTTTGCATAGAAGCGAGATCTAATAGCATGAAACATTTATGGCAAGTACACATAAAGACAAATCTTCATTAGGATAAAAGTTACTTAGAAAATCTAATACAATAGAGACATCCCAAATAAACTTAAAACGAGGGGATGGCGGTTTCAACTCGAAAACACCTTCCATGAATCTTTTAATTGCTGGAGAGTTACCTATAGATGAACAAGATTCAAGTACTAAGAATGTTGATAAGGCAGATCTGGCTGTATTTAGTGCACTGTAACTCTTGCCACTATAGAATAATTCTGTGAGGAAGTTTAATACATTCACTACATCACACGACAAGGTTGCCACTCAAATTTGAAGAAATTTCTTTATTTTTTATTTTAGTAGGGGTTTAACGTCTGCTTCGGAACCAAAGGCCATATCGCTGACGTCAAAAGGAAATTAGATACAAGGGACTGAAAGAAGCAGTCAGAGAGGAAAGTGGCTCCATGAACAAAGTCACTTACCACCGTCGGTGACAAGCTCATGGATGCAGAAAAGCTACTCCGTGAATGCAGTCACTTACCAAGGAATGTGACGAAACGGGACACAAGCACCGGTGGCTGCACTCACGGATGGAAGAGGAAAATGAAGAGGTGATAGTAAATGAAGCATAAGAGCCTACCTAACACAAAATCTAATACCTCGTAGTTGAAGAGCATAACCCTAGCGCTATCCTCTAAAACTGCAAGTAGCGTTAAAAAAATGATAAACATGGTAAAAATGAAAAAAAAACAATCCATAATCCAAATTACAACAGTTCGGGGCCCAAGGGACGCCACCCCCTTCCCTTCCATTCACCACAGGCAGCTTCAGGATAGAGCCCCTGGGGGCTTTGAAGAAAAAGTTCAAGGACAATTTCAAGGATACAAATTTGGGGTTATATATAATTTTCTCCATGATTGTATAATTTTAGAGAATATCCGCTAAATCATTCTAATAATGAAATGTAAAACAAGAGAAATAATAAAAACTGCCATTTTCTTTTCAAGCTTTCGATTTATTCAAAAATCATCCTCAGGAAACCTAATTTTAACCTAAAAGATACACAATTTATATACTCTAATCTCCTATCTAGGATACAGATACCTAACGAAATTAAATACCTAACGAAATTAAAATAAATTAAAATCACAAAAATAAATCATTTTAAAATAAACAATTCCGTAGAAGCCCCTTGTGAATTGAGTTGGGGCTTCTGATCATAAATAAAAATTGATTCCAATGTCCTCAAATCTAAAGTATTGCAGGTAGTTAAAATTTTGAAATCTTTTTCTGAAAATGGATGATTATGGTCGAAAGAATGTTCTACAATTTTCAGGGTTAGATAAAACGGCAAAGGGGTTTCTGAAGGAAACCCCTCTGTGTTGACTTACTCTCACCTTTAGTTGTTTCCGTGTTTCACCTATATAGGCCGCAGAACACTGTCCGCAAGTGAATTTGTATATAACATTGGAAACAAGTAAAGGTGGGAGTTTTTCTTTGTAATTGAACATATTGCCGATGGAATTAGATGAATTAATAATGAATTTAAGTTGAATTTGAGGGTAAAACTTATTGATCAAAATGGATAATTTACGTTTGAGGACATTGGAAACAAACCCTAAATACTCCAACCTAACATAAACTGGTTTCCTATCACAACTAAGTTCTACAGGTTTTGAATGATAAATATTATTCAAAGCTTACATAAACATAATATCTATAATTTTGCAAGTGAAGCCATTTTTCAAAAAAATAATCCCTAAGAAATGACAATTCATTCTCAAACAACGTGCCCCGAGAACAAATCCTAAAAGCCCTATAAATCAAACATGAAATAATATTTGTCTTAAAATTAAATGGAACAAAGATTTAAATTTCATACCAAGGCCAGTGAATGTTTTTTTGCGAAATACAGAAGTTACAAATTCATTATTTTCTCTAGTAATTAAAACATCAAAGAAGCTAAGTTTTGAATCAATTTCAGTCTCACAAGTGAATTTAATATTGCTATGTTGAGAATTTAGATAATTTAAGAATTTAGTTATGTGAGAGCTGTGTCTAAAAAGAATGAAAGTATCATCAATGTAACGTTTATAAACTATTGGTTTAAAGTCTGAAGGACAATTATCTAGCCAAGCAACTTCAAGATGACACAAAAAAACATTTGCTAACAGCGTTGGACTTAATGGATATCCCATCGCTACTCCATCAAACTGAGA
Organism: Caprella mutica; assembly: GCA_947561585.1. Classification (NCBI taxonomy): domain Eukaryota; kingdom Metazoa; phylum Arthropoda; class Malacostraca; order Amphipoda; family Caprellidae; genus Caprella; species Caprella mutica. The sequence goes on along the minus strand of CANNZV010001233.1, from coordinate 3,191 downwards.
ATACATTACATTGTTGAAAATAAATAGCACCTTCTTAACAGCTATCTCTAGAAGATTCTTAAAATACAATTTAGAAAAAGGAGGGACACTTAAGTTATTATCATCATACAGAGTATCTGTAGCAATATCTATAGTTTCATTTAAGGGGATATTCGTGAAAAGGGACTTAATATCAAAGCTAGCCATTACATAATTATCACTATCTGGAGTATTAACTATATCCTGAACAAAAGAAAAGCTATCCTGAACAGTATATTGATTAGTAGTTAAGGGAGTTAAGAATGGAAGAATAAATTTTGAAATTTTGTAGCCGGCTGTTCCTATTGAAGACAAAATGGGACGAAAGGGAACGTTAGCTTTATGAATTTTTGGCAAGCCATACATTACCCCTGGAGCAGAACTAGATAGCCTAAGATGGTCGTAAACAGCCTGGTTGATGTTTCCCTCTTTGAGCAATTTAGTTAGAAATCGATTAACCTTGTCTTCATGTCGCAAAATAACTTTAAACCAGTCCTCGTTGATAATTTTGAATTTAGTTGTGTCCGAAATAATTTCTTCCATCTTTCGTGTGTAGTTTGATTTATGAAAAATAACAATACCAAACTTTTCTACGAATTGAAAAATAATGATATATCCCCTATTAACGTTTGGAGGAGGCAGGGAAACTGCTTTGATGTAGATATCGAATCTGATATCGTCCTGCAACCTCAAGATGGCGATGTCATTTTTAAAAGTTCTGTTACTGTACCTGAAAGAAATAATGAAAGAAATATCTTAAAAAAATAATTAAAGAACAATATAATCACATTGAGGTGACAATTGACATGCTCCAGAAAACAGATAAGCTAATTATTGACAATAAATATAGATTGACATTTTTAGTTTGTTTTTGTTTTCTGTAAATCTATATTTTTAATATTTTTGGTTGCAAGGATGGAGGTTTGTTAGAAATTAGAATATAATCCATAATTTAGACTACTCTACACACCTGACAGTTTTCATGTTGTACCAGAGGTAGGAGAACTTCTCTGGAACTTTTAGGTTCTCTTGAACTTTTAGGTTCTCTTGACCCTCTTGAAAAATCTAAGAGCCAATTTACTTTGAGGTCAGGATTAGACTCCAGTTGATTACCTATTGTGTCTACCTGCAAAAATTGAAAAAAACAATGTTTTCTGCAATTAAATCATATATTCAAAGTAAGGTAAATTAAATTAATTAAGGGGATAATATCCCTGAAGGATTAAATAGAGTTAGAACTTCCTTGAAAAATATTGCATACAGCACTTTCTACTCTTTTAATCCATTTAGTCTAAACCCTGTTAAGAAATTAATTAGCACTCTTTAAAATTTAAGTAAAGACAAGGATTTAGTCATTATGGAATCATCTAAGTAATACGTTGAATAAAAACCTCTAGATCTTAATGAGAGAAGATAGGTTTCATGATTTTCGTAAATATTCTTGGAGCGCAACTGTTGCCCTGAGCTAAACATGTAAATTGATAGAGTTTATCATTCCAAATAAATCTCAAGTATTTACGGTAGGATTCATGAATATTTACAGAATAATACGCATCTTTAAGATCAATTGAAGCCATAAAACATTTATCAGAGAGCAAGGTCAAAGCAGAATTCAAATGCTCCATTTTGAAATGTTCATATTCAACTAATGGGTTCAAAGGTTTTAAATTAAGTATTATACGTAGGGTCGGGAGGGGCAAATCTTGCGCACTAAAAACTTTTGGGTTTTGCAACTTAGTTTTTGCAGATAGACGAATAATATTTGACACGAAAAACCGCAATTAGGCCTTTTATACACCATCCAAAGGACAAAAAATTAGCATTTGTATAATGTGAGTTATTGACGAAAGTAGTGCGCAATTGAAATTGTCCTTGATGGGGCGATTCTTGCGCGCGAGAGGAGCGAAAATCTGCGCACCCATTAATTCATTTCCATAGTGAAAAATAGCACCATTGAGTGTCTAGATACTTACTATAAAAATAATTCCAATGTTTTTAAAAGCATAAACAATCATATGATTCAAATTCAAAACTTGAGACACACTTTTTCGACCTGTTTAAGTAAAGTTTGTAGAATGTATGTGTGACGTCATGAATGTTGCTTTCTATTCAGGATTAATTAATGCTTGTAATATTAGTTTATCTGAAGTATGTCACTATTATATTTACTTATTGTGTAACTATAAATATAATAAATAACTAGATGACGGGCACTCATAGAGCGCATACTTTTGCTACCGCTTATAAATGACCTTGACCTTTAACCTGTTCACTCCCAAAATATAAACAAATGATTCCTGAATATTGAAGCATCGTCCCGCCCAATTTCAGACAATTTGGTTGAATTCTTTTGTGTTATAAATAACCTTGACCTTTACTTTTACCTGATTGCTCCCAAAATCTAATAAATTGGTTCCTGCCTGGATAATTACCAACCGTCGACCAAATTTCAGTTACTTTGATTGAATACATTTTGCGTTATAAATCAACTTGACCTTTAACCTGACCGCTTCCAAAAACTTACCAAACCGTTCCTAGATCGTCCCATCAAATTTCAGACAAATTGATTGAAAACTTTTTGAACTATTGAGTTATAAATGACCTTGAGCTTTGACCGGATAGCTCCAAAAATTTTACCAGATGTTCCCAAAAGATAACCTTACGCAATCTATGAAAGTAATAATTCTTTTTAGATGTCAAATATAGCATGTATAACCAATTTAGTATACATATTTAAAACGTTATTCAAAATACTGTTACACTTAGATATTTTCACTTTATGTCTCTGAAATTACGATAATAAGAATATAGAAGCAAATGGGTTTTTCGTACATCTATTAGGTTCCGTGGAATATTCACTTGCCAGATACCCAGGCCAAGAGAAGGTCCATATGTACTGAATCCCCTAGACCTAAAGGTTAGTCGTTGAACTCTAGCTTCCAGTCTTTCAATTCTTTCAAGAAAGGTAAAAATGTATCAGAATTTGAGAGTATAATGATACTATGAAGGTAGTAAAATTTCATCCAGAGTTCTGTCCCTAGTCTTGTAATAGGTAGAGCATTCCACAACAATATTATGATGTCATGTTTCTGGGCGAAGACCAGATCGTCGGCAAGTATTATTGTTTTACTGTTTTAGGACCAAAGGTATTACTGTTTTAGGACCAAATGTTC